>JAPKLW010001201.1:0-48915 GCA_026898455.1 Plectranthus barbatus
TAAGTTAAAGATCTCATTAGGTGTTCTTTCTCTTCCGAGAGAGTTCACAGCAGCTCCTGTGCATCCCAGCACTTGAGTTATTACGGGCGTACCTTGCCGTAGTGAGATTTACGTTCTTGGGAGAACTAAAACACCCAGTTAGCTGAGGAGGTTGAAGTGACGTGCTCGCACTCCGCCAGCTAAGAAGAGTTGAAGAGGGAACCAGGACCGGGAGCGGTTGATCTAGTGAACTGGTGGAAAAGGCATTCACCAGCTAGAGATAGATCGTAGGACACCTGTAACCGATTACTCTTAGTGGAATTTCCAGTGCTTCGACTGGAGAGTGGACGTAGATCGATTGATCGAACCACTATAAAAATCCTTTTGTTATTTATCAGCTTTCTGCTCTTCAGTCATATTTTAAACCCAGCACTCAAGTGTTGGAGTATATTCTGAAACTGATAGATAACTGTGCAAACAAGGCTAAATATTCTAAGTTTTGATACACCGCTGACTGGGACCTGTCAGCTGGTGTATCAAAACTTAGAATATTTAGCCTTGTTTGCACAGTTATCTATCAGTTTCAGAATATACTCCAACACTTGAGCAACAAGTGGTATCAGAGCGGTCGGTCTTTCTAGACTGATCGCATATCTGAGTCGCTTAGGACCGAGATCCACGTTTCCTTGCACTCTACTCTTTCTGTCTGTTGATTAGCTCAGGTACACAAGATGAATATTCCTAAGCTACCCAACTACAATCCTGACAAGCACGCTATGTGGCGAAAGAGGTCACTCATTCAACTGAAAAGTTTCCATCCGGAAATGATAGACGTGCTAGAGAAAGGGCCGATCAAGATCACCAAGACACAACACCAGCTAGGAGATCGCCCAGCTGCTGAGATCCCAAAGCCCCCAGAAGAATGGAACTCTGAGGACAGGAAGCGGAATCAGCTGGACTCCGTTGCTCACGAAATGATCCTGTCATCTCTTCCAGATCCGTTGATGGAGGAAGTCCTCCAATTTGACAACGCCAATGAAGTCTGGGATTACCTTGACAGTCTCTGTCAGGAGACAGATCAGATGAAGCGCAACAAATTGCAGGTTGCAGTGGACAAGTACGAGTCCTTCCAGATGCTGACTGGGGAAACCATCAAGGAGATGGAGGCTAGATTCAACACCATCGTCAGCGAGCTGAAGTCATTGGACAGGAAATACTCAAATGCAGATCTTAATGCAAAGATCCTGTCCAAGATGCCCAAGGAGGACTGGTTCGTGAAGACTACAGCTCTTAAGGAGAAGGATCTGTCCAAAATGACTCCCAAGGAGTTATTTGCTCAACTGCAGGCACATGAGTGGGACATCCAGATGGTGAACAAGAATGAAGCCATCCGGAATGTTGGATCTCCCAGCATCAAAACACAAGACGAAGCCTACTTCGTCAAGAGGGACTTCAAATGGAAGCCCAAGAAGCCTTTTCACACTGTCAGATCTGCTGGGCCGCACAACCAGCAGAAAGAGATCCCATCCACATCGGGATCTAACTCCAAAGGCAGCGAGAGCTCTATCGCAGATCTTGAGCAACAAATGAAGAGACTGGCTGTTCTTCTGGAGAAAGCCAAGTCGAAACAGGGAGTATCTCTTAGCTCAACTGATGGAAAATTCGTCAAGAAAGCTCCCCGCATTTGTTATCAATGCCAATCCCCTGATCATCTTAAATTTGAATGTCCACAGGTGGATAAAGATGAGCGGGAAAGGCTGAAGAAGCTCTTTGAAGAGCGTGCATCAAAGGCCGTTGCAAAGGCCATGCTGACCAGGACAGAGGTTCCTGATATACCTGACCATGACGACGGAGAATACGCATCAGATGAAGAGTCAGAAGAGGAAGCTCTACTGGCACTTATGGCGGCTTTCGGAGAAGAATCAAATGAAGAATGTGCTGACTGTGAGGAAGAACGAGCACTTGCCGCTGATAATCAGGTACAATCTGTTCCCCCAATGCATATCATGTCTGCACGCATTCTAGACGATTCTGAGTCGCATTGCTCCGACTCAGAGGTTGTCACCATAGATATTCTTCAGCAAGAATTTTTAAAATTTTACGAAATAAAGAATATCTTGGCTGGCGAAAACGCCTCGCTAAAAGATCAGATTTCTATTTTGACCAATGAGATTGAAAAATCTAGGTCACTCGGTGTAGAGTTAGCCACTCTGAAATTTTAAAAACTGAGAGAGATACTTTTCAAAAGGTCGTCCTTGAGCACGACAGTAAAATAAATCATTTAAATAAAGGCTCCAAGAATTTGGAAGAGGCTCTACTTCATTGGAGAAAGCCTACCGATAAATCCGGGTTGGGATTTAAAACAGATTTGAGCACAAACCAACCCGAACAACTCACTGCTGGTAAGGGTAAGGGCAAAGTGGTAAATGCATCAGCACCAGCTGGTAATACCAATCAGTCCCGTATGGCTGATCAGCATAGGAATCATAAGACCAGATTCATAGGTGAGTCATCACGACAAAAACCTCAACTGGCAAAATCCTCTGCTGACAGGACGCCAGCACACCCTAGGACGCAGACTAAGCCGAATAATTCCAAGGCAATGAAGTCCGCATCACCTACCAGTGGAATCCGACAGCCAGCACCAACTGTCAAGAGGATCCACACACAACCTCGTCAGTATGCCAATCACCAGCATACTTACAGGGGATCCCAATCTCAGAGAAACTCTGAGAGAAGGATAATGCCTGATAGGAGGAATACCTATCAGAGGCCTGAGCCCAATCACAAGTTTTCTCAAAGGGCTGTGAAGGCTAGCCATGGTGGTCCACACTCTCAGAGACCACGAAGGCAACACAATCAACCGGAAAAATATTTCCGAAACTCTCAGCGGAAGAATACTTCCAAAGGAGTTACACACATGGCGTCGACAGCCACACCTTCCCAAACCAAACTCACGCATTACTTCAAAAGGAAGGGAAAGGCTACTAATGATATCAGCGAGGGTAAAACCGAGCTGAAAATCACTAAAGTCTGGATTCCAAAAGGAATAATTCAGCGATCTAACCCTGCAGGACCCGCAGATGATCAGGGACCTAAATAAATTCTATCTCTTTCTTGCAGGTACAGGATCATGCAACACAGCTTCAGAGATCGAGCGAGTGGATCCTAGATAGTGGATGCTCGGCTCACATGACTGGTGAAGAGGTTTTGTTTACAGATCTCACCAAGGTCAAAGGACCTCCAGTTATATTTGGTGATAACTCAAAGGGCAGAGTTATTGGCAAGGGCTGCATCGAGAAGAACGATGTCAGAATCATAAATGTATCCCTCGTTACCAATCTCAAGCACAACCTCCTGAGTATCAGTCAGCTGAGCGAAAGTGGATACACAATTTCCT
The DNA here is from genome assembly GCA_026898455.1 of Plectranthus barbatus. NCBI lineage: Eukaryota > Viridiplantae > Streptophyta > Magnoliopsida > Lamiales > Lamiaceae > Plectranthus > Plectranthus barbatus. The sequence continues at coordinate 3,380 of JAPKLW010001201.1, forward strand.
TTGAGGAATCAGAGTGCCAAATCAAGGACAAGAAGACTGGCGAGATCAAGCTGAGAGGTATTCGGAAAGGAGGGCTATATATCGTCGACTGGCAAAGCGGGAGGACAGATTCATGCTTCGTGGCCACCAGTTCTATGGAAACAAACTGGCTGCGGCACAAAAGGTTGAGTCACCTGAATTTCAGAACTATCAACTACCTGGCCAAGCATGATCTTGTGGATGGACTTCCCAAGGGAGCGTTCAAGAAGGAAGGGATTTGCAAAGCATGCCAGCAGGGCAAACAAACAAAGAAGTCCTTCAAGAACCAGGCGCCAGTCTGCCCCAGTACCAGCCGGGTACTCGAGTTGCTACATATGGATCTCTTTGGACCAATAGCACCTCAAACCATTGGAGGAAGACGTTATTCGCTGGTGGTAGTCGATGACTACTCGCGCTATACCTGGGTAAAGCTTCTCAGAACCAAGGATGAAGTGAAGATCATTCTTCCAGATTTGATCATCAAAGCACAGAAACAGAGAGAAACTATGGTAAAGCGGATACGGTCAGACAATGGGACAGAATTCTGCAACAGTCTGCTGATGGATTTCTGCGTGGAAGCCGGGATCAAGCATGAAAGATCTACACCAAGGCAACCGCAGCAAAATGGACTGGCAGAACGTAGGAATAGGACGCTGAAAGAAGTGGTCCGATCCATGCTGGCAGAATCCGGATTAGGACATAATTTCTGGGGAGAAGCGTTGGTGACGGCCTGCTACACTCAGAATAGAAGCGGGATCAACGATAGACTCTAGAAAACTCCCTACGAAGTTTATTTTGGTCGTAAGCCTTCTATAGCTCATCTCCGTGCTTTCGGTTCACCATGTTATATCCATAATAATGGTAAGTCAAAGTTAAATACTTTTTCGCCTAAGGCTGATGAGGGTGTCTTCGTCGGATATGGACATCCCTCTCACAAGGGCTATAGAGTATTCAACAAGACCACCAAACTTGTGGAAATAACATGCAATGTTGTTTTTGATGAAGCTACTTTAGTGCGCAGGACATTACGACAACTGGCTGAAGATGTTCCTGAGGTCAATGATGTCATTGATCAGCTGGGCAGGAATCCTTCCAATGCTCAACCAACTGGTTTGACTAGACCTATGACTGGATCGTCTTCACAACCAGTTTCCTCGGTTGCCCATCAGCAATCCGGGAGGGTCGGTGATGCAATTGACCTTGCTGAGACCTTACACTCAATCTCCCTGAGTGGAACTAGCAATAATCCAGGGGGAATTCTGACTGGGATCCTTGAGTCAGAAGACAGCGATGAACCAGCTGGAATGGATGCACCAGCTGACGGTGACAACATCACAGTAGGCTCAGGAAATCAGTCAGATAGTGGAGCTGATGAAGAGATTATTCCGCCTGGTGAAGGTCAACCACCAGTTACAATTACAGCTCCGACTGGTGAAGATCTGGAAGCACCAGTCATCAGGACAGAAGAACCAATCTCACAGCCAACACCAGCAGACTCTCATCTTCCCAAATGGCTGAGAGATCACCCATCCGATGCTATTCTCGGTGATCCGGAAGGTTCTGTCCAGACTCGACACGGCAGTGCGCTTCTGACTTATTTTATTTCTCAAATGGAACCTACTTCCATAGGAGTTGCGCTAGAATCTGCCGATTGGATCAATGCCATGCAAGAAGAGCTTGCGGAATTCACTCGCAACAATGTTTGGGACTTGGTAGAGAGACCATCACATCAGTCAGTGATTGACACCAAGTGGGTTTTCAAGAACAAGAGAGATGAGGATGGCATTGTAATCAGAAACAAAGCTCGATTAGTTGCCAAAGGTTACAAGCAGTGTGAAGGCATCGACTTCGACGAGACCTTCGCACCAGTTGCAAGAATGGAGGCGATACGGCTGTTCCTTGCGTATGCAGCGTATCATGGATTAACGGTATTCCAGATGGACGTGAAGAGCGCCTTCTTGAATGGCGAGTTAAAGGAGGAGGTATATGTCGAACAACCTCCAGGCTTTGAAGTAGGCACCAAAGTGTACAAGCTGAGAAAGGCCCTGTATGGATTGAAACAGGCGCCCAGGGCTTGGTACGAAACGCTGTCACAGTTCCTAATCCGTAATGGATTTCGGAAAGGAAAGATCGATAGGACTCTCTTCCTCATCAAGGATGCTGATGATATGCTAATGGTGCAGATATATGTCGATGACATTATATTCGGGTCAAAGAATATGTCTCTCTGCGAGAAGTTTTCTCAATTGATGCAGAACTCATTTCAGATGAGTATGATGGGCAAATTAACATACTTCCTAAGACTCCAGGTCCAGCAGTCAGCTGATGGGATTTTCATTAATCAGCGGAAGTATACCAAGGACTTAATTCAGAAATATTGCCCAGAGAAGACTAAGACCCTCAGAATACCGATGAGCCCCAGTTGTCAGATCTCTCTTAATGAACAAGGGGAATCGGTTGATCCTACCAGCTACAGAGGTATTATTGGATCACTTCTCTATCTGACAGCCAGCAGACCCGACATTTCATTCTCAGTCGGAGTGTGTGCCAGATTTCAAGCCAATCCAAAAAGGTCACACATGGAAGCTGCTAAGAGAATAGTGAAATACCTCAAGGGGACTGAATCTCTTGGTATATGGTACCCCAGGCATGATGAGCTTACACTCATTGGGTATTCCGATTCAGATTTTGCTGGATGCCGTATAGATAGAAAAAGTACCAGTGGTACGTGTCAGTTTCTAGGACACAAGCTAATCAGCTGGTTTAGCAAGAAGCAACACTCTGTTGCTACATCTACCACTGAAGCTGAATATGTTGCCGCTGCCAGTTGCTGTGCTCAAATTCTTTGGATCAAGCAACAACTGGAAGACTATGAAGTGGACACTGGTTGTGTATCCATCTATTGCGACAACAACAGCGCTATGTGCATAACGAAGAATCCGGTTCATCACTCTATGACCAAGCACATAGATATCCGACATCACTTCATACGTGATCATGTCGAGAAGAAGGATATCAGCGTAGAGTACATCAGAACCGAAGATCAACTGGCTGATATTTTCACCAAACCTTTGCCAGAAGCAAGATTCAAGGAGTTGTGCATCAAACTCGGTCTTTTGGAGATTGATGCGAGCCCTAGTGTTGAGGAAGAATGAGTCCCAGCTCTCATTCCGTTCTTGATTTTTTGAAGAATGCTGATTACGACTAAGTCCAAGTTCTTAGTCTTGATGTTTTCTTTAAGTGGTGTCTCAAGACCACAAGTGGTACCTACTGGCAGAACTTATCCCATAAATGACTAAGGAAATGAGTCCCAGCTCTCATTTCGAATTTGCCAGCAGCCAAATACCATCAGTCGAAGTAAAATTGGGTCCCAGCTCCCAATTCCAAGCGATGACTGATGACTTCTACTGAAATCCACTGACATATATCATAACAACACTCACGTTTTTAAAATGGTGAGGAAGTGAATTTCTTAAAGAGAAGATTATGCGGAATAAATTGAGTCCAAGCTCTCAATTCTCTCGATCTTTCAAGTTGTCAGCAGACAACTGGTGAAACTTCAACGACTGGTGAAAATTGAGTTCCAGTTGTCGACTGGTAAGAAGGCCATACTGACAGAGGGAAGTATGCGACTGGTATATACTACTGATGACCAGTAGAGTCCCAGCTCTCAACTGACGATCTCATGAAGACCAAGGGTCGTGCCAGCTATCGCAGAAATGGCGGGACTGTTCAAATTGGTCTTGCGTGTGCATATCTTCAAATTTAATACGGCATTTAATGCCACATTCAATGCGCACAGTGACTGCGCAGCCAAACACAGGCACGCGACCAATCAGCGTGTGCCATGTCAGCTACACGCAATATCTCTTGTCACCACGACCACGCACGTCGCTACAGGGAATCGGGTTTGCTGATGACCATTGATTCTTACTTTCTACGAGTTCATCTCGTCCGTCTATTCCTGCATGGCTCGAGTATTTATATCCGACTTTCTTTATTGGATAAATCTTTATGATTCCTCAAACTTTCAGAACATTTGTTTTGTTCATCTTTCCATAACATTCCCTGCATTCATGGCATCTTCTTCCAACCCTGCTACTGATAATCCTTCTTCATCTTCCTCTGAGTCCTTAGACTTACCTTTAGCCGAATCTCACATGCCTACCTTCACAGGCATTGTGAAACAAGAAGACATCGATTACTCCTATCCCTTTAATAAACTTGTACAGTTAAACAAAAAGGCCACCCAACATCTCCTTTCCAACTCACAAATCCGGGCTGCCCAAGTCCAGAAGGAGAAAATTCTAAATGATAAGTTAGTCGAGAAACACTATGGCCAAGAGCTGATGGAGATGATTGACAGGGAGCAGCTCCGACCATATCTGACAGCGGCTCCCAGAGTTTTCCACCCGCACATGGTTGCCGAGTTCTATGCTCGCGCAGTCATCGCTGATGACAGGAAATCCTTCACCACGTCTGTGTTCGGGAAACTGATCACCGTGGACGCAGAGTACCTGGCCAACCTCTTTGGGCTGAGGAGTACTGGTGAGGAGGTGGCGACGTATCACAAGGATGATACGGTGGAGTTCAGGCGGAGGTGGGCTGAATGGAAGAAGAAGGGGGTGACTATCTTCAAGACTGGCATGAAGAAGTCGGAGATGCGCGAATATTGGCAGATGGTCTGCGATATTGTCGTGCGCATGCTCCAGTGCGAGGTTGGCTCCTATGCCGAACTGAGCTTAAAGAAGTTCTCCGTCATGTGCGCACTGGTGGATGGCGTTTATGGCAACTGGGCCGAATTCATATTCGGGCGCCTACTGGAGAACGTGGAGAGAAACAGTTCAGTGAAGGCAGAAGGGAAGTTCCTTCACGCCGTGTCGTTTGGGCTGCGGGTCAGCCACATCTTCGAAATGGAGATGGGGGATGTGATCGACCAAGGGGAGCAGCTGATTGGATCCGACTTCATCCCGGTCACAAGAGTCAAGCTTGCTGACCCGGATTACAAGAAGCCCCGACGACTGAAGGGCAAGAAGGCCGTCGATCCAGCTGAATCTGTGTCTGAGGAGGAGCCAGAACAGATATGGGAGGCAGCGCCAGCAGTTGCTCTCCCACTGACAGCTGAGGCCAAGACCGAACTGAAGAGGAAATTTGAGGTTGAATCTTTATTCACCTCAATGGAGCAGGCAGTGGCTGAGGAAACCAGTCAATTTCCATCTGCTGAGCCATCAGCACAGATGCCAGTCACCAGGTCTTCTCCAAAGAAGAAAGCCAAGGTTCACCAGCCCCAGCTGCCCCAGCCAGCTACTATCTATGCTCCAGCATCAAAGACGATATCTATACCAGTCAAGAAGTCCATCCTTGGACTGACTGAGGAGGAGACGATAGATAAAATGACCAGGAAAAGGAAAAGGGTCAAAACAAAAGCTCAAAAGCTGGTTGAGCAAGCTAAGAGGGCCCACAATGCTTCTATTGTGAGGAAGAAGCAAGCAAAGGCAAGGCTGCAAGCCTTAGCCGACCAGCGAAGAAGGGAGGCAGAACTGGCAGCCCGCGATGAAGCCTTTGCTAGGATAAAGGCTGAGCATGATTCTCGACGTCAGGCGCAACTGGCGGAGCAAGTGCATCAGGTGGCCAAGGGCAAATGGGCAGTTGCCCAAACTTCAAGTGGCATGCCACCAGCACCAGCTCCAGGCCAGATCCTTTCTGACAAAACTTTCTCGCGCCTGATGGTCATGGGAGCTGAGGAGGATGTACTATCCCTGGTAGATATGTACCGGCCGGAGGAGGATGTGACTGAACCGTCAGCTGACATTGGAAGAGCTGACGGGGGATCTTCTCAAGTCCCTCCTCCCATGCAAGGGGGTGGTGGAGGTAAGTCTGAAGACCCACTGGCCGTGCAAGGGGCCGCCAGTGGAGGAGTTGTTGAACAGGCGACCACCCCGGAAAAACTGGCGAGTTTCTCTGATCTAAGCTCTGACTTAGAGGTTGAGCCGGAGCCCGAGGAACATGATGGCAATATTATCACTGACTCATCTGAATCCATGGATAATGGACAACCTCAGACAGCAGAAGGGGCTCCTGAGTTATATCTCGGTGCTGAACCAATGCCCCAGACTGTCGAGGAACCAGTACCGGTGCCAGCTGTGGAGGAGGCAGCTGACATGGAGACTACTGCTGGTGACGTCGCTGATGATCAACCTTCGCCAGTCATCATCATTCCCGACGACGAATCACCACCAGTAGTACAGCACTCCAGGGTACAACGGATGGAGCCCAGGGATCTATTCCCTAATTTTGAAGCCGAGGCTCGTCTTCCTGCCAGTCGTCCACAAGTCTTAGAAGCATCTACATCTTTTGGACGACCAGCAGCATCTACACCAGCATCAGCACTACGTGTGAGATCAGAGAGGAGGTCTTACATGTTAGGTATCCATTTTCACTCACTCATCGATAAGGATACCTATCGTGCTAGGGTGACAGGGATTCACAGGTGGGAGCACCGTGGGGATCTGGCGTTCCATAATTCACGAGTGTCTGAACCATCAGCATTCTTTATCATCCCCACCAGCGGTCTTCCTCACCAGTCGATCAATGCCTCGAGGATCTTTGACTGGTGCCTGCCCTTACACCCGGTGGAGTATTTCAATTTCTCCATCTATGAGTATGCTGAGAACATCACAGCCGAGGTGGAGAGGGCTGTTGATGAAGAGTTGGTCACCAGGTATGGGGACCTGAGTGATATTTTTGATAAAGAACTCTTTCTGGAGTTCCGGCGCTGGAGGATCTTTGACTGGTGCCAACGCCAGTTAAATGTGGAGAAGAACGCGGTCCTGTATGCCAGGCTTGGGCTTGGATACTGGCGATCAGAGGAGGCATGGGCCAACGAATTCATGGGCACTGAAGCTCACGACCACCATCAGTTGTCGATTAGGCGAATCAAGCGCCGACTGAGGAAGATTGCTCTTTACCGACAACTGACTGGGACTTCAGGCCTTCCTCGGTCCAAAATGGTCAAGTTACCATTTCTCCAGTTCCAAAGCACCAGCCGCGGGTACCAGCTGATCTATGCTTTCAGACGCATAAAGGTACTCGTCTCTCTCCCCCGGATCCCTCCCTATTTCGCTGTTCTCTTTTATATGGCTGCCAGCACTCTGCTGGTAGACCACATTGTGGAGGAGGATCCCTCCAGAGGTAGGTGGCTGACCACTGCCGTCCCCACTGTTCCAATGATCATGGGCGATCTTGCCCCACCTCATATGGACTGGCAGCTGGCTGTTTTCACAGACCCACCTGTTTTTGCACAAGGCCCGCCAGCATCAGCCAAGGTGCCCGCGGAGGAGCCCGCCCCAGTGGAGGTACCAGCTGATTCTGCACCAGCAATGGCTACTACCGCACCTGATGCGCCTTCCACATCCATGGAAGTATCTGCGGAGCCAATCTCTGAAGTTCATCCTCCTGCGCAACTTCTTGCTTACATCGACGCCAGGATGGATCAACGTTTCGCCTCTTTCCAAGACCATGTAGAGCAACGATTTGAGTCCATCACCGCCGGTGTTGCCACCTTTTTGGCGCGGATCCAAGAGGGGGAAAGGGCGCGAGCACTGGCTGAAGAGGAGAGAGCCAGAATTGCTGAGGAGGAGAGACGCCTTGCAGCTGAAGAGAGGAGAATTGCTGCTGAAGAGAGGCTGAAGAGAGAGCAAGACATGGCCGCTCTTACTGAGATCCTGAGGTCTATCACAAGTGCTTGGACTCAGTCACCAGGATCATCTTCCATGCCATAGACTAGTCAGTTATCATTCACTGTACATGTAATTGCTAAATCTTTAATGGAATGTTAACTGACAAGTTGTTGACAATCTCTAATTGTCCAACAATTGTCTAAGTTTTTACTTACCAGCTGAATTTACACATCCAGTGTAATCAGCACCAGCACTCGTCTTGCATGTTTTAAATTTATTTACATGCTTATCCTTTGTCATATTTTTTTCAGATTTGCTCAGATCTTAATTTCCATATTTTTTAAATGAGCATTATCTCTCCTAGTTTGAGGGGGAAGATTTTTAGTTAGAGCTGATGTTGAGGAAGTAATTTCGTGGGTTTAGATCTGATAAGTTTCACTTGTAAAACCCTGAAATTATCTGTAACTTTCCTCCAGCTGAGTGCTCGCTGGTTAGGCTTTGATCGCACCAAAAAGGGGGAAATTGTTGGGAAATCTGTCTAAGGTTTCCTCCCTCAGTAGCTTATTTGTATAGATTGTAGTTTTGGTGGATCAAATCCTAAGTCCTACCAGCGTCAGTTGTCTCTAGATAGCTCTAGATTTGGTCTTAAATGTAAAGTCCTGTTTAGGTCTTTGAGTTGTAAGTCGCAGCTGATCTAGACTCGTGCTGACACTGTTCACCAGCATGAGAAGCGCTTATGACTGGCTACTATTCACCAGTCGGGAAGGGTTTCATCAGCAGGCGGCTGACAAAGACTCGTGCTGACACTGTTCACCAGCATGAGAAGCGCTTATGACTGGGTACTATTCACCAGTTGGGAAGGGTTTCATCAGCAGGCGGCTGACAAATCTTACCAGCAGAATACGTGTTCTTGCTTACACTATTCACCAGCGGTGATTTCACCAGTCATGGGAGATTCCAAGAAGAATTAACATCCAGACATTTGGTAGACTTAGATTATGCCAGGGCAAGTCACCAGCAGAGACTGCCAGCACAAGATCACCAGAATGATCTACTAGTCAGATGTTACCAGCAGAATTCCAGATTCTCTCTCCCAGCGCCGTAGAGACAAAAAGAAGATTCGTTGAGGAATCGACTGACAAAGTATGACTTTAAGGAAGGGGATACCTTAAAGTCTATCTATCACAAGACACCAGTCTTATTCCTCGGACTGACTAATAAAGCCGTTCTGACACAAAGAGATCTGTGTCAGATAAAGCGATCAAAGGTATGGATCCTTTCCGGAAAAACATACCTACCGCCGTCAGAAGGACATCCCAGGTCTGACACCTTTCCGGATGAGTCCAAAAGGCTAGAAAGTTTGAATCAGATCCCGCGTCTATAAATACGTCGGAACCGTCAACATTCAAACCCCCCGAAAGACCGAAATTCTTACGCACGAACTAGCAAAAACGCTGTCAAAATACTTACAGAACTTTCGAGGCTTTTCATAAGCTTTCCGTGTGTTGATTTATCAAACACGAGACTTCAAGTTTTACACTTGTAAGTTAAAGATCTCATTAGGTGTTCTTTCTCTTCCGAGAGAGTTCATAGCAGCTCCTGTGCATCCCAGCACTTGAGTTATTACGGGCGTACCTTGCCGTAGTGAGATTTACGTTCTTGGGAGAACTAAAACACCCAGTTAGCTGAGGAGGTTGAAGTGACGTGCTCGCACTCCGCCAGCTAAGAAGAGTTGAAGAGGGAACCAGGACCGGGAGCGGTTGATCTAGTGAACTGGTGGAAAAGGCATTCACCAGCTAGAGATAGATCGTAGGACACCTGTAACCGATTACTCTTAGTGGAATTTCCAGTGCTTCGACTGGAGAGTGGACGTAGATCGATTGATCGAACCACTATAAAAATCCTTTTGTTATTTATCAGCTTTCTGCTCTTCAGTCATATTTTAAACCCAGCACTCAAGTGTTGGAGTACATTCTGAAACTGATAGATAACTGTGCAAACAAGGCTAAATATTCTAAGTTTTGATACACCAGCTGACAGGTCCCAGTCAGCGGTGTAACCAGCGTGCAAGAAAACATTTACTTTATCATTATTTCCGCTGCTAACGTTCATACTCTGAAAATCGGGACCAACAGAAAGGTCACGAGATCACATTCCGGGCTGCCACACCCATTAACACCCTACAGGATGAATTTAAAGTTCTTGCCAAATTGGTGATCAAGATGTTCCAATGCGACACCGGATCATATTCTGAACTATCTGCTAAGAAATATGCAGTAATGATGGCTCTCACAGACAAAGTGAAGGGAAATTGGGCTGAGTTTTTCTTCGAACGATGGGCAGAGCACGCCAAGAAGAACGACCACATATCTGTGAATGGAAGTTTTTCATCAAATGTTAATTTTGGGTTGAAAATAAGCAAGTTTCTGGAATTGGTCATGCATTCAACGAAAATTGATCAAGGAGTGAAGTTGCTCTCCACTGATTTCATTCCAATCACACTAAAAGCAGCCAACCCTCTTGATTACAAGAAGCCAAAGAAGCTGACTGGTAAATCCAATGTGGATGCGGACAAGCCTACTTTGGATGAGGAAGTAGACGAACGTTCCTTGGGCGAACAGGTATTGCAGAAAGCATCACCTATCTCTGCTGAGGAAATAGCAGTATTAACTCAGAACGCTGAAATGGAGCAGTGCTTTAAGCAGCTTGATGATATTGTAGCTCTCGGAGAGATACCGACCGAACAGATTGAGGAGATTATGGACCAAAGGGCCGCACTTCAGCAGCCACTCGTGATTGGTCAACTTGCTGTTCCAATCTCTTCTGAACAACAAAGGGATATTGCTCCCACCAGAAACAGAAGGTCTAGTCGTCAGCGCCTACGCAAAACTGCTGAGCTAGCCGCTGTCACTACTGAAAAAGTACCTGATTCACCCTTATCATCTAAAAGTTTTGATGAACGTATGAAAGGCGTACGTGAAGCTAAAAGAAAGCGTGCAGAAAAAATGAAGGCACAGGAAATAAAGGAATACAGAAAGGAGAGAGATAGAATCACATTCGAAGGAAGGATCTGAACTTCGAGAGAGTAAAAAGATATCATCTAGAAAGAGAGAATCAAAAGGAAAATACTAGTCAAACACCCGATGAGGAAGTTGCTGAAGAGATAAGCAGAGCAGCAAAGAAAGGGAAGACAATAATAGACTCTACTTTGACAGAAAAAGAAATGGATAACCCTATTGCAGTCAGCAACACTACCAAGATTACAACAGCAGCAGACGGCATGACTGATAAAGAGCTAGATACGCTGATTCAATCTGGCGCTTACAATGCCACGGAACACTCCAAAGGCAAATCGGTTAAATTTCGCGAACCCACTGCTATATCTTATCAAGGCAGTAGCTCAGAGGAGGACGCGCCACGAACAGAGACAAGTGATATATATCCCGGAGATAAGGATGCAGGGCCATCAGAAATCTCTAAGGAAAGCGCAGATACGAACATGTCTACTGCAGAGCATGTTGCTAAAGAAAAGACTATTGAGACAGAATCGGAGCAAATCACTAAAGAAACAGGGAAAGACACTGCTAAAGAATCTACTGCAGCTGACGATTTTATGAAGACAACTGCTGAAGAATCTACTGCAGCTGATGACTCTATGAAAACAACTGCTGAAGAATCTACTGCAGCTGACGAAACTATGGCAGATACTGCTGAAGAAGTCCATACTACTGAGAAGACAACAGTCGATGCTAGTAATGAAGATCAAGCAGAAGAGGCAATAGAAAAAGAAATCTCCTCTGCTGGATTTTTGGACGAATCCACTTGCTCATCAAAATCTGATTTTGAGGGGGAATCTATCGAGATATTTGATGCCAAAACTCTACAAAAATACCCCACTCTAAGGAATGAACAACTGAGGATTCCATTTGATGGTTTACCTGGCAAACTTTTTCGCTCACGAAGAGTAGCACAGTGGTGTGCTGCTGTCTCGATTAATGAAGATATGAATGCTGATCTCTGAGATTGGAGTGATGAGATCTTAGCCTTCGTAGAGCAAGAAGTAAATAGGGACATTTCAGGAGTCTTCTATGTTGAGATTCACGAAGAAACAGAGGAAGGCAGATTGCTTGGTACTCAATTTCGACGATGGAAAACTTATGACTACATCATGCACGAACTCTGTTTTGAGGAAGGATGATTATTATCGCAAGAAAAGGTCTTAATTTCTGGCGTTCCGAAGAAACCTGGGCAAATGAGTGGATGGACCAGCCCTCCTGCACTAAACAGTATACTGATCAAGAAGTAATTGCCCGATTGCAAGCCATCCGCGCTCACAGGAATTTTCTTCCATCTCAGACCCTGCCCAGATCACAGTTTGCTCCAGATAAGAAGTCCTTGGCCCACATGGAACTCACCAAACGACAAAGGGCTGCAATGATTGCTTATCGGAAGCGGAAAGCTGCTTATGAGGAGAAGTTGCAAGTTAGAAGTCTTGAACTAGCTGCGATCGAAGAAGAAAGAGAAAAGGAGGCCAGGAGACAAGACTATCTCAAAATTATTAACTTTCAGAAAGAATACACTCGAGCCGCAACCTCAATTCTACTCTCTGAAACTCAAGGTTGTGACTCAAATCTCGATCAGAATATAGTGAGTGAGTCCATGGAAGTAGATACCAATGAAGTTCTTGATGTTGTCACACAAAGAGTTGAAGTAGCAGCTCAAGCATCTGCAATTGCTACAGTGGAAAGAGAAGTTGGTGAAGCTCCTACATTAGTAAGCGGTACTAAAATAGTTGTCTGTGATGGTCCCATTGCCGCCGAACCAGTCCAAGTAAGCTTCCAATCTCTTGTCAACATACTTCATAACGCCCTACATCATCGCGATATCCAGCAAGCCAGAAGAGGTCCTGAAAGATGTTGCTGATGTCCGAGGAGCAATCTCTGGAGTGAAAACCTCTGTTTCAGAGGTTCAGCAACAAGTTGGTCAAGTCGCTACCAGGATCACAAATGTAGAAAAAACTGTGTCTACGGTGCAAACAAATGTGATGACTCTCAGCATCAATCTTGATGCACACAAATCTTTCTCCACTTCTGTTTTGGATGCTCTCAAAGAGGGGGAAGAAAGAAGGATTGCTGAACAAGCAAGGATAAAAGCAGAGGAAGCTGAGCTACTGCTGAAAGAAAAAGAATTTGAACGTGTAATGACGGAACGGAGGATGAAGTTAGAAGAAAAACAGAGAGAAGACCAACGAGCACGTATTGAACAGATGGAGAAACTAATGGCCATGACGATAAAGAAAGTTGAGTCTCTTGAGAAGCCAAAACCTCCACCAGATGCTCAGAACTAAGGTCACTCTCTATCATTTTCTTTACCATGATTCTAAAATGATTTCTCTAAACTTGTAATTGCAAAATCATATATGAAATCATCAGAATCATGACAAAATCTTATTGTCTAAATTCTGATTTTCTGAGTGTGAAAAATAGTTGAAATACACTTTTTGTGCACTTAACTAATCAGAATCCGGAAAGATAAACCAGGGATGTTTAAATGGTTGCTGAATGATTTGCTTGTAATAAATTTTTTTTAAGGACTTAAAGCAAAGAAAGACTCTGAGATAGTGTGCATGCTCCTATGAAATTAATACAAATTTGCGGATTAGAGAATTACCGTAATTCTGTCGTGTCTGTACCGATCTTTTGCGTTTGAATTCCAAACTTCGATTCAACCACGCAATTCGATTTCTCTGCGGAAACAGAAATTAGAATACTAATTTCTAGAGAAAAACAAAAATAAAGAACAGGGAAGAAAAGATCTGTTGTTATCCAGATTAGATCTTCAGATCTGTGTCCCGGTACTAATCAGATCAACTACTGGTGAGGACTCCGTAGATCTGTGGCTTGAGCAGGACCAGAATTCGAAAATTCTCCTATTTTCATCCAACAGGATCGGCGCCCCTCTCTCTCTCTCCTTAGGGATTCAACTGATTTGAATCTTATGAAAGTGGCTAGGGTTTCAGAGAGTGAGAGGTCTATTTATAGACCTAGGGTTATAAATCCCTACTGGGCTCCTAGGCTCAATTCAGCACACTTATTGGGCCAGACGTGGGACCTAATGCAAATAATAAAGTGGGCCTATAAATTAATTAATTCCCATGTCCACAACCCAGGACACAATTAATTAATTAATATTAATTATTTTTCACCACAGAATTAATACAGACCTACCCCTTTATTACCACGTTATGGGAACGGGTTGCATTAATTGAGAATCCCTATATTTAAGGTTACCGGACATCCATTAATTAATCGGATCCCCTGACAAGCTCTAACTACAATTAATTAATATCTTATAATTCCTGAGTAGGACCACTCAAACCTTATCACTCGTGCCTGAACTTAATCAGCCTGCAGGACTTTGGCACGATGAATGTTATTGAGCTCCTCAGGGAATGTCCCCATCCTATTACTCGGATATGGTTACCTAAGTCCAGTCTCAGGCGGTACTACACGAACTGCTGTTACGCAAGATGCGGATATACGAGCACGTCACTTAGGCTCTCCACCATGGCAAGTCAAAGCAACAGTCAACCCGTGCAAACCCCTAAACCTTCGTTAGGGTTTGGACTCAATCAATATAACAAGATCTTTTATTCGCTGATGTCAGACAGACGAATATATCTCACTGCGGTCCATCAATACGCCACCTATGCGTACCAGCATGTCAAGTAACCAAGACAGACTACTTATTTTGACAATGCCGCAGCCATCCAGACAGACGTATCCTCATACGCTGTCTCGGTTGTGATCAGGTTTATGTCTCACTAGGTCAAGTGATCATACATTCTTCTGCGATCTACAACACGCCGTATGATCGTCCCTATCGGTGAGACAAGAGGATACCATTGTTCATACATGTACGATTGTTAACAGATAGGAGAAATAAATCGTTGTATACTCATTGTAATAAATGCTTTCAGTATACAAAACCCATCAATCTCCCACTTATACTCAAAGCATAACTAAGCTATTACAGAGTATACAGTCCGTCTATCTAGTCTGCTGTCTCTTTAACCACTATCAGTGGTTGGCATCCACCTCAGAACCAGCTCAGGAATATGTCTTTCGTAAACTTTCTGCGGCAAGCTCTTTGTAAACGAATCAGCAAGATTGTCAGCAGTGTCAATCTTCTTAATCAGCACATCGCCCCTCGATACAATTTCTCGTATGATATGGTACTTCCTCTCTATGTGTTTGCTTGCCCTGTGAGACCGCGGTTCCTTTGAGTTTTCCACTGCACCAGAGTTATCACAATAAATTGTGATGCTCCTCGGCAAACTCGGAATCACGCCCAACTCTAAAAGGTAGTTCCGGAGCCACACCCCCTCTTTCGAGGCGTCGGAGGCGGTGACATATTCCGCCTCCATGATGGAGTCAGCAATGCATTTCTGCTTTGAGCTCCTCCAAGATACAGCTCCACCTCCAAGGGTAAACACATATCCTGAGGTCGATTTCTTCTCATCCTGGTCCCCTTGGAAATCCGAGTCTGTATAACCCACAGGGCACAAATCCTCACTTTGATAAACTAGGAAGAAATTCCTAGTTCTTTTCAAATACTTGAGGATGTGCTTCACAGCAGTCCAGTGCGCTTGTCCAGGGTTAGACTGATATCTTGCTACCATGCCAACGGCATAACAGATATCTGGCCTGGTACACAACATCACATACATGAGACTACCCATTGTTGAAGCGTATGGAACAAGACTAATCTCGTCTTTCTCCCGCTGTGTCTGAGGACACTGCCCACCAGAAAGACGAACGCCATGTCTAAAAGGTAGCAAGCCTTTCTTGGCGAGTTGCATGCTGAACCGGGCTATCACAGTATCCACATAGGATGCCTGGGATAAGCTCAACATTCTTCTTTTATGATCTCGTAAGACCTTAATCCCAAGAATGTAGCCAGCTTCTCCCAGATCCTTCATTTGGAACTGTTCGGATAACCAAACTTTGATTTCGGACATCACTCCCTAATTGTTTCCAAGTAGGAGTATGTCATCAACGTATAGTGCAAGGAATACCACGCTCCCACTGACACAAAGTCGGTAAACACAACTTCCATTTTCCAACTGTGCAAATCCATAGGATTTAATCACATCGTTGAAAAGTAAGTTCCACGACCTTGAAGCCTGCTTAAGTCCATACAAGGACTTCCTAAGCTTCCAGACAAGATGTTCTTCGCCCTTGCTTATGTAACTCTCGGGTTGCTGCATATAGATGTCTCTACCTTCTTCAAGGTAACCGTTTAGAAAAGCGGTTTTGACATCCATCTGCCAGATCTCGAGGTCCATATGCGCAGCTATGGCATGGAGTATCCGAATGGATTTGAGCATGGCTACGGGTGAAAAGGTTTCTTCATAGTCATTGCCCTCTTTCTGACTATAACCCTTTGCCACCAGCCTGGCCTTAAAAGCCGTGATCTTTCCATCCGCCCCTTTCTTTCTTTTGTATACCCATTTGCACCCTATGGCCCTAAAGTCATCCGTCAAATCAGTTTTCTGGTATACATCCATAGCAGTTATGGATTCAATTTCAGAATCCATGGCGACACGCCATTTGGCAATATCCTTGTCCTGCACTGCCTCTTCGTAAGTCAGTGGGTCAGAGTCCTCATGTCCGTCTTCCAGGCTCAAGTCCGAAGACTCACCCACGAACATGTACCTTTCCAGCTGGAAAATAACTCTCCCACTGCGACGAGGCATCGCTGTCGTGTCAGTAGTAGGTGCAGTGACTTGTGGTCCTGCACCTTGCACTGTAGAACGTGTCTGTGGTGTTGTACCTCTTACAGGAGCACCCACATCTACACGTTCCCCTTCCCTTGGAATTGCATTCTCGTTCTCAATTTCTTAAAGAACGATATCACTCCTTAACTTATGATTACTCACATACTCGTCCTCCAAGAATCTAGCGTTGGTGCTAACAACGACTCTTTGACTCTCAGGACAGTAAAAGTAACCACCTTTCGTTTGCCTGGGATACCCTATGAACAGCATTACTTTTGACCTGCTTTCGAACTTATCAGGTTCCTTCGACAGTACGTGTGCCGGACAGCCCCATACTCTAAACTTGCACAAACTGGGTTTTCGACCAAGGAAGAGCTCAGAAGGCGTCTTAGGAACTGATTTAGAAGGCACCACATTAAGTACGTAAGCTGCTGTCTCCAATGCGTAGCCCCAAAACGAAATTGGTAAATTTGCATAACTCATCATTGATCTTACCATCTCTAGAAGAGTCTTATTTCTTCTTTCAGCCACACCATTTTGCTGGGGAGTACCCGGTGCAGTCCACTGGGATGTAATCCCATTTTCTGGCAAATACTGCAGGAACTCGTTACCGAGGTATTCGGCGTCAGATCGCAGTGACTTGAAAGTTTTCCCGACTTTCTTTTCTACCTAAGCCTTGAACTCTTTGAATTTCTCAAAGCATTCAGACTTGTAGCGAAGCAGGTAAACGTATCCGTACCTTGAGTAATCGTCAATGAAAGTGACGAAGTACTCGTACCCTCCACGAGCCAGCGTGGACATCGGTCCACATAAGTCAGAATGGATCAATTCCAACACTTCCTCTGCTCGAGACTGACTAGCCTTGAAAGGCCTAGTTGACATCTTGCCCTCGATGCAGGATTCGCAGACTTGATAAGGTAAAGCCCGGACTAGGTCCAATGTACCGTCATCTGCAAGTCTCTGAATCCGTTTCAAGCTGATGTGACCCAGTCTCAAGTGCCAGAGATATGTAAGATCCTCATCAGAAGAAGTAAGTTTTCTCTTCCTAGGATTATCAATTACGGATGAATTACATGCAATACTTGTGGAAGACTTATGATTACATTTAACAACATAGAGAGAATTATTCAGCATTCCACGACGGATAACACCGTTATTACCAATGATAGAAACACCACTATCAAAAATAACTGAATATCCATGAACATAAAGTTTGGAAACTGAAATAAGGTTCCGCCGAAAATCCGGCACATACAAAACATCTCTCAATGTTAAAACGGAATCATCAAAGTACTAGGTGAAATCTCCAATGGCAGCTGCACTCACTTGTGCTGCGTTCCCCATCGAGATGGTAACCTCGTCATTCTTCAGCACCCTCCTCGGTGTGAACCCCTGCAAAATGTAACAAACATGATCAGTAGCTCCAGTATCCACTACCCACGAATGAGTAGAAACCGATGCTAAACATGTTTCCGTTACAAATGCAAATGACGTACCTTGTCCCTTGCTTTCGCAAGCCTTCTCACTTGAAGTGACACCAACCCTCTTCATTTCATTTGACCTCCTCTCACGTGATCTGCGATCAATCATGTTCTTGCAAACAGTATGAACCACATCTTTCAATGTGCCCAAGCTGTGCTCAAGATCTGATAACTCAGACTCCCATGAAGGTACGAAGGACTGTCCTGCTATGAGATCAGTAAGCAACTCCTTGAAAGAGTACTCACTTCTCTTAGCTACATCCTTCTTAAAGTCATAGAATGAAATCGGTAAGGAGTTCAGGATTATATCGATCTTGGCCCGATCACTGATACATCCACCTCCACGTGTGAATCATTTCATGGGGTTATCCATGATCATCACGTGCAGTGTCACCGAACTGCCATCAACCATTCTCTTACAGACAAGGTCTCTAACGAGATCACAGTTGATAGTTCGTTCCACTTCACCATACGTAGCCACCAAGTCCATCCAGATAGTAACAGAGCTACAATAGCCCATGTACTTGAGCTTAAGTTCTCTAGACAGGTTATCTGACATTAACTTGTTAGTAAAATCCTCAGATGCCACCCAGCTGTCATAGAACTCCTTCTCACGCCAAGACACTTTATGGTAACGTGGGGCAAGTAGCATCATAGTAAGAACAAACATGTGTTGTTTAGTCAGGAGAATATACTCAATGCAATATCTCCACTCATAGAAGTTCGGACCAGTTAGAGGATTGAGAGCAAGTAAATGATCGACATGTTGGGATTATATACTGAAAGCATATATGATTAAGTGTTTTGTACACTGGTCTTCATATATGTTGCCGCAACAATGCTCGCTGTCTGATAGAACAAACATACAACGAACCATAATATCCTACTATCTCGCCTATAGGGATGATCATATGGTGTGTAGGAGATCACAGAGGATCATATGAATTGTTTGACCTAGCAAGATATAAACAGTATCACAGTTGAGACGGTCCCTGGATAGGCTGTCGGTCTAAGCTACGGCACATCGGTTCATAAGTGGGCTTATCCTAGCTACTTGATGTGTCGGTACATAGTTATGTATTGATGGGATCAACAGTGGGATGTGCCATTCTCATTGACATATGAATGAGCCAGATCCCTAACATACTGAAGGATAAGGGGCACACACAGATTGACCGCACTTTGATTTACCATGGTGGCGAGTCTTACATGTACTCTTATACCCGTATTTTGGGTATTGGCAATTTGTGTGTGGCCTGCTTAGTCTGGACGTTAAGGTAAGCATATCCGTTTCAGGATGGTGACATTCCCTGAGGAGCTCACAAGGTTCATTATGCTAAACCCTGCAGGTTGAATTATTTAATTCAGGCATAAGTGAAAAGGGGTGAGTGGCATTACTCAGGAAATAAGAGATTAATTAATTGTGGTTGATTGTCATAAGCCAAATTAATTAATGAATGTCTAAAACCTTAAATATGTGGATCATGTTAGTTTGGTGCAACCCATTCCTAATAACGTGGTAATAAAGGGGCGAGTCAGCATTGTTACCGTGGTGAAGGTTAAAACAATGTTTTATTAATTAATTATGTTCTGGGTTGAACAAGGAAGGATTAATTAATAAAGAGGGCCCACTTTATTATTTGCATCTGATCCCTGGTCTGGCCCATTAATTACTCACAGCCCATTAGGGTTAGGGTTTCTCAAAACCCTAACACTATATATAGGCCTTCTCTCTATCAGATCTAATAGTTGTGAAAACTAGGGTTTTTCAGTATAATTGAGAGAGAGTGGCGGCGGCTATCTGTGGGAGGAATTGATCGATTCCTCCAGATCTCAGATTCAACTTGGTAGATAATCCTCACCAGATTTCAAAGGAGCAAGGGAACAGATCAGAAGATCAGATCTGTAGGAACCACTGTCCATCGCCGGGGTTCTATCTCAGATCTAAGGCTATTTCATCGTTATTGGCTCCGATCTAGATCTGTAGATCAAACGGTGAAATCAGGTATTCTCTAATCCATCCTCTGCAATTAATTTTGTAGGAGCATGCATAGGTTCGCATGGTTTATTTAATTGAAATTTATTCCTGGTATCCTAAGAACGATCCTTGGCAAGAAATTCATAATGGCAAGTAAATGATCGATAGTAGACATAGACATATCTGAAACAATAAAGATCTTAAATAAGAACATACATGTTGAACTTCGAAAACAAATGAATTGAAAACCTTTTAATAAATCAAATACAAATGTTTTCCACTAATTGCCCAAGAGTTCCCACCGCAAGCTACACTCGTAGACGTTTACGATGTCACCCTCAACCAGAACTGCGGGTTTTAAGCCCCAATCCATTTAATTTCACTACCATGTCAGGATGCTTTTGACACTAGAAATTAATAATTAGTGAAAACCTTAGACCAAGCCATCTCTCAAGAACAGGGATGCAATTCTTGCATTATATTCTAAGATGCTTCTAAGCAATTAACCACAAATTTAACTTCGGCCCAAAGAGACAGTTTAGCATGGCACGTAATCATACCGCACAGCCCTTAAAGCTTTTGTTATCTATAATATAAATCAATCCTATAATACTTGTGAAAGAGGTCTACGCAAGCTACACTCGTAGACGTTTACGCAAAGCCCTCCCACTATTCACATGATTTAAATTGTTTGTCTAGAAATCCCAACAACCGTACCCATGCACCTCCGGGAACTAGCAAGCTACACTCGTAGACGTTTACTAGAACGAGAGATACACTTACAGCCTAGGACCACTTTGTGGAGGTCTATTGATTTTAATTAAAAAATATGCTTAGTATTTTTCTTTTAAAAGGTTTCTTTATACGCACACATAATTTCCTTGTTATTATATTTTCCAAATTTTTGCATGTATTTAAACAAGCCCAAAAATTCCCAAAATATAATCCAACAAAAGAAATTAATAACATAAGCATGCTCGGAAAGCTGTAAATAATAAAAGCGATAAATCATGTTTTTCCTATTATCTACACATGCTTAAATTGCGCACATAAATAAATCACATATCATACGAGGACAATTAAGGCAAACAAAAATTCTTCGTGGCCCCAAAAATAGAAAATAAATTCTATCTATTACAAATTTGAATTTTGAATTAATTTGGATAAATCCAAATCTTTTCAAATCTTCCAAATCTTCAAAGGCCATCAAATCTGGATACACCAAATCTTTTGGATTTTTAGGCCTTTGTGATCTGATGATTTTCCCTAACCCTAATGCAAACCCTAGCGTTTACACATGATTGCACAAACCACCAAAACACGAGCCACCGCAACGGGACAGCAGCAGCCGACGAAGACCGAAGCCGCCGCCGACCGCCGCCGCCGCCAGGCCAGCAATGCACCGTGCGCGCGCGCCCCGCGCGCCTGCCTGCGTGCCGCCCCCGCGCATGCACCCAGCAACGCACCCGCGTGCGCCCTGCGCACGCTGCCGCGCCGCGCCACTGTCGCCCACCGTCGTCCTCGCCGGCCCTGCGTTGGCTCCATCTTCGCTCTTCGTCCTCGACCCATCCAATTAAAAATTTGAAAATTACAGAAAATCTATTCTATTACAATTTTCAAATCTACACTAATCACGGATTTTCTCGTGATTTTACAAAAAAAATTCAGCCCTACATGGATAAACCACCGCTGGCTGATTCAACGGGTTGCCACGAGGAACAAACACCAAACATCCAGAAAATAAACTCATACATGCATATAGAATTCAATTATGATCAACAGAGCCATAAATCAGAAACCTGGCTCTGATACCAATTGTAGGGTTTTACCGTGAACAGAATCACCAAAACCAAACTGAACCGTATCAATCTATGGATATTGCTCATAATAAAATTTCTCAAAACCCTAGCATGCTCCTATGAATTTAATACAAATTTGTGGATTAGAGAATTACCGTAATTTCGTCGTCTCTGTACCGATTTTTTGCGTTTGAATTCCAAACGTCGATTCAACCACGCAATTCGATTTCTCTGCGGAAACAAAAATTAGAATACTAATTTCTAGAGAAAAATGAAAATAAAGAATTGGGAGGAAAAGATATGTTGTTCTCCAGATTAGACCTTCTAATCTGTGTCCCGGTGCTGATCAGATC
Source organism: Plectranthus barbatus (assembly GCA_026898455.1). Lineage (NCBI taxonomy): Eukaryota > Viridiplantae > Streptophyta > Magnoliopsida > Lamiales > Lamiaceae > Plectranthus > Plectranthus barbatus. Next base: position 25,467 of record JAPKLW010001201.1, read on the forward strand.
TACTACTGGTGAGAACTCCGTAGATCTGTGGCTTGAGCAGGACCAGAATTTGAAAATTCTCCTTCTTTCTTCCAACAGGATCGGCGCCCTTCTCTCTCTCTCCTTAGGGTTTCAACTGATTTGAATCTTATGAAAGTGGCTAGGGTTTCAGAGAGTGAGAGGTCTATTTATAGACCTAGGGTTATAAAACCCTAGTGGGCTCCTGGGCTCAATTCAGCACACTTATTGGGCCAGACCTGGGACCTAATGTAAATAATAAAGTGGGTCTATAAATTAATTAATTCCCATGTCCACAACCCAGGACACAATTAATTAATTAATATTAATTCTTTTTCACCACAGAATTAATACTGACCTACCCCTTTATTACCACGTTATGAGAACGGGTTGCATTAATTGAGAATACCCATAGTTAAGGTTACCGGACATCCATTAATTAATCGGAGCCCCTGACAAGCTCTAACTACAATTAATTAATATCTTATAATTCATGAATAGTACTACTCAAACCTTATCACTCGTGCCTTAACTTAATCAGCCTGCAGGACTTTGGCACGATGAATGTTATTGAGCTCCTCAGGGAATGTCCCCATCCTATTACTCGGATATGGTTACCTAAGTCCAGTCTCAGGCGGTACTACACGAACTGCTGTTACCCAAGATGCGGATATACGAGCACGTTACGTAGGCTCTCCACCAAGGCAAGTCAAAGCAACAGTCAACCCGTGCAAACCCCTGAACCTTCATTAGGGTTTGGACTCAATCAATATAATGAGATCTTTTATTCGCTGATGTCAGACAGACGAATATATCTCACTGCGGTCCATCAATACGCCACCTCTGCGTACCAGCATGTCAAGTAACCAAGACAGACTACTTATTCCGACAATGCCGCAGCCATTCGGACAGCCGTATCCTCATACGCTGTCTCGGTTGTGATCAGGTTTATGTCTCACTAGGTAAAGTGATCATACTGTCTTCTGCAATCTACAACACGCCGTATGATCGTCCCTATCGGTGAGACAAGAGGATACCATTGTTTATACATGTACGATTGTTAACAGATATGAGAAATAAACCGTTGTATACTCATTGTAATAAATGCTTTCAGTATACAAAACCCATCACACTCTACTCTTCTTAAAATTTTTGAAATTCTAAAAAATATGTGTGAATCTTCAAGACATAAAAACCTTCAATGGGAAACTTGTAAGTGTTCCTTCATAAAAAGCTTAAGAGAACTTGAAGAAGTGCTCCTAATTCTAAGAGACCTCAAAGATAAAGCGTATCTTGGTTTTAATGAAATTTTTTTGAGCAATTCTGCATCTTCTTCAAGAATTGACACTAGAAAGAAGAAAATAAGTTTTGTAAAAGAAAACTCCAGTGATCAGTCAAGGTTGAAAGGAAATGGGATAGCAAATAATATCCCAGCTTTTGCTAGAAAGGCTAAATGTTGGACTGCCAACAACCCCAAACTAGCAAACCAACAAGTCACGAGGAAGTCAATTCATTTAGAAAAATTGGTAACATAGTTTGTTACTAAACTAGCTGAGTCACAAATTGGGAGGAAGCTAGTTGAGCGTACGAAATTGGTAAAGCAGTTCCTACTGGGAGGAAGCCAGTTTCTTCATTCAGTTATACCAAGGAACCAACTAAAGTTGCGAGGAAGTCGAACAACCAACCTGTTTATGTCGGAGTGTTTCAAACCTTTATATGAGTTTAACACTTGGAAGTTAAAAACATTTCCGTGTTAAACCTGAACATGGCTTTGACATCATCATGTTAATCGTATCCTCACTGCAGGTTGTTACAACTAATTCTTAGTTTTTAGAGATTAGTTGTAACCCTAGTTTCACACGTCTTTTTTTGTTCCTTTTTGTTAGGGATCGTGCATATCTTGTATACTAAACTTATATCATCATATATTATTGTTTTCTTTGTTCCTAAATAATAGGGAGTGTCTCCACTACTAAAACCACCACCCACGTGAGTTCGTGGTTGATCAACGGTTATGCTTAGGTCAAGTGGAAAGTGGAAAGGTTCGTGTAGCACGTCCAAGGAGTGGATATGAAGTTGTGCTCTCCAAGCAGGAATAAGAAGAGCACTTTGAGCTTGAAGATAGTTTGAGCAATTACACTTACCATAAGAGCTTACGATCATCAAGATCGATCTTGCCTTGCCTGTTCTAATAAACCTCTCATAATCATTCTACACTTGACAGAATCTATCTTCGAAGAGGCAACCTACGGTGGAGGAGTCGTTAGTTTACCTTTTGGGTAGTTTGTTAGAACATGTATCTATAGGTGTTATCTAAACATCTATGTAGAGTGAGAATCATTCAAGAGAGTGAACAAAGAAACATTCAAACTATTTTCTTTATATTTCCTTGTATAAACCTTGTTTATATATTGAAATTGTTTAAGGCCGCAAGGCACACTGGGCAATAAAAAGATTACCCAGAAAATTATTCCGCTGTGCTTATCACAAACACCAATATTATAGTCTAACATTGTTGTGTTTTTCATGAACTCGGGAACAAATTCTATCTATCTCCAAAACCAGAGACCCAAGTCCCATACTAAGTATGAGAGGAGGAATTTAGCAAGTAGGGGAAACAAGTAGTTGAGGCCTGAGCCCAATCACATTTCATTTTCAAAGGCTAGTTAGGCTAACCATAGCAGCCAAATACCACATGGGCATTATTCACATTCGGAACCAATTTTCCGAGGTCCTAGTAGGAAGCTTACTTTCTAAAGGGCTAAACACAATTCCACATTTCCTCAATAAAATGTCATGCATTATTTTAGAAGAAATGGGAAGGTAGCAGGAAGAAGCATTGAGAAGCTATCTGCCATGAGGGTCACTCAAGTTTTGATTCCTAAAGGGTGGATCCATCACACTAAACCTGCAGGATTCGCAGCTACTTGGGGACCTAAAATGTAATTTGTGCTTTGCAAGAACACGTACATGTAGGTCGGCTTCAAAGGTAGATTAGCATGTGGATCCTTGATAGTGGATGTTCTGCACACATTACCGGAGAAAAATATCTTATCTCAGATCTTATAATGGTCAGAGGATGACAGGTCATGTTTGGTGAAAACTCCAAAGGTAGAGTTATCAGGAAGGGATGTGTAGAACATAAAGGAATCATCATAAAAAAACGTATCTCTTGTCACCAACCTGAAACATAATCTTCTAAGACGTCAGCCAGCTTAGTGAGAATGGTTATGTAGTTTTCTTTGCCAAATCAGAATGTCAAATCCAAGATAAAGCTTCACATGAAGTCAAACTCAGAAGCATAAGAAAAGGAGGACTCTATGTGGTAGATTAACGGAGTGGACAGGAAAAATCATGCTTCATAGCAAACTAGTTGTGGCAAAAAAGGCTGAGTCATCTAAATTTCAAGAATATCAACCACTTGGCCAAGCACAAACTGGTAATTGGTCTACCTAAGGACATTTTGAAGAATGAAAGCATATGCAGAGCATGCCAACTAGGGAAGCAGGCCAAATCCTCTTTAAAAAGAGCCGGTTAGTACAAGCATAGAGCACATATTGGAACTTATGCACATGGATCTATTCGGACCAACAATTCCACCCACAATTGGAGGAAAAAGGTACCCTCTTGATGTTGTGGACGTCTACTCGAGATATACATGGGTGAAGCTTCTTAAGACCAAGGACAAAGTGAAGATGATTCTTCCTAAGCTAGTTATGATTGTCCAAAATGATAAAGGAGTTATAGTGAAAATAATCTGATTAGACAACAGCAAAATTTTTTGCCTCACATGGATTTTTGTGTTGAAGCTGCAATATGCAATGAGAGATCATCTCCAAGAACCCCACAACAAATTGTGTCATCAGAAAGAAGGAATCGAACCCTCAAGGAAACAATGAGAACCATGCTTGCAGAAACCTGTTTGAGCGATTGTAATTGGGGAGAAGCTATAATCACATTTCACTACACGCAGAATAGAAGCATTCTCAACAGTCTCTTACGAAAAACCCCCTATGAATTATATCATGGTCGTAAGCCTTCTATATTTCATCATTATGCTTTCGATTCTCTATCTTATATTCACAATAATGGGAAGTCAAAGTTAAATGCCTTTTCTCCCAAAGCTAATAAAGGTGTGTTTGTAGGATATGGACACCCTTCTCACAAGGGATATAGGTTACTTAAAAAGACTATCGGGCTCGTGGAAATAACATGCAATGTTATTTTTTATGAAGCAATTTTGGTGCATATGACCATGAAAGAACTAGCTATAAAGTTTCATGAGATCAATAATGTCAATGGAAAATTGGGCTTAGAAAATACTAATCATGAACCAATTGTTCCAATTAGATCTATGAATGAATCATCTTCACATCCAGTTTCCTTGGTTGGTGCTCAAACTGTTAGGTTTGTGCATACTGCAAAACATTATGAATGGTATATCGGTAAATAGTTTCGTTTCAAATACTGGTAATCATTAATGTGGCTATGTTGGTAGTCCCTCATTAGTACTAGGTGAATCTACCTCTAAATGGGGCTTTCCTAATGGAACCGCTTCATCTCCTCCAAGTTCAGCGAGAATGTTGTCACTCTTAAGTTTATGGTTTTTCTAAATTATCATCCTCCAAGAATCTTGCATTGGTAATGACAACGACTTTCTGATCCCTAGGACAATAGAAATAACAACCTTTCGTTTGTTTGGCGTATCCTATAAACAACATTAGCTTACATCTACTTTCTAATTTATAAGGTTTCTTTGATATCACATAGGATGGACAACCCTAAACCCTCGTTCTGGTTAAACTGGGTTTTCGCCCATACCATAGTTCTAGAAGAGTCTTCGGAACTAATTTAGAACGTTCTAGGTTAAGCAGGTGATAACTTCTTTAGTAGTTATTATTTTAGTTTTTTCTTGGTGTCTTTCGTTTTCTCTTTAGTGTTTCTAACCCATTTTAGGTTGTTATTGTGTTGTATTTATCTTTGTTTGCATTATGTGTCTTGTATATTTGTGTTTTGCAGTTTTTAGTTGTTTTGCAAGGAAAAATGAGTGAGATTACTCAGGTTTTTCAGCCATAAGAAGTTGAAGAGTAATTTGCTTACTGTAATCCTAAAGCATCGAAGTGGCATTCACTTGGAGTTGACAGAGTATACCAGGGGGGACCACTTTGCAAACACAAAAGCACTTTTTCTTTTCAGTGCTTTTTCTGGGTACAAGTGTCACTCGAATTTTCGTCACAACACAAAAGGGAAAAACAAGGAGCACACATTTTGGTTGAGAAAGTAGAGCATAAAAGGAGGAAAGATAATAAAAAAATGGGGATCTCTCACAATTCTCTCTCCAAGCCGCAGCTAGAGGAGGCAATTGTGGGAGGAAGAAAACCAGAGAGGAGGATAGAGAAAAAAAACATCAGCTTGACAGAGTGCTGTCTATTTTCTAGAATCTTTAATTTATGTTTTTATTCAATAGAATGTTAGATAGTTGGAACATAGTTTTTATTATTTATTTTCTTATTTTAATCATGAGCAAAACTTGTTTTACATTTGGGTTAGTGGGTTTTGTTTTATTTTGGATCTCTACTCTTGTTTTTACATAATTTTATTCTATTTCTAGTTAGATTTGATTATTATTGTGTTGATTGATCACCTGCACAACTGTTTCATCCATATTTTGGCTGAAAGGCTGAATATAGGAAGGCAAGTTTGAGGTTAGAGAGTTGGCTATGCATAGATATATGATAGCTAATACCCATTTTCAATAATCTAGTCTTGAATGACATGTTTTTCATCTGCACTAAGCATATACATATGTTTTTGTTGGTGTTGAGGCATGATCTAAGTGAGCCGACAAGCTGCATTTAGTGTTTTTGAAAGGTTGATGGTCAGATTCGATGTTAGTGTAATGCTTGCGCATGAGTGACATGATAGACTTAATATCCACAACCCAAATGTAACTTTCCATTTGATTAATTACTTCTTTTAGTGATTTTCATGTTTTATGGCGTGTTCTGGATCTGCACTTTGTTTTCCATTTTGTCATTTTTATTTAAGTTCATGTTAGTTGACTTAAAAATAAGAAATACATGCAAATAACATTGTGTGCACAACTTAATTAGACACTCTCTTGTGTACGATATCTGGTCTCACTAACTATATTACTTGTTGATTGTGTATACTTGCACATTGATCTATAGTCTTTAGCATCTCAAACAACATTATGTCATTCTTTCCAAAGCATAGCCCCAAGATGAAGATTTTGTATACTTGTGCATTGATCTATAGTGTTTAGCAGCTCAAACACCATGTATGTCGTTGTTTCCAAAGCATAGCCCCAAGATGAAATAGGCAAGCTTGCATAACTCATTATCGACCTAACAATTTCTAAGAGTGTACTATTTTTTCTGCTAAACCATTCTGTTGACGGATGCCTGGTGCAGTCCACTGCGATGTGATCCCATAATCTGACAGATACTACAAGAAATCGTTACTAAGGTATTCACCATCACGATCAGATTGTAGTGTTTTGATAGTCTTGTTCAACTTCTTCTCCATTTCTGTTTCGAGTTCTTTGAATCTCCAAGCATTCAGACTCGTAGCAAAGTAGATTGACATATCTGAATCTTGAGTAATCGTCAATAAAAGTGACGACACCATCTGCTCGAGCATCACTTGCTTTAGAAGGCTTGGTCATCATATTTCCCTCCATACAGGATTCGCAAACTTGATGAGGTACTATTCGGATGAAGTCAATGATTCCAATATCTGGTAGTCATTTGTTCATCTTTATACCGATGTGACCGAGTCTCAAGTGCCAGAGATATGTTTGATTCTCGTTAGAAGAAGAAGATTTTGTCTTCAAAGGAATATTATTATTATTATTATTATCATCATTATTATTATTATTGGATTAGATGCAAAATTCATAGAAGATTTATTTAAACAATTTATGATATAGTGAGAATCAATCAACATTCCACGAGAGATAGCAATGTCATTACCAATGATAGAAATACGAATATGAAACATAACCGAATATCCATCATTAAATACCTTTGAAGCTTAAATCAAGTTCCACCAAAAAACCAACACACACAAATCATCTCTCAAAATCAAAACATTATTTTCAAACCATAAAGTAAAATCTCCAATGGCTACTTTAGAGACTTGTTGTCCGCTGCCCATAGATATGGTAACCTCGTCATGTTTCAACTACCTTGTCACCATATGTTGTATCGAGACGTTGTATTATCTCATGAGCATATTTCATATTTTTATATTGAGGTCACAATATACTTGACAAATTACTTAGGATATAATAGTTGGTCATTTTATTTGATCATATCCATTTGTCATAGTATATATGTTCCTCGCATGAAGATATGATGGTAGGTAAACTCGGACAGAGACTCTTAAGAACAAATATGTGCTCAATAGTGTGTAGCAACTAGATTATATTGTCTTACCATCCCGAAAAATTTGAACCAGTTAAAGGGTTGTAGATGAGTGAAGATACTAAAGACACGTCGAATATAGACATGTCGAAAAACAATAAATTAAAAAATTAAAACATAATCACAAACAATTGGAACAATGAAGTATTGTTACCTTACGATAAAAACAATACAATTGTTTCCTCTAATTTCCAATGTAATTTTATTGCAAGCTAGACATGTGGACGCTTATAATAAAACCACTCAACCAGACTGCATCTTTGAATTCCAGTAATTTTATTCAAATCTATGTCAGTAAACATAGACAAATGAAATTACTAACTGGAGATAAAACTAAGACCATGTTATCTTACTGAGCAGGGACATCACAAATGAGTTATACTCTGGATAACATCTAAGCATGTTGTTGAGGTTCGATTTGTGATGAAATAATGACCTTTGGAACTTGTGAGAAAATAAGAGGAAAATAACCAAACAGCGATAAAATAACATAGTTAGATGATGAAAAATGAGTTGAGAATGTTGATATTTGCGAAGTACAAGTGACCTACTGGTTCCCCATTTAGAGTTCAAGAGAAGTCGTTACAACCTTAGAAGATTCAGGAGGAAGTTCTAGTTTTCTTTGAAGTCGTGGTTCGAGGTTGGGGGCTGCTTCCTTTTTGGAGGTTGTTCAGCGGTCCTCTAAATTATATACGGTTGGGTCCTTAATTGTTTGACCTTTCCGCTGTAGGTTACATGGGGAATTCGGGGGTATTTCAAATTTCTTTAGAGGTGGTTCGGCTTAGGTCTCTATTAGCCCTCCAAGTTATGCGCAGCCTGATGCTTATCTCCTCAACCTTCCAAGTCGGTCGTAGATCATAGATTCGTAGTTCCAAATCATGCACCTCAAGAGCAGGACCTTTCTTGAGGCTCGTAGTTCTGTGTGTGGCTTTCTGGAGGTCGCATGATCTTCGGGTCTGACCCCTTTCTTACCGTGGGCCTTCATGTTTAGATCATCATTAATTTGATTTGGCCTTGTGTAACCTAGCCCAAACTAATTTTTGCCAACAACAGCCTCTTCGAGCTCGGGGTTGACCATCCGAGAGACCCCAAGATCGAAAAATTCGGTGTGTCAATACTGTCATAGTGCAAGTGCTAAAAGTGCGGAAATTTTGAGCTCCTCGTGAGGAGGCTTCAGAGCTCTGGAGCAGTCCTCGTGAGGGACTTTTTGCCTATGGTAGGTCGAAGTCCTTGTGGGTGAGTTCGATAGGTGTAGGGGCCTTATTTTAGACTCCTGCATTGGAATGCAAGTAACTCCGTGTTGTTATCTTGAGGGTTCAGATTGTGGGTCTAGAACTATGAGATAGGAGGGGTGACGAACTGTAGGACGTCCCGCTTTATGGGAGCTAGGCTTTTATGTAACAACGTTTTATGCGTCCCCATATAGAAAACTTGTAGGGGTCTTGATCATTTGTTTGGTCTTTGGTGCTCCATGATTATATCGTCTTCATGTACCAGGGTCGTGGTATCGTCTTTAAGCATCAATCACGTATTTTGATCCATTATTTGTTTCCTTCCACAAGCTCAATTTTGCATTCGCCCTTTAACAGGGGAATTATTAAGATTTCAATTATACTTTGAAAAACATTTACTCACACAATATGAAAAGTTATTCCAAAAATGCTTTTCAAAAATAATTTCAACATCTCAAGAAAATTTGAGATAACCATATCAGGTTCTCGCTCTGCCCACCTCAATAGGTGCAACACATACACATTATGAATCATGGAGACAACCATTTTAGGTGTCTCAATCACATCATTCATCCATTCACATCATTCATCCATTCACATCAATTTTTTTTACTAACAAGAGACTAGCTCCAATGTTATTCAATTCACAACATTTTACTAGAGCGAGCCTTGCTCCATCACTACACAATTCAAAACTTTTTCACCTAGTTTGAAACAATCGAGTGGAAAAACATCACATAATCAAGAACTCATGCAATCTTCAAAAATCGTACCTCGCTAGGCTGAGTAGGATGGAATGGAGTGTGGAGCACGCAATCACATTTTATCATGTAACACTCCTCTGAACAAAAGATGGTCTGGGTATAAACAAGTGAAGAGGCGTGCTCTTGTACCACTCTGTCATGCCCTCTTTTGTTATACCGGACATAGGGGTCACAACACATATAATTGGATGGGATGGAAAAGACAACAATCACAATTATTCTACATTCGAATCAAACAAGTGAGAAAAAATGCAAAAGGATAGCATTGAGCAATTCATGTTTCAAACACTAGAGAAAGGTTTCTCAAATCCAGAAAAATTCATGAAAACAAGGACATAATAAACAGTAAGAGGCTCAATGCAGTAGGTTATATTACGTAGCAAAAATATACATACGAAAAAGCATATCTCAAGATCATGGGTATAAAACCTCTTTTATTCTTTAGTGTGACCCACCAATCGCCACTTATTTTACTCACTCACTGACCTCCACATTCCAACTACATGATCAACATGCACATTTATAAATATGCATAGGGTTCAGTACAACGTACTTAGTGAACACATGCCCATAAATATGAAATCTATGCCATCACAAGGGTAACACACGAGGTTTTATTTGAAATAAAAACCATGTTTACTGAAACATCATCAACACTACACCCAATATAACTCTCCTCTTGCAATTAATATCTATTTTATTGTTTTGTGACTAAGAAGAAACATAATTCCAAGCCACAATGATCAGTTATGGATAAAGTCACCCTCATCTGACTGTCATCCACAATGCACTAACCTCGGCACAAACATTGAGATCTGATCGTACCATATATTGACGAACACATTCACATAATCAATTAGGTGTCAGTTATCATAATTGAAATACCCATTAGGGCATAGCTCTCGCAAGGCAGTAGTTTTTCGATTCTCAATTTGTCATATATTCGTCACTTTTAACTTAATCAAACAATTGATCACAATCATCGTAAACTCTTGTTCAAATTTTGTAATTATATTGTAATGCATGTACATCATACGATATTATGTTATTGTTCGAGTTTATAACATTGAAAAGGAATATGAATGGATTGAAATTTAGAAATTCCGAATTTCTGTCAGTCTACCTCGGTCAAATCATGGCGCCTTTAACTGGTGTTGGCACTCATGAATTGGGCTCATGACCGCGGTCCACAATTTGGCCGTAGGATCACCGCATCGATAGAACCTAAAAATAATGTTTCTTCGAACTACTATCTTACAGTTCGTCGAATTCATTGCTTAACCTATCAAAATTATATCAGCATACCAACGACATCTTAAACGTTCAAGGAACCTGAATATGTAGTTATATCAACTATAAACATGCAATCAAGGTCCAAATATCGAAATTGGAAATATACCTTTTCTTCACTTTTTCCAGCAATAAATTTAATTTTGTGATTCGGTATCTATGAGAACAATCAAAATACACTATAGGGTTCCTTAGATTGTCTCGAGCATGAATGTAAAGTTAGATCAAGGATCCGACATGACTTGAAAGAAAAAGACCTCACAACGCACTTATGGTAGTTGTGATATTCTAATAGTGTTAACTCCCTTTCTACTCAACGACATTAGGTGACCCTCTAGGCCAATTGTAACACTTAAAGAGATCTACATCTTTCATGTTGACGACCTCGTGAGATAATGCTAAAGTTGGCTAAAATTTAGAGAAACATAGAGATGCAAGTATGGTGACGGGTAGGGGCAGTGGAGATGAAAAGTGATGTGCGCACTTGTTGTGTTCCATGTCTTGTTTTACATAGCACTCGGGTAAGGTATTGCAGTTGGGGGTTGAATCAAGTTGCAAGTGGGGGAAAACATGAAAGGATAGGGTTAAGCCATGCATACTAAATCAGATAGAAAATCATTTCGCATTGATGATATAAAATGGACACCCAAAAAATGCTCGGTGAGCTCAACTCCTGATTTTTGTTTCATTATTTTGGATGATATAGAATTTTTTCCCTAATCTCAAGCCTCACAAATCGTGACCAAAAAATCGTACGAATCTCGTATTCTAAATCGGATCTCATACAATTGCTCGATAAATCATTATCTAGCAACCCCTACTTGGGTTCAAAGAAAGGAGCCGTGAGTTGCAACTTATAGCTAAAACGAGCCTCTAAAACGTCAAAAAACCCTAAGTTATCATGTGTTGGGGTTTCTGATTCCAAATCAATTGCGTGGTCACTTATGATTTTCAAAACCCATCCATAGATATAAACCTTATGTGAAAGTCAAACAAATAATCTTGCAACTCACAATTGCATTCCTTGATTGACAAGGCAATTATAATAATTGCAGTAGAATTAAGCTTAACTAGTTTAACAGAAGTTTTAGGGTTACTACACCATTGTTGAACAGTAAGTAGTGTTGATTTTGTAAAATCGTCATGTGTTCAAATCTTGTTTGGTGTAGAGTAAATTATTTTTATTATTTATTTCTTTTATAATTGAATAAATAAATATTTATAATTGGGCCCCTAAAAATCATAAATCTCGTTTTATTCCGAAATAACTTTTGTTAATTTCATTTCTAACATTTGAAAGTTATAAAGTGCTTCTAGCCTGATTTGTTAAATAGAATACCTTAATTAGAAGGTGAATAAATATTCTTGGGTGTTTAAAACAAAATAGAAGATTTATTATATTTTTAACTAAAATAGCATACCTCTAACCTAAGTGATTATATTTTAGTCCTATTTTTAAATATAATTTTAAAAAAAATATTGTTAAAAGAAAATTATTATTTAAAAATAAGAAATACAACAATTATCAAATTAATTAGAATATATGAAAAAGATAAAAATATTACTTATAAATAAAAAAGGTCAAGTCAATTCCACATGACATTGAGGTAGCAGTTAAGGGTGTAAACGAACCGAGTCGAGTCGAGTAGTGGGTTGCTCCAGCTCGATTCGTGCGATTCTGACTCTGTTCGAGCTCGGCTCGAGTTCAATTTTTTTTAGTTTTGGAGCTTGAGCTCGAGCTCGAGCTCGTTCGTAAAAGCTCAAGCTTGGCTCGAGTTCGGTTCGTTTAGATTGTAATCGAGCTAAAGCTCGTGAGCTCGAGTTCGAGCGCAAGCTCGAGCTCGGCTCGAATTCGGTTCGACAAGGTTGTAATCGAGCTAAAGCTCGTGAGCTCGAGTTCGAGCTCGATTCAAGCTCGAGTTCGAGCTCAACTCGAGCTCGTTTATTTCACAAAGTTTAATTTTTTATTTAAATATACAAATTATAGTGATAAAATGTAAAACATCATAAAATACAACTTGTGCATAATGATAAAATAGAGACAAATTAATTCTAAAGAAAAAACAAACTCACTCCACTAAACAAATTAACCCTTCATAAGTTCACAAATTAGCTTTAAACAAATTCCACCAAATCAATGAAACATTTAATGAGTCCAAATAGCTCCAGCAAAAAAAAATAAACAAACTCCATCCAATGTCAACCATCAAAAGTCTTGACTAAATTCTTGCAAAAGTCATCCTGCAAAATCAAAAAAACATAACTATATTATGAAAAATAAGTATAAGTAAAATAAAAGTTGTATTACTAGAATAAAAATAAGATTTAAACCCTCTACTATTTTGATCCGTGAGTCCTTGCAAAATTTATCCTGCAAAATTCAAATAAAATAACTATGTTATTAGAAATAATCATAAGTAAAAACACTCATAAGTAAAAGTTGGAGAAAAATTTCCACCATAATCTTGAATCTTGAAAGCATTCAATCAAATGTAACCTCTTTGATACCAATTTTTTCCTTCAAAATAAAAGGACACAAACAATAGCTTAGGAAAATTAATGAAAAAATAAAAAAAAAAGTAGAAAAAATAGTTAGAATTATATAAGGTTATAATAAAATACTTACTTTGGCTTTCCCTTTAATACCATAACGTGCTCGAAGCCAATCTCCAGCACAACGTATCATTTGCACTGTATCCACTCCTAAAGAAGCACGATGTGGATCGATGACTCTTCCACCAGCACTAAATGCGGACTCTGAAGCCATAGTAGTTATTGGGATGGATATTACTACCTCCGTCCCTTCCTATTAGTCCCATAGGAAGGGACACACAAACCAATGCAAGTAAATGTTTGTGAGTGGAGTGAAATTAATATTTTATTGATGAGTGTGAAAAAGTTTGCTATTTTAGGAAATGGGACTAATAGAGTGGGACGGACCAAAAAGGCAAATGGGACTAATAGAGTGGGACGGAGGGAGTATATCACAAAGCCATCTTCGATAAAATTCTGAACCTCAATGCATTTACTCTCCACCATGAGATCATTTCAAATTTTGTGTTTCCATTATGTATAAGAACTCCTTCTTCAAAGTATAAATCTGGCTCAGAATGCATATGGACAACATTATCAACATTATGAATGAAACTACCAAAGTGTTTTCTTGACCTTCTTCCACAAGTAGTTGAAACCCCACTAGAACTTGAAGTTTCTACCTCAGCACCACTTGTTTGACCAACATTGCTAGCTCTTTCAACTCAACATACTCATTGTAGAGATTTCGTATCGACTCACGAACTGTTGATACAAGCACAACACCATCAGCTTCAGAGCAAATATTACAAGCACACCACTCAATCAATTTCATCTTATTTCTCGGATCTAAAACGATTGTCATACATATTAACAAATTGCAATCTCCCCAGTATTTATCAAACTTCACTCTCATTTTGCTAATCATATCCACCAAGCATGCATCACTTTCCTCTCTATCCTTCATCAATAGCTTCTTAATGTGAATAAGCTCCGACGAAAAGAGATTGCTAGTTGGATATTAAGAACCTAAATCAAATACAAGTATATGATGTTATTAATAAAAAATAATAAAAACAATTAACACTTATAAAATTATAAATCTTCGATACCTGAAATCAATTTGGTCACATCGTGTAATTCTTCAAGAAAAGAGCATACTACTTGAACATTCTTCCACTCGGTCTCACGAGGCAATGAATCATATGAGTCATCTATAAGTTGATACTTCGAAAATACATCTTTAAATTCCAAAGCAGATGACAACATGAAGTACGTTGCATTCAATCTTTTGCAAACATCCAAAACAAGTTTCTTAGATGATTACTTCATTTGCTTTGCATTTTCACTGAACATATTGATGCGTGCTTCGGATGCTATAATTTGTTTCAAGCTTTCACGCACCTTGGAAATAGAAACCTCAATAGCAGACAACCCAAATTGCACCAAAATATTCAAGATATGGGCACAACATCTAACATGAAAAAACTGGCCACCAAGAGGTAAACTACGAGCATATGAAAGGTTCTCTTTCAGCAATCGAACACCCATGTCATTGTTACTTGCATTATCAACTGTAACTGTCCAAACCTTTTGCTCAATCCCCCATTCAGTCAAACATTTTTGCAACACATCACATATCATATGTCCAGTGTGTGGTGATGGAACATCTAAAAAGTTTAATGTGCGCTTCTGTAACTTACAATTTGAATCTATGAAGTGACATGTCACTACCATATATGAGATCTTCTGATCCGACTTCCAAAGATCAGTAGTGACACTCACTTTACTAACAGTCCTCAACACCTCAATCATTTTTTTATTTTCCATATAAAAAGACTCCATACAATCCTTCTTACATGTAGCAAGATTTATACTTTGATAGAGGGGATTGGTTAGGGGTGTAATCGAACCGAGTCGAGTCGAGTAGTGTCGTGCTCAAGTTTGACTCGTTTAGTTTCGAGCTTTTTAATCGAATACTTTGATGTTCACGAACGTTATCGAGCTTTTATCGAGCCTAAACGAACTTTCTAAATTTAGAATATATTTAAGATTTTTATTATTATTTCGAAGAAAATGTTATTTATTCCAAAAAAAAATATATCATATTCATGCTCAAATTCTAAGTATTTTTCATTTTTGAATAAATTTATCATTATTGTTACTCTTAAATCATGAAAATATTATTTTTATAAATGTAATTATTTTATATTTCTTACTAACTTTAGCTAATGAGCCTGCCCACGAGCTCACGAGTTGAATACTATAATGCTCAAGTTTGGTTCATTTAAAAAACGAGCTTTACTAATCGAACTCGAAGGAGTTTTTATCGAGTCGAGATCCGAGTAGCTCACGAACAGTTTGGTTCATTTACACCCCTAGGATTGGTAGACTTCATCAACAAATTAAACAACTCATATTCCACAAACCTAAATGGCAACTCATTCACAATAACCATATGAGAAAGAATTTCTCTAATCTAAGTCTGACTGAACAAAAAGTTTTGTATTGAAGCAATAGATTATGTGCATGCAATAGTCTTTGTCACACTCAACAAATTCTGACCCTTTAAGTTGACTGGTTTACGAATTTTCTTTTTGCAATGAATGCACCCAGCACTAAGGGTTCCATTTGGAAGAGTTACCTCTTTAAAATCCTCCCATACTTTGGACGTGCATTTCCTCTTCTTTGGGGCAAAGGAAGGGTCCTCACTATCATCTTCTTTTGTATTTTCTTCAACCTCAATCTCATTATCAGCAACTGGTTGATCCATGTATAATATTGCTCGACTTGTGGTAGAATCTTGACCTGATATTGTATTAGGAATGGACATAATCTGCACATGAAAAGAGAGAAAGATTCAAAAAAGGACAATAAATTCTACGGCATTATGAAGATGTTGAAGAAGTGAATCGAAGAGTTCAGGAATATGTCCAATTACACTCTATGTTGTCGAACAAATTTTTTTATGCATTAACACACTGTATCTCAAGCATTTTATGTTCTGCAACTATCAGTTAAAATATGAAATCATATAATCAACAAAACCATGGTTCTTACCATGTTGGAAGACCGAGAAGCTGGTAGGGAGGACAAAGACGACACGGTTAGACAGCGGCGCACGGTCACAATGAGAGAGAGAGAGGAGATGGAGTCTAGCCGTGGGGTTTAGCACATCGCCAATGGAGGAGTCTAGCGCGGTAGGGTTTAGCACGTCACCGTCGCCGTCGCGTGGGTTGGGACTGTCGGGGATGGAGGCTGGGATTTGGGAATTGGGGGTGCACAGTAGCGCAAGGTGGGATTTGGGAATTGGGGGTGTGCGCAGGGTGGGGATTTGGGGACATGGATGGTTCCGAATTTATTTAGGTAATTTAATTGTATATAAATTTAATTATGCAAACATTACAAATTGTTCTCATGTGCTGTTGCAAACCAGTTTTTCAAATTATACGTCTCTCTCCATGAATACTTTTTTCTCAACCAAACCAGATTTCCTTGTGGGCCCACTTTGAAAATAGTTCTATTGGCCTTCTTGGTCCTCTTCGTATGGAATTTCTCCATCCTCTCCTCCGATTATTTATATAATCTATTTCGTTCTAAAAAGAGAAATTGAATCACATGATCAAAAGTTAAATGAATTATTTAGCTAGCATTTCATTATACTATATCAAATAGAATGATTTACGAATATTGAATTGACTAAGAAAGGGGGCCAATGGTCAAGGACCAACAATTACTATTTGTATTATTGATGAAAAATAATAAAGTCATATAAGAAAAAGAAATGATAATCATGTGAAAGATTTGTCCTGTTATTTACAAATCAAAGCGATTCGCATAAAAATGATTATACAAAGCTTATAATATATAAAAACTCATAGTGGGTTTTTTACATGCTAGACAAAAGTAACCATTTATTAATGTCGGTACTATATTTATCTCATCCTCACTATAAAACTACATATACATCTTTATTTCCTGCACTATATCATTTCTACAAAGTGAAATATGACCGAGTTCACCGATTCCTTCCACCAACTAACTGCCTTCGTAGTCTCCCAACTCGCAGCCTTCTTGCAACTCAAATACGATCACACGCAAACCCTATTCTCTACCTATCCCATAACAATGTTCGTCGCTGTTTCCAGCTTCTTGCTCTACTACATCATCAACGTCATCCTGCTCCGATCTCCGACGAGCCGCTTCGCCGCCATCGCACAGCTCCTCTTGGTCTGGTCCGCTTACGCATCAGCATCTGCTCTCGCGGCTGCCTTGTTCCCGGCTTGGGCTACCTCTTCTCTTTACGTGATTTTCGTTCTACTATCCACTGGTGAACTGCTTTCCTTTTAATCTTCCCTTTTCTTTAGTGGAATTTGCGTAAAGTTTGGCTCAATAAAATCAAGTGAGCTCGTTAGTTTGTTTGGTAACAAGCTCGTAATCGAAGACGAGGACGACGACGTGGCCGAAGCCGAGGTTGATAAAACTTGGAAGTTTAGGGTTTGCAGAAGGCGTGTACGTAAGTTGTGCGGGGTCGTAGCCAGATTCTTTGGACATCAGCCTCATCCAATTCTTCCAATCCGAATACATTCAATCCAATATTAATTAGCTCAAGTTCGATATGTTTGTGAGTAAGAGCCTTGCCATGCCATGCCATGCATACACCCATCTCCCTACTAACTACTGTTGTTAATAAGATATTGGTATTATTGGTGTCACAAATATGAAAAATATATTTATCGGTTAAAATTCTCACTATACTTAGTTTGTGAGACGGTTCTTATACATGATATTATCTCACTATTAGTGATGAATGCATTTGCACAATTTTGGTGATGTTATTACGTACATATATAGTGATGTATTAATTGATCAAAGTTAACAGTCTGTTTGATTGGTGGGTTTCGGAATGAAGTAATAAAATAATTTCAAAACTCACTAATTGTTTGAAGGGCATGAGAATGAAAAAATAGTAAAGCTACCCAAATATTTGAAAATCACTAAAAGCCAATAAAATTGTGAGTTTCATTCTCATTCCCAAATCAATTTATCAAATTTATTTATTTCATATTTTGTATTTTGTTTTATTTTATAATTATTTTCTTATTTACTTTTCATAATATTATTTTAAAATATTATAGTAATTATATTATTGTAACATTTATATTATAATTATAAATATTATTATAATTATATATTATTCTTTTTAATATTTTATAATAATAATATTATTAAATTAATTTTCTATTTGTATCTTGGTGTTACATTTTCTTAAAATAAATAAGAAGATCAATATAATGTTTATTTATTTTATATATGATTTTATTTTCTTAGCTTTTATTATTAAGTAATTATTATTTATATAATGTTTTATTCATTTCTAACTCTATAAACTTAAAAAGTCAATTATCAAAATTACTAATTATTTCTAAACCCATCTCATAAACCAAATATAGAACTAATCGAGAAGAATTCCATAATTAGAACCAATTATTATTCTGTTTACTATCAAACTCATACACATAGTGATTCTGGGCAATTGAACGAAACTCCCTTAAATGTTTTATTTTTGGGAAGGTCTCAGGTTAGGCACGCATAAACGGTTTAGACGGATTTTATCCATTAACCCAAGTCAAACTCATCTAATATATCCTATTTGGGGATTAATAAACCCTATTTGGGATAGTGAACCCATTTGGGTATGGATAAAACCCGCCTAAACCATTTAGGCTTGCCTAACGCAAGTTTTTGCCTTATTTTTTTGTTTAGATTTATTATATGAAGGCAAAAACTTGCGTTAGGCAGGCCTAAACGGTTTAGGCGGGTTTTATCCTACCCAAACGGGTTGACCCATCCCAAATAGGGTTTATTAATCCCAATTAGGGTATATTATATGGATTTGGGCTTGGGTTAATGGATAAAACCCGCCTAAATCGTTTAGGCCTGCCTAACCCAAGACCTTCCCTTATGTAAAATAGATTTTATGAAATGGTGTCCCTGAAATCCTTCTCCCTCGAATATATACATCTATTGAACAACAACGTATCAGATTCGCTGCTGGGAGTTTTTTTTTAAAAGATATTTCGCTGGTGTGGGAGTTGACATCTTGTTATATATGAAGACTATTTTCTTGCTCAATGTTTACATCCCAAAATATAAATTATTAAGCAAACAATACCAATAAAGTAAAAAGAAAAGGTTTTCATGAGATCGTCTCACAAATCTCGGTTAGTAAGATAAATATTAATAATGAAATACATAATTTAGATTTAATTAGTAATTAAATCCATCATTATATTGAGTAAATACATTCGTGTATCTGAAATACATAATTTAAATATAGTATCAAATCATACAAATAGTGAAATACGTCACTTAATTTATCTAACAATAACATCAATATATCCAAAGATATTTAGTAAAGCGCTTTGTCTATGATTAATTGGTCACAAATTCGAGCATAGGAAGAGTCTTCCCTTCTTATTTAAATTATGTACTCAACTTTAATAATAATAATAATAATAATAATAATAATAATAATAATAATAATAAATACATTATATTTTATTAGAATCATTTCACAAACTTTGAACGACGAGACTGATTGAAGTTTTTGTTATTAAAATACTGCATGACGTGAAGGTTTCTTATTCGTGATTAAAAAGAATAATTTATGGTCGCTTCTGAAAATGGTGGTAGTTTATTCAAGAGTGCCACCTTAATTAATTTTATAGCTTAAGGAAAGAAAAGAAAAAGTTCATGAAATAAAATTAAAGAAACACCCTCAAAGCAACTAGACTAGGTGAAAAGAAGGGTACCATTAATGCAGTACTCGAAAAAGATTAAAATTCCTCTTGAATCATCATCGCCTCTTTAATTTGGCAATCATATTATTACGTGCTCCTATTTAAATGCTTTAAACATGGAAGATTTAGCCCAGAGCCTTGAGGATTTATTTTAACGAATTAATATTTCCCGACTTAATATTGTTAAGACAAATCATGTACTAGCGCACCGATTTGAAATAGGAGCCTACCCTAATGAAATGGATCGATATTTCGATTAAGCCTTTGTTTTAATAGTAAATATTTTGGAAAGTGCAACTTATAATTCAAAATTGTTTATGTAATTGATTAAAATATTGAGAAAACGTGTAATTTTATCCCAAAAGTTTTTAAGGAGATTTTATCCTATGTTTTTTAGTCATTAATTTTTTTTTTATCAAATTCTTATTTGGTCAGGGGATTTATGCCAATAATTTCTCATTTGGGTTCCCACCTTTTTGCGATATATATCAAGAATTCTAACGAAAATATTTAAAATAAAATTCCCTAAAATGAAAATTTTAGAGATAAAATTACCAGTTATAAAATATTTTACCAGTTTTATTTTGTTGAGTATCGAGCATGTACTATTTTTAGAATAAGAATTCATTTTATTTCACTATGATATTATTTGAGCTTAATAAAGGATATTAAAATTTTTTGTTTTATGCCTTAGCACTTGGACGCATAATTTTTGGCCGCTTTTTAATTTATGCAACACTTGATTTATTTCTACATTCAAGCATATAAGGTCTGTTGATACCGAAATCAGAGAAATATGTATTGCAGCGAAAGTAAGTATGCAATGTACTTGTTCTACTAAACTGACTGAAATTCAGTTTCGGGTTTAAGAAAGTAAGTTTTAAGCTAGGCAAATGATTAAGTAAGTTTCACAGAAATACACTTTAATACTCAGTCAAGTATTAAAGGTTTTTAAGATGAGTTTGAATGAAACTAAGTATGCTAAATTTTAAAAGAAAACTAGAAAATAACTCAGGATATTATAGTGTTTCAGACTTAATATCCTACTTCCACTCTTCCGAACTTAATCGGGAATCCACTAAGTATATGTTTACAAGCCTTCCTGCGATCTATGGATAACCCATTGCAACTTTGTCCTTCGGTCTACTATCATCACTCGTCTCGAAACTCCTTGCAAGCTGACTCAGCCTTCAGGTCGAAGTGAGGACGCACCTCGCAACCTTCTTTCTAGTAATTGGATGTTTGCTAGTTCTTCCCAGAACTCAGTATGGTCGGCAGATGCCCGTGAGAATCAAAATCCTAGAGTAAGATAATGATTGCCATGAATATATCTTGAAAAGTAATATTCACCAAGATGATAGCGTAAGCTTTAAGCTTAGCCTCATGCTTTGTACCACGTTGCACCGATATTTAACTTTAGTTAGAAACTCATGTCTCGTGAACAGAATCACATAATAACGAGGACTTTTCAGTAGAAAATTGGACAGAGCTTTGGCTTATCTTTTCTTGATGGTTCATAACCTTTTAAGGTTGAAATGCAGACCTATTTACAAAGGAATCATTGGTTGTTTGAAATTCTGCCCGTTAGACACGAATTTCCAGTCGTTAGAGACGTTGAGAATGTCATCCAATGTAATACCCCGCATGTAATTACGTTTTGTAACATTTACTCGAATTAAATGAAGAGAATTTTCCCTTAATTTTGAGTATTTAACTTATTTTGCAAGTTAGTGAATTAGTAAATTACTAGAATGTTATAATAATTGGAATTTGAAATTTAGATGTGGTGTGTCATATGATATTATTGGAGGTAGATGATTTACCAAAGGTGTCACATGAGGGAAAGCATGTATTAAGACTTGGAATTTTAAGTATGAAAATAACACTTGGAGGAGGATAGTGACAACCCATGTTTAAAGAAGAGGGGACCATATTATCTAATTAAGGCATTGGGAGGGAGTAAAATCATTTATCATGTAGAGAAGGGTGGGTATTGCTCTTATTATTTTATAAGTTGATTATAGAGAAAGGGGGATATTATTATTGCCATTCATATTATACATATAGAGAGAGTGTGAGAGCAGCCCCCAATTTCCAAACCCTCCCCGTCAGCCCCTTTTCCCGGCCAGATTCCGGCCAAACCAAGACGTTGCCGCACAAACTGTGACAACCATCGCGTAGCTCGTCTTCCCAGCTTCGAATTGATATATAGTGGGTTCCGAGAGGACGAGTATTGATGGAGATATCGAGGTGAGAAGTTTGGGTGTTCACCTTTTTTATTTTTCGAGTTTTGAAGTTGAATCTCGTTTAATCGACAAAGAAATCGAATTTTGATGATATAGGTGTGTTCCCCAACTTATAAGGATTATTCGGACAGCCGGAAAGTAGGATTTGGCCACCAGAATCGACCACCGCCGCCGTGAGAAGAGTTTTTCCGGTGAGCTTCTTCCACCCTTTGTTTCTTGGGATTATTTCGTGTTTTAAGGTTTGAATCATGTTCTAGGGAGTCTAGGGAGTGTTTATATGTGATTGCATGGAAGATCGGATGAGTAGATCGGAAAATATGTCGAGTTTCAGGGTGGAATCCGGCGAGTTCGTCGAAGAAGACGACTCGTCCCAAACGGGACGGAAGCTCCCGCTCGGGACGAGTCTCGAACGGGCAACAGACGAGAGCCAGGACTCCATCCTGTTCGGGATGGGTCGGTCCCGCTCGAGACAGCCCACGGTGGGGCAGAAAATGGTTCGTCGTCCATTCCGTTCGGGACGGACGAATTCCATTCGGGATGGACTACGACTTTAAGGGTTAAAAAATGATTTTTGAGCCGTTTCTTCTTCCGTTTCGGATTATTTTCATTCCTTAAGTTCAATATATGAAATATGAAGCATGTTAAGCATGAGAATATGGATTGATATGATATTGAACATTGAGCGATGTTGGATTGATCGAAGGAAAGTTTTGAGAATCACGTTAGGTTAAGTTGATTATGAGATTGTTTATTTGGAATTGGTTGAATTTGCCATTGTCCTAGATTGTTTATCCTAATTAGTTGACCCTGAATAACTGTAAGAGGTTGAAAGTCGGAGAAGTTAAGCTCAAGTTAGCGGAAAACATCTATAACTAAAGCCAAACATCAGGTGGGATACTTTTTCAGTATAAAAATCAAATGCGTGTTTTTCCTTATCAAAATCTGTTAAAAATGATTTGGTTTAAATTGAGATTGCTATGCATGTTTTGTGCTATTGTATCTGTCCTCTGTCGATTCCCATCGATAGAGAGTATTACTAATGAGTTTAGAACCAGGTTCCATAACTGCGCTAGAACTCATTTTGTGAATAGGGAAACTTGATTGAGAATTGGGTGAAATGGTAGTGACCTTAAACCC
>JAPKLW010001201.1:48925-210193 GCA_026898455.1 Plectranthus barbatus
TGACCTTAAACCCTGCAAGAAAGAAATTGATTATTTACATACGATCGTAACTCGGAAGTGGGCCAGCTTCCAGTTACAAAATGATAACATATATAAAACCTTGTTAAATAGCGCATAAATGAAAATGTTTTAGATATCACGGTTCTTTTCAACAAAACCCCGTGTTTATCTGTGTGAGTTGCATAGCATATTCTCATATATAAAAGTATGTTTTCGGGCATATTTTCCATTGGGTACCTTAGTACTCAGCCCCTCGTATTATTTCTAAAATACGCAGGTTGAGCAGCAAGGATGGGAGTACGGGCGTGTAAACAGGCGAAGAATGAGTTTTGTAACCCATAGATCCTGAGATATGCATCATCATATGCATATCTCCTCCACGTTGCACACACGCTGCTATACACTCTGATACTCCTTCCCATCTTTTGAATGTTTGGTTCTGTTAAATGTTGCTCTTTAATTTCAGACTCGAAGTATCACTTATTATGTTATCTGATTATCTTAAAATTTATTTAAGTCTTCCGCTTATTTTAAATGAGAAATTTGTTTGACAAAACCTGAAACATCACTGTAACGCGACCCCAAACTGGGAAGGTCAGTTGGGGGCCTTACAGAGGTGCTATCAGAGCGTGAGTTTTGGGGTTTAAACGATTTAAAAGTATTTTGAAAACTTCGAGTCCTAGAAGTGTTTAAAATTGAAAGTCGGTCGAAGTATTCGCTCATGTTTACACCCTACTCCATCCTGCGCAACCTGAGGTACGTTTTTAAGATTTTTAAAAGTTTCCCTGCTTGCAATTTAAGTATGATTTGAGTATTTTTGAAAACTTTTGAGTATTTCTGAAAATAGTTCAATATTTTGAAAGTGATTTGAGAACTTGAAGGAAAGCAGTGTTCATGTGGATTGAGAAAACTGAATTGTTTTGATTTGAACGGTATTTGTGTTAAGCAAGAATGCTAACATTGATTAATTGATGAACCGAGTTGAAGATTGTGGAGTGTGAGAATGAAAATTTTGAGTTTGAGGAAGTTTGATTTTGAAAGTTGGGAAATTGTTTGAATTCGGCACCTGTGAGGTGACCTTTCTTGAAGGTGTGGTTTGAATTGATTGATTGGTACTTGAAATTTTGCAAGCAGTTGAATTTATGGTGTTATGGCTATAGATGTGCTAAATTGTGTATTGAGCTGTAGTTGGTACATTCTGGTATTGAACTGAGGAATAATTAGAACGGATCAGGATTGACTAATTGATTGTGGGCCTTGAAAAGGCATTCACTTTGGGTTGATTGATTGATGTGAGTTGTACATGGTAAGGGTGGAGTGAAACGACACCCGTGGTTAATTGAACTTAGAACTTGACCTTTTGTTGTGAAATTGAAAATTTCTTGTGATCTGGGGAATCCAGTGGTTGAGTTGAGTGTGCAGAATGCACAAGATTAATTGGTGTTGAGTGTGCAGAATGCACAGAGAGCCTGGCAGTTATAGTCGAGACTCGAGTGAGTGTGTTAGCACGGGGATCTTATAGACCCTCGGCATAGTGTGTCAGAAGACGAGTTGCCACCGAGACACAGAGTTGTGTATGGTGATCTATTTTGACTTCGGGACTGACCGTGTGATGTTATTGTTGTGACAGATGGATTCTCAGGATAGGCTAGTGAGACGATTCAGGGAGCACCTTCCTTTCTCCGAGGAGAACCTCGCATCTGCATTGGTGGACTACCTGGCGTTATAGGATAGAGTACGATACTTGGGAGTAACAGACTGGGAGGCGATAGAGAGGACGATGAACCTTATGCCGGATAGATGGACCAACTGGGTGTTATCGCTGACCAGAGGGCACAGTGACAGTGTGACAGGCACTGTGGGGAGTTATCGGTGCTTTATGGCGGATTTGATTCGGAAGGTTATCGCGGAGTGGACCCCAGCTTCACCGCCTACACCACTCGTAGCTCATGTTACACCTGCACCATCTAAGGCTCATATTCAACCTCCACCTGAGCCAGCCTATGACCCATATGCTTGGTGTGCCTTTTCTACAGCTTCAGTTCAGTATCCTCCACCGTATCAGGATCCGACGTTGCCTTTTGGATGCCACGATCCGCCCGCACCAGTGTACCAGCCACCATAACAGGATATCAGAGAGCCCAATCGGGCTAAGCCAGCTCCAGACTCCGGATGGGACAGTGCAGAGATGTGGCCGAGGCCGACGGAGAGCGGGTACGAGGACATGTTTGGAGGCCATGGGACCATTCATGGCTATGGGACGAGACATGCTCCGATCTATTTTTCCAGTGACACTGAGAGTAGTCGAGAGAAGAGGGCGGTAGCACAGAACAAGGGAAAGGGAAAGATGAAGACTGAGGAGGATGAGGATCCATTGGAGGGGTCCTATTGAGCTATGTTATGGCTATTATTTATGAGATAGTGGTTTTATTTGGATTTGACATCTTTACGATACTATGTTGTACCTTGTTATGTTTTTAGAACCTATATTTGGGTGTATGATGAAAGACTAATTGTGGATTTATATTATTTGGTTATTATTGAACCGTTTGAATTGTGGTAGTGATGGTGATTGTTTAAGAGCTTTGATTTGGTGATGAATATTATATTGAGGTTATTGTGATATACTAATTGGTGTGGTTTTACAGAGAAAAGTAATGGAATTCATAGATCAAGGAAGAGGGCGAGGACACGGCCGAGGCAGAGGCCGTGGAAGAGGCCGAGGTAGGGGTCAGCAAGGCAGAGGCCGTGTGAGAGCCAACCCGCAGCAGGAACACGAGAACCTATACTGGGAAGAAGCTCCTGTAAATCAAGAGTATGGGGAGTACGAGATTGTGTCTGATGATGAGAGTGCAACAGCGCAAGGCGGACAATTTCCACCACCGCATGAAGGAGTGCCGGAGGTTTCATCTGTAAAATGGGTGGAGACCTTCAGAAAGCAGCAGCCTCCAACTTTTGACAGAACAGGAGGTCCATCGGCTGCTGAGGACTGGATCAGGGAACTAGAGAAAATCTTCAAGCACATGAGGTGCTTTGAGTCAGAAAATATCAACTGTATGTCGTAGCAGTTGAAAGGAAAGGCCGACAGATGGTGGGAGACTTACGTGAAGTCTATAGCACAAGGAGAAAGAGAGCAGTTAAACTGGGACATGTTCAAGGAGGCGTTGTACGAGAACTATATTCCAAAGCAATACCAAAAGGAGAGGGAAGTGGAGTTCTTTTTGTTTGAGCAGGGGAAGTTATCAGTGGAAGATTATGATACTAAATTTGGAGAGCTGCTCTAGATGGCGTCGCATCTGGCGGACACACCATAGAAAATGGCTGAGAAGTTTAGGGACGGTTTGTGCGAGGAAATCCGCTCGTAGCTGGCAACCATGAAGGGTTTGAGTTATCAGAAGTTGCTGAGTCATGCTTTGGACATTGAGGCATCCAAAAATAAGAAGAAGATGCCTGGATGGGAAGTACAAGAGGTACAAGCCCCAGCCCCGATTCAGAAGAGAAAATGGGAAGAGCCGCCAAGGCAATTTGTGCAAGGGCAAGGCAGTCAGAATTGCCACGACCAAGGCAGGCAGCAGAACTTCCAGAGGAGGAACGAAAATCAGAACTATCAGATAAACAATCCCCAACCAGCTCCGAGACGTGACCAGAGAGACATGGGTCAGCAGAATTGTCCAAGATGTGGGAAGAGACACCCTGGGGATTGCCGGCGAGGAGAAATCAAATGTTTTAACTGCAGTGGCCTAGGGCACTTTGCTCATCAGTGTGCCACACCACAAACAAGAGAGGGAAACCGCCAAAATTTCCAGAGGCAAGCAAACCAACAACTGAGAGCAATTAGGGGGCACCGCCAGCCATGGAGAGGAAATGTTGGGAATAGAGGAGGAGGCAGGCAGGGCAATCAGATTCCACCCAGGAACCAAGAGGGAAATCAGCAAGGTGGTGATGGACAACAAAGGAGAGCCAGAGCTTATGCCTTGGATGGCAACCAGGTTGATGGGAATTTGGCAGGTATGGGATACATTAATAATATACCTGTTATGGTATTATTTGATATCGGAGCATCGCATACATTCATTTCATCTGCATGTGTTGAGGTACTAGAACTTAAGGTAGAGAAGAATAGTCATGACTTGAACGTAGCGATACCTTCAATGGAAACCACTATTTCTACTTTAGTGTGCCGAGACTTGAGAATCAAGCTTAACGAGAATGAGATTCAAGTAGCAGAGTTGAATGTACTGGACATTCATGATGTGGATGTTATTCTAGGAATGGATTGACTGTCAGAGAATAAGGCGACGATCTTGTGCCGTGAGAGGAGAGTAATCATTCCTCAGCATGGGAATGAAGAGTCAGTCGTGCATGGGTTCTGAAAGAGGCAGAGAGTGCCTGTAATCTATGCAATTCAAGCTACGAAGTTGTTGCGTAAGGCAGGAAATCAAGACTTCTTATTGTACTTGGAAGGAGTAGAGAAACCAGAATTAACAGTGCAAGATGTGCCCATAGTAAGAGAGTTCGAGGATGTATTTCCGGAAGAGCTACCAGGGTTACCACCAGATAGGCAAGTGGAGTTTACAATTGACCTGGAACCGGGGGCGGCACCAATTTCTAAAGCGCCGTACCGCATGGCCCCGAAGGAATTGCAAGAACTGAAGTTCCAACTTCAAGAGCTGTTGGATATGGGCTATATTCATCCTAGCATGTCACTATGGGGTGCACCAATTCTATTTGTGAAGAAGAAGGATGGGTCGATGCGTATGTGCATTGATTATAGGGAGCTGAATAAGCTGACACTGAAAAATAGGTACCCGTTACCAAGAATCAATGATCTATTTGATCAGCTCAGTGGAGCGAAGGTGTTTCCTAAAATTGTTCTTTGATCAGGGTATCATCAGCTGAAGATTCGGAAGGAGGATATTCCAAAGACAGCGTTCAGAACTAGATACGGTCACTACAAGTTTGTAGTAATGCCGTTTGGACTCACGAATGCTCCAGTAGTGTTTATGGAGTTAATGAATCGATTATTTCATCCATATCTCGATAACTTCATTCTGGTATTTATCGATGACATTCTGATATATTCGAAGAGCGAAGTAGAACATGAGCAGCATTTGAGAACAATGTTGCAGACCTTGAGGGATGAGAAGCTTTATGCCAAGTTCAGCAAGTGTGAATTTTGGCTGAGAGAAGTGACGTTCTTGGGTCACATCGTTTCGGCGGGCAGAATCAAAGTCGATCCAGCCAAAATTTAGACAGTGATGGACTGGAAGTCACCAACTACGCCAAACGAGATTCGCAGTTTTCTGGGTTTAGCGGGTTATTACAGAAGATTCATTGAGGGCTTCTCAAAGATCGCGAAATCGATGACCCAGTTACTACAGAAGGGCGTGAAGTTTGTATGGTCAAAGGAGTGCGAAGAGAGCTTCCAGAAGTTGAAGCAGCAATTAACAACCGCGCCAGTCTTAGCAGTACCAGAATCAGATAAAAATTTTGAAGTTTACACTGATGCGTCTAAGAATGGGCTAAGTTGTGTGTTGATGCAGGATGGGAAGGTGATAGCTTATGCGTCAAGGTAGTTAAGACCGCATGAAGTGAACTATCCAACTCATGATTTGGAGTTAGCGGCCGTAATCCATGCGTTAAAGATTTGGAGACACTATCTCTACGGAGTGAAGTGTGCCATATTCACTGACCATAAGAGACTAAAGTACTTCTTTGAACAGAAAAATCTGAATATGAGGCAGAGGAGATGGTTAGAACTCGTGAATGATTACGATCTGACGATAAATTATCACCCAGACAAAGCAAATTCAGTGGCTGATGCCTTAAGTAGGAAGGGAGAAGCTCAGTTAGGTTGTATGCTTACGAGAGAAGGCAGTTTAGTAAAGGAGTTTGAGAGGCTCAGCTTAGAATTAATATCACCTTCGCAAAGGAAGAGGTGTGATTTAGCAGCTTTGATAATAGTTTCGGATTTAAGAGAAAGAATTATTGAGGCACAGAAGGTAGATGCGAAAATTGAGAAACTGCGCCAGAAGTTGATGGTCAAGCCAGTGGGAGAATATCAAGAAGTGCTTGATAGTGCACTGTTATTCAGAGACAGAATCTTAGTGCCGGACAGTGAGGAGTTAAGGAATGAGATCTTGAGTGAAGCTCATGATACGCCGTATACCGCTCACCCAGGAAGTACTAAAATGTACCAAGATCTGAAAACCAAGTACTGGTGGGACGGAATGAAGAAGGATGTAGCCTTTTATGTAGAGAAATGCTTGGTTTGTCAACAAGTCAAGACGTAACATCAACGACCGTATGGGAAATTGCAGCCGTTAGACATTCCTGAGTGAAAATGGGAACATATCACCATGGACTTCGTAACAGGGTTACCAAGATCACAGAAAGGGAATACGGTGATATGGTTTGTTGTGGATCGTCTAACGAAGAGTGCTCACTTTTTGCCGATCAAGGTAAATTATGGGTCAGACAAATTAGCTTAGATATATGTAAGAGAGATAGTCAGACTGCACGGAGTGCCAAAATCTATTACATCTGACAGAGATGCGAAGTTTACATCTCAATTTTTGATGAGCTTACAACAGGAACTGGGGACTCGCCTGAATTTTAGTACGACATTTCACCCACAATCGGATGGTCAATCAGAAAGGACAATCCAAACTCTCAAAGATATGCTGAGAACAGTGGTCCTAGACCAAGGAGGCAGTTGGGAGCCGATCTTGCCTCTGATTGAGTTCGCATACAATAACAACTATTAGGAAACAATCAGAATGGCTCCCTACAAAGCCTTGTATGGGAAAAAGTGTCGTTCGCCTCTGTACTGGGAAGAGGTAGGAGAACAGAAAGTAATTGGACCTGACGCTGTGAGCGAGATGATAACAATAGTTCGACATATCCGAGAAAAGATCAGAGAAGCTCAGAGTAGGCAGAAATCCTATGCCGACTCGAGGAGGACTGAGTTATGCTTTGAGGTAGGGGATAATGTATTCCTCAAAGTTTCGCCTACCAGAGGAATAAGGCATTTTGGAGTGAGAGGAAAGCTACGACCGCGTTACGTGGGACCTTATGAGATTTAGAGCGCATTGGTCCAATAGCATAAAGACTAGCACTACCCCCGAGCATGGGTAATGTTCACAATGTGTTTCACGTGTCTCAATTGAGGAAGTACGTTTATGATCCTAGGCACGTGATCCGTCAAGAAGAAGTAATCTTGAGTCTGGACTTGCAGTAAGAAGAGCGACATGAAGCTATTTTTGACTATAAGATTCAGGAGCTCAAGAATAA
The DNA here is from genome assembly GCA_026898455.1 of Plectranthus barbatus. Taxonomy (NCBI): domain Eukaryota; kingdom Viridiplantae; phylum Streptophyta; class Magnoliopsida; order Lamiales; family Lamiaceae; genus Plectranthus; species Plectranthus barbatus. The sequence goes on from JAPKLW010001201.1 coordinate 56,219, forward strand.
GTCAATTCCGCTCGTGAAAGTGCTTTGGAGTCACCACGGGCGTGAAGAAGCGACTTGGGAGCTGGAGGAGAAGATGAAGGAGAGATATCCCGAGCTGTTTGAAGCGTTTTAATTTTCGGGACAAAATTTTTTATAAGGGTGAGAGGATGTAATACCCCGCATGTAATTACGTTTTGTAACATTTACTCGAATTAAATGAAGAGAATTTTCCCTTAATTTTGAGTATTTATCTTATTTTGCAAGTTGGTGAATTAGTAAATTACTAGAATGTTATAATAATTAGAATTTGAAATTTAGATGTTGAGTGTCATATGATATTATTGGAGGTATATGATTTTCCATAGGTGTCACATGAGGGAAAGCATGTATTAAACCTTGGAATTATATGTATGAAAATGACACTTGGAGGAGGATAGTGACAACCCATGTTTAATGAAGAGGGGACCATGTTATCTAATTAAGACATTGGGAGGGAGTAAAATCATTTATCATATAGAGAGGGGGGGGGGGGGTATTGCTCTTATTATTATATAAGTTGATTATATAGAAAGGGGGATATTATTATTGCCATTCATATTATACATATAGAGAGAGAGTGAGAGCAGCCCCCAATTTCAAAACCCTCCCCGTCAGCCCCTTTTTTCGGCCAGATTCCGGCCGAACTAGGACGTTGCCGGACAAACCGTGACCACCATCGCGTAGCTCGTCTTCCCAGCTTTGAATTGATATAAAGTGGGTTCCGAGAGGACGAGTATTGACAGAGATATCGAGGTGAGAAGTTTGGGTGTTCACCGTTTTAATTTTTCGAGTTTTGAAGTTGAATCTCGTTTAATCGGCGAAGAAATCGAAATTTGATGATAGAGGTGTGTTCCCCACCTTATAAGGATTATTTGGACTGCCGGAAAGTAGGATTTGTTTCTTGGGTTTATTTCGTGTTTGAAGGTTAGAATCATGTTCTAGGGAGTCTAGGGAGTGTTTATATGTGATTGTATGAAAGATCGGATGAGTAGATCGGAAAATATGTCGAGTTTCAGGGTGGAATCCGGCGAGTTCGTCGAAGAAGACGACTCATCCCAAACGGGACGGAAGCATCCCGCTCGGGATGAGTCTCAAACGGGCAACAAACGAGAGCCAGGACTCCATCCCGTTTGGGATGGGTTGGTCCCGCTCGGGACAGCCCACGGTGGGGCAGAAAATGGTTCGTCATCTGTTCCGTTTGGGACGGACGACTTCCGTTCCGGATGGTCTACGACCTTGAGGGTTAAAACATGATTTTTGAGCCGTTTCTTCTTCCGTTTCGGATTATTTTCATTTCTTAAGTTCAATATAAGAAATAGGAAGCATGTTAAGCATGAGAATATGAATTGATATGATATTGAACGTTGAGCGATGTTGGATTGATCGAAGGAAAGTTTTGAGAATCATGTTAGGTTGAGTTGATTATGAGATTGGTTATTTGGGATTGGTTGAATTTGCCATTGTCCTAGATTGTTTATCCTAATTAGTTGACCCTGAATAACTGTAGGAGGTTGAAAGTCGGAGAAGTTAAGCTCAAGTTAGCGGAAAACATCTATAACTATAGCCAAATATCAGGTGGGAAACTTTTTCAGTATAAAAATCAAATGCGTGTTTTTCCTTTTCAAAATCTTTTAAAAATGCTTTGGTTTAAATTGAGATTGCTATGCATATTTTGTGCTATTGTATCTGTCCTCTGTCGTTTCCCATCGACAGTGAGTATTACTAATGAGTTTAGAACCAGGTTCCATAATTGCGCTAGAACTCATTTAGTGAATTGGGAAACTTGATTGAGAATTGGGTGAAATGGTAGTGACCTTAAACCCTGGAAAGATAAAATGCACGGGTGAAATGGTAGTGACCTTAAACCCTGCAAGAAAGAAATTGATTATTTACATACGATCGGGTCTCGATGCTGTGTGTTCCGAGATTAGTGCACTTTGATGATAGTGGGTTGAGTGAGTATTCATTCCTAACTAGTCATCGTAACTCGGAAGTGGGCCAGCTTACAGTTACAAAATGATAAAAGATATAATAACATGTTAAATAGCGCATAAATGAAAATGTTTTAGATATCACGATTATTTTCAACAAAACCCCGTATTTATCTGTGTGAGTTGTATAGCATATTCTCATATATAAAAGTATGTTTTCGGGCACGTTTTCCATTAGTTACTGATAAGTGCGCTATTTCGTTCACTTATCTATGGATTTTCTCGTTGTTTTGATAGATTTAGGATGTGTTTACTTTGAATTCTGAGCATCGCATGACTTTTGTACCTAATCTGCTTGTCATGCTGAAAAATACAGGTTTTTAGAGGCAAAATTGGCTAAGTGAGAAAAAGAGCCATGTGGTGAAGTCCTCTGTGTCGATCGACAGACATTGTGTCGATCGAAACAGAGGCACATGGAGAATCGAGAGTTCATGGAAGTTCAGAGCGGTCGACAGGATGAAAATCGACCGTGTGAGATCCTGTCGACCGACAGGAAGTTTGTCGACCGATAGGGAGTTCAACGCGAAGGATCAAGTTTGAAGCACCCATTTCGATCGACTGGCGTGGTGTCGATCGAAATTCGTGTCGGGAAATTGAAAGTTGCTGTTTTTAATTTATTTCCATATTGGGACAATTTAAACCTAGTATATATTATTTTATTTAGGCGATTTTTGCCATTCATGCTTTTTTGGAGACTTGAACCCTAGAGTTTTTCTTGTTCTTGAATTGCTTTTGCTTTGTGGTGAGATTGGACTCGAACCTTTGAAGATTGGATGCAATATCAAGACTTGTTTTCTCTATGAAGTTTTATTACAGGTTTTATCCTTTCATGATTATGTTTAACATGAATATGAGTAGGTAAATCCTTATTCAGATTCTAGGGCTTATGTGATTGTCTTGGATGCATGTTTAGGTGATTAAATCGATCAATACTTTTAATTGGTTTAATAATTCTTGTGCCTTTTCAAATCTGATTAAATTGGCCATTTAATTAGGTTTTCATAATTAATTAATTTGAGACTGCAAAGTGAAAATTGATTAATGGATTTAAGAATTTTTAATATGGATTTTAATTATGTTTGAAAAGAGGAATTAGATCCATAGGAATAAATCTGATGTTTTGAGGAGTTGTTAATTTTCCTAGAGACCGAGAGGATATAGGAAATTGATAATCTACTTTATGAATTGCCAAAGCCTGGAATTTGTAATACTTTCCTGATGTTCCACCAAATCTTTATTTTAAATTGATCGATGAAATTCCCTTGCATGCTATTCTTGACATGAACTTGCCCTGGAATCTGAACTTTTCTCGAAGAGTTTTCAAAACCCATTTAATTACTTCTTTTAATTTAATTTTCTTGTAAAATTAGTTTTAAATCCAAAAACCCTTTTAAAATTCTGTTTACTTGGACAACAAACCGAAAACAAATGGTTCAGTACATGAGGTGTTCGATATTACAATCTCCGTGGGATCGATAATATTAACTTGTCACTACACTATAAAAAATCATTATAAAAAAATAGTGATCAAATTTTGGAGCCGTTGCTGGGGATTGTTAAGAATTATCTTGTTATTGAATCTGTTTAGGGTTGTTGATTTAAGTTGTAATTTTAATTCTAATTTCCCTTCAGTTGTTGCAAAAATTTCTTATTATTTCCTTTAAAAAAAAAAAAAAAAATTCGCCAGTTTTTCCTTTAAGTTTTTCCCTTTGTTTCGACCGACAGCATAATTTTCGACCGACAGACATTCTGTCGATCGACAAGATTTCTGTCGACCGACAGAGAAAGTATTTTTCAGATTTTCACTGTTTTCTCGTTCAGTTTGTGTGTTAGTTAATTTAATTCAATTTTATTGCTTTTCTGAGTATACTCACTTTTCCCGTAACTGATTTTCAGGTAGTTAATGCACACAAGGAGGAGTGGTAAGGAACCGATTCCTATCGACCCTGAGATTGAGGCTACGTGCAGAAGAAACAACAGCCGGAGACACCGAGAGGAAGCCGCTTCCAGCAGTGGAACTGTCAAGATGGCCGATAATAATCAAGAGAATATTCCCAACCTCACTCCCGAGCAAACCGCTGAGCTTTTGAGAGAGATGCACGCCATGCGAGAGCGTATGGTTATGCTGGAGCAGGAAAGAGGCAGAAAGGGGAACGACAATCCACCTGATGAATCCTCAGATGATGAGGATGAGGATGATGATCTAGGGGTTGATGCTGATGAGGATGAAGATGCTATCCAGAAAAGATACAGTCCTAAGTTCCAGGAGACCGATTTCAGCATTGGCATCAATGCCAATAACTTTGAGCTGAAGACTGGGTTGGTGCAGATGGTTCAGCAGAATCAGTATGGGGGCCGAGCTACTGAGGATCCCTATGCTCATCTTGACAAATTCATCATGCTCTGCAACACCGTGAAGATCAATGGAGTCAGCAAGAGTGCCATGCGAATGAGGCTCTTTGCCTTTTCTCTTTGTGACAAAGCCCAGTCATGGTTTACTGCGTTGGATAAGTCCAACATCGGCACCTGGAAGGAATTGAGGAACGAATTTTTAATGAATTTCTTTCCTCCAAGCACCATCAGGCAAAGGAAGAAGGATATCATGAGGTTTGCTCAGAGGCACGATGAGAACTTCTATGAGGCTTGGGAGAGGTACAAGGAGTTGCTGCGGTTGTGTCTTGGTCACAATCTTTGTCTGGCAGATCAAGTGGAAACATTCTATGAAGGATTGAATGAGAAGACTGTTGAACTGGTGGATTCCACATTGGGAGATTCAGTGATGACAAAAGGTCCCAAGAAAGCCATGGCCTTCTTTCAGAAGATGGCAACTAACAGTCAAAGATGGTCCAGCAGCCGCAAGGAGCCAGTCAAAGCCGTGGAGAAGGTAGCAAAGCCCGAGGTAGACCTAATGGGAGAGATCAAGAAGTTGAGAGAGGACTTCGCCAAGATGGAATCTGGACGAACCATTGCTGCTGTCGAGCCAGTTCCGTCCTCTTCCGGTGAGACTGACGCTACCGATGTCAACTTTATCCAAAGAGGTGGCTATCAGAACAACAACAGAGGTGGATATTCTCAGAATCAAGGCTACAACCAAGGCTACAACCAGAACCACAATCAAAGTTACAATCCCAACCGAGCAAGGAATCACCCAGGTTTTTCATACTCAAATCCTGAAGCTGCCGAGCAACCTCCTTCTGGATTCAATGTGGAGAATGGAGAGATTGTCGAGCCAAAGAAGAAGCTGAGCCTCGAGGAAATTCTAGCTAAATTCATGCAGGGGTCTGACAAGAGAGTTCGAAACTTGGAGAAAGAGGTGGAAGGTATCAACTCCAAAGTTGATAGAGTGGAGAAACATGCTCAGATCATAGAGACGCAGGTCAGCCAGATTGCTGCATCCCTTGGTGCACAACATAAACAAGGGAAATTACCGAGCAACACTCAGGCCAATCCGAAGAATCAGAGAAATCAGGTTAATGCCATTACTTTGAGGGGTGGCAAGTCTTACAAGGGACCCGAACACAAAGGGGCCGAATCTGAGGCCGAAGAAGGGAGTGAAAAGGAGCAGGAATCCGAGGCAAAAGCCTCTGTTTCGACCGACAGACATCCTGTCGATCGAAATAGAGGTCCAGAACCAGAAAACGAGTCAGGAGGTTCTGTCGATCGACAGAACCCCTGTCGATCGACACAGCTGCCAGGTCAGGGTGAAAAATTGCCCCCGATGCCGTATCCGCAGCGATTTGCCAAGAAAAAGGTGAATGAGAGGTATGCACGTTTTTAAAGAATATGAAGAAGGTGCACATCAATATTCCTCTCGTGGAAGCTCTGCAGGAGATGCCGGGGTACATCAAATTCCTCAAGGATATGGTCGCGCAGAAGAGACCTATGCTACAGCACGAGACAGTGAACCTGTTTGAGGAATGCAGTGCTATTATTCAGAAGAAGCTGCCTCTGAAAAGAGAGGATCCGGGTTCTTTCACTATTTCTTGTGTCATAGGTGGAGAGACATTCGGCAAGGTGCTTTGCGATTCTGGAGCAAGCATCAATCTGATGTCGTTGTCCATTTTCAAGAGACTGGAGATTGGAGATATCAAGCCGACTACCATCACTCTTCAGATGGCTGATAGATCGATTTCCTATCCGAGAGGAATTGTGTAGGATGTCCTTGTGAAGGTTAAAGATTTCATACTCCCGGCTGACTTCGTTGTTTTAGACATGGAGGAGGATCACAACGTCCCGCTAATTCTGGGGAGACCGTTTCTGAGGACCGGAGGAGCCCTGATCGATATTCGAGAAGGGAAGCTGACATTCCGAGTCGACAATGAGTCTGTGACCTTCGACATTTTCAAGTCCATGCAAAAACACGATGATGGGAGTTACAAAGAAGAATGCCATATGATAGACAATTTTGATCCGGTGATTTCTTCTCCTTTGCTTTCTTTGCATGCTGAAACTGATTTTCTAGAACAATGTCTTCACCACTCCTTGTTTTCTTTTTCAGAACTTGATGAAGCCTGTGATGAGCTTCTGGATTTTATTGTGGACTTAGATGTGAATGAGGAGTTACCTAGGGCAAAGGAGAACCAAAGGGAGCCTCTGCCAATCCAATTTCTGGAAGAAGCCGAAAAAAATCGAGCTGGTGCCTCAGTTTCGCTCGACAGGACTGGAGTGTCGAGCAGTGGAAATTTGCCTCCCTGTCGATCAACAGGGAGGGTGTCGATCGACATAAATCCCAAAATTCAACCAGTCGACAGGCAGACCAGGAGGAAGAAGAAGAAAGAAGTAGCATCTGTTTCGATCAACAGAGAGGCCTTGTCGACCAACACAGCCGCACCCGAGGCTGAAAAACGGCCCGAGCCACCTGTTTTGGAGCTGAAACCTCTTCCTTCTCATTTACAGTATGCTTATTTGGGTTCTGATAACACTTATCCTGTAATTGTGTCTTCTTTTCTTAGTTCTACAGAGTTGGACAAGCTGCTCCGAGTCTTGAGGGACCACAAGTCAGCTATCGGATGGACATTGGCAGATATCAAAGGAATCAGTCCAACCATATGCCAGCACAGGATTAATCTGGAAGAAGAGGCTAAGCCGAAGAGACAAGCTCAAAGAAGACTCAATCCCACCATGCAAGAGGTCGTGAAGAAGGAAGTACTGAAGCTTCTAGACAATGGGATGATCTATCCCATCTCCGACAGTCAATGGGTGAGTCCGACACAGGTTGTGGCCAAGAAGGGGGGAATGCAGATTGTGAAGAATGAGGATGGCGAAGAGGTGGCGACGAGACCTGTCACAGGATGGCGGTTTTGCATCGACTACCGAGCTCTGAATGCTGCCACATGCAAAGATCACTTCCCGCTCCCCTTCATCGATCAGATGCTTGACAGACTTTCAGGTTATCCCTATTACTGCTTCCTTGATGGTTATTCTGGTTATAACCAAATTGCAGTAGCTCCTGAAGATCAGCATAAGACGGCCTTCACCTGCCCATATGGAGTTTTTGCCTACCGGCGAATGCCTTTCGGTTTGTGCAATGCACCTGCTACTTTTCAGAGGTGTATGATGTCTATTTTTCATGATCTTATTGAGCACATTATGGAGGTTTTTATGGATGACTTCTCTGTCTTTGGTAGCTCGTTTGACGCTTGCTTGCAGAATTTAGCTACAGTGATGGAGAGGTGTGCTGAGACAAACCTGTGCCTGAACTGGGAGAAGTGCCACTTCATGGTGAAGGAAGGGATAGTACTAGGACATCGGGTGTCATCTGAAGGTTTAGAGGTGGACAAGGCCAAGATCACGGCAATTGAGAAGATGCCGCCACCAATCAATGTGAAGGGAGTTCGGAGTTTCCTAGGCCATGCCGGGTTCTACCGTAGATTCATTCAGGATTTCTAAAAAATTTCTAGACCCCTTTGTAATCTGCTTGGGAAAGATGTGTCTTTTGTTTTTGATGCAGAGTGTTTAAAAGCTTTCGAGCAGTTGAAGAAAGCATTGGTGACTGCTCCAGTTCTCACTTCTCCGGATTGGGATGAGCCCTCAGTGCTCATGTGTGTTGCCAGTGATTTCGCAGTTGGAGCGGTTCTAGGACAGCTGAAGGGGAGACTCTTCCATGTCATTCATTATGCCAGCAAGACCATGAACCCTGCCCAATGCAATTACACCACTACGGAGAAGGAGATGTTGGCGGTTGTGTATGCCTTTGATAAATTTCGGCCTTACTTGATAGGGTCGAAAACTGTTGTTTATACTGACCATGCTGCCATTAAGTTTTTGTTTGCCAAGCAGGATGCTAAGCCCAGATTGATCAGATGGATCCTGTTACTTCAGGAGTTCGATGTGGAGATCAAGGACAGAAAGGGTTGTGAGAATGTGATTGCCGACCACCTCTCTAGGTTGGAGTACCAAGTTGAGGGAGATGACCAGAAGATGAGGATCCAAGAGACCTTCCCTGATGAACAGGTCTTTGTATGCAAAGATAGGGACCTCAAGGAGTACTATGCCAACAAAACCCCCTGGTTTGCTGACTACGCCAACTACTTGGTGAGTGGAGTTCCCCCTCCGGAGTCTACCCCGCTGGAAAGGAAGAGATTTCTGAAGGAGGTCCGGTTCTACTATTGGGAGGACCCATACCTATGGCGCCGATGTTCCGATACTATCATCCGTCGGTGTGTGCCTCAGCCTGAGTTCTTCCAGATCATCGAGGCCTTTCACTCCTCTCCAAGCGGTGGCCACTTTGCTGCCAACAGGACCGCCTTCAAGGTCCTTTCTAGTGGATTCTACTGGCCAACCATCCATGGAGACTGCCAGGCCTTCGTGGCCAACTGTGACAGGTGTCAGAGGATGGGTAATATTTCTAAGAAGAGTGAGATGCCCCAAACTCCTGTGGTAGAGGTCGAAATCTTTGATGTTTGGGGGATAGACTTTATGGGACCCTTCCCACCTTCGGGGGGGTATACTTACATTCTTTTGGCTGTTGATTATGTTTCTAGGTGGGTGGAAGCCATTCCTACTACCACCAATGATGCCAAAGTTGTGGTAAACTTCCTCCAGAAGCATGTGGTGACTCGCTATGGCACTCCGAGAGCGTTGGTAAGCGATGGTGGTTCTCATTTTTGTAACCGTACTATTGCTGCTCTTCTTGCTCGCTATGGTGTTAAGCACAGGGTTACTACTCCATACCACCCCCAAGGGAATGGCCTCGCTGAGTTGTCAAACAGGGAAATCAAGGGGATCCTCGAGAAGACTGTCAAGATGAAGAAGGATTGGGCATACAAGCTCGATGACGCTCTGTGGGCTTACCGCACCGCTTTCAAGACCCCGATTGGCATGTCACCATTCCAGCTGGTCTATGGTAAGTCGTGTCATCTTCCTGTGGAGCTTGAGCACAAGGCATGGAGGTCGATGAAAGAGCTGAATCTGAGCTGGAAGGCTGCTGCTGAAAGCCGGGCTGCATACCTGAATGAGATGGATGAGTTCAGGGAGGAGGCTTATGAAAATTCAATGCTCTACAAGCTCCGAGCCAAGAGATTCCATGACCTAGGCCTGAAGAGGCGACAATTCTACAAAGGAGACCTTGTTCTAGTCTTCAATGCCCGTCTTCGATTCATGCCTGGAAAGCTGCAATCCAAGTGGTCCGGACCTTACACTGTGGTCAACATAGCCAACAAAGGTGTGGTGGAGTTAGTTGGTCAGGATGGCAACATCTTCAAAGTGCATGGAAATCATGTCAAGAGGTACTACAGCCCGCATCAGATTAGAGCTGTGGAGGTGTACTACCTGGACCGGCCATGATCTGAGGTACCGTCGAGCTAACGACGTTAAATGAAGCACTGGTTGGGAGGTAACCCATCATTTTATTGGTTTATTTCAGTTTTAGAGTCTATTTTCGAGTCTTAGGTGTTTTAGGATTTATTTCATGCCTTAGAATAATTTGCAGCTTGTAAATAGAATTTTCAAAATTTTAGCCTCTGTTTCGATCGACAGGCATCCTGTCGATCGACAGAGGAGTTTGCACATAATTTGGTTAAGTATAGGAAGTCTGTCGATCGACACAAACTGTGTCGATCGACAAGGTCATGTTCTGTTCATTCCTTTCCAGTCAATAAGTGTGTCGATCGACTGGATTTGTGTCGATCGACACAAGTTTGTTTTCATTTAAATTTTCAGTCCCGTATTTATTTAATTAAATAATTAAAAAAAAAAGAAGAAAAGAAAAAAAAATTGGAAAAATGGCGCGTCTGTCGATCGACAGGATTCCTGTCGGTCGAAACAGACGCGCGAGTCTGTTTTTTAAATCGCACGACAGACCCCCTCTCCCTCATTCTTTCTCTCCTATCTTTCAACACACGCGCACGCCGACCCCCCTCGCTCGAAATATTCGTCTTCCCTCCCCATCCAACACAAGGTAATCCTCTCTCCCCCTCTCCTTTCATCTCTTTACTTGTTTTTAACTTGATTTAGTGTTGATTTTGAAGTAGAACCCTAATTTTTGCCCTCTTTTGTGCTATGATAAATTGTTGAAATTCTTTCGATTTGTTGCATGTGTCGGGATATTTTGGGTCGTTCTAGGTTATAGGAGAGTCGATTTGAGTTCCTTGTGGCTTACTTGTTGATTATTGTGGAATTTTGGGGATTTGAGGATTGAGATTGTTCCCCCTTTACTGTTGCCCTATGTTAACCTCTCCAAATTGCACATTGTGTTTATTTGCCTTATTAATTACGTTTTGCACTTGGTTTTGAGGTTAATTGCATGATTGGGTGGTCCATTTGGAATGGGCATGCCTATTTGTGGTTCTATTTTTGGATTTGGATTCCTACACAACCCCCTTTACTGTTGCTTGGTTTCTGCCTTCCCCATGTGTATTCTGTGGTTATCGTGGCTACTGATATTTGTTTTGCACTTGGGTGTCGTATGAAATTGCATGATTGGGTGGTTCTTAGGTCATAGGCATGCTTGATATTGGTTGATTATGTTGGATTTACTTGCTCTAGGCAAGTTTGGGGGAGTTGGTTACTGTCATATTGCCTCTGTGTGCTGATTATGGGTTATTGTTATTGCAGAGAGATACAGATGGCTTCATCCGACGAGGAGTATATCCCGACTTCCGATGAGGAAATGCACGAGAATCCGGCATCTGAGGCCGACGATGAAGAGGATCAGGAGCGGGATATACCCCCTGAGGAGCAACCCGGTTGGGTGCCTGAGTTCGCCTTTCCCGATCACCAGCAGCGCTTTGGGGAAATGCAGCGCTTCACCTTGAAGCCGACTAGGTACCCGGATGATGAGGATTTGCTGACGTTGGGGCTTGGGACTGATGTTCAGGATTTGTTCGCCCGATGCGGTTGGGGGCATTTCATCGCCCAAAAGTGGCCCACCATTCCGCCACTCTGTCTGGAGTTTTTCGCCTCTCTCCACATCATCGAGCCATCCCGCCGCCAGGGTCCCGTCGAGCCTAACGGGATCCAATTCCAGCTTCAGGGACAGCCTCGCCGGCTTAGCAGGACGCATTTGGACCGGATTTTTGGGTGTGAGCCGGGGGGCATGTACCATCAGCCGGCTGAGTTCCAGCTTGGAGAGTTTTGGCCAACTATTTCCTCTGTCGCACATCCGGCCCGCTTCAGCAAGTCAACCATGAAGGCCACCACGATCGATAATCCGGTGTTCCGGTATATACAGAAGACTTTTGGGCTCTCAGTGTTCGGCAGAAATGAGCACGGGAAGGCTCGGGGGAGCGAGATGTTTTGCCTGTGGGCCATGCTGAATGGCGTCCACCTCAGTCTGGCAGCCTTCGTCATGGAGAATTGGAAGCGTCAGATCATTGCTACTCCAGGGGACTTCTGGTGTGGAGGGTTCGTGACCCCCATAGCCCAGCACTTCGGGATTCCGGTTGACCATTACACCCCGGTGAGGGGTGTTCGGACTCTAAAGATTGATCAGCTGGAGCAGTTCAGATTTATCTATCAGGACCGCCGTCAGATCTTCCTGTTGTTCACGACCGGCGACCGTTTCCTACTGCCCGCCCCCGAGCTTACTCACGTCACGGACTACACTTTCCGCGATAATTGGCTCATGTCCACTCCGGCTCATATGGATCGGACCCGCAGTTCTGATGGCGGGGCGCCCACTTACCGGCTAACCCACCGTCCTGGCACACTGCCAGATCAGAGGATTCTTACTCGCGAGGAGGAGGCTGCGAGGATAGCCGAGGAGCGGCGATGGGCAGAGTTGCAGAGAGACCCGCCGCCCCGCACTGATGCCCCTCGATTTCAGGGAGGAGGCGGGGGCGGTGCTTCCACTTCTTATGCCGGTGCAGGGTCTTCTACCTCCGTTCCGGACTGGGCTCCATTTCTCCAGTTCATGCAGGAGCAGTGAGCCGACTTCCGCAGTTTCCGCACTGAGCTCCGCGAGGTCCGCGACCATCAGTTGGTGCAGGATACCCTACTTGCCGTCATCCGGAGGCAACAGGAGGACTACAACACTGCCCACATTGCCGATCTGACCCGTCAGATGCAGGACCACTTTGCGGAGTTCGAGCCGGCCCTGCGCTATGGTCGCAGGAACAGGAGGGCACCGGGCGATCAGCCACCGCCCCAGGATTGAGGTCTAGATTCCTTTCCTACAAGCTGACTTTCAAACTTATTCTTCCCTTCGTGTTGAATAAGTTTGGGGGGAGGATGACTTGTGGGAATGGAATCCATTATTTACTTATGTATTTCTGATTTGATGTACTGTATTTGATTTCCCTGTATTCCAGTTATTTCCCTGTATTTCAGTTCATTTCCCTGTACTTTATTTCCTTGCAGTAATATTTTCTTTAGTTAGGTAATTCTGATGTAGTTAAAATTTTCCATTGTACTGTTCTTAATTCAGAATCCATTAAGTGCAACTTGAGATTATGTACTGTTTCTCCCTTTGATATGAACTTGTTTGATTGATGATTGGTCTACACTGAGATTGAGACAATTAGGATTGCATGATGAGTAGCCGATGATAGGAGAATACCGCATGATAAGTTGCTCTCTGAATTTTGATTTTGCTTGATTTATCTGGTTTGAATTAGATACTGTTAGGGGAGAACAAAAGAACCAAGTGAGATTTGTGCCTTGAATTTTTCTTTCATGTGTGAACAAGTTTGCAGTGGGATTCTAGAATTTGGCTTATTTCTCTCTCGAGACTGTATTGATGTAGGACTTGGTGAAAATGATTTTAGGCATCTCTTTTCTTAGCCGTATCCCAAACACTAACCTTACAAATGACCACTTGTAGCCACTTTGAGCCTGAAAACTTCTTTGTTTAAATTAGGATGTGATATAGTGAGCCAGTTGTGGATTGAACTGAGTTGAAAAAAAAAAGAAGAAAGGGTAGTGATATTGAGCTGTGAGTTGTTGAAAATATGATTGCTCATGGATTTGAGCTAACTTGAAAAAAAAAGGGAGAGAAAAGATGAAGAAAAGTGTTGAAAAAAAAAAGAAAAAATCTTGTTGGTAAACTTGTTGCAAGATGAATTCCTAGAAAAAAAATATATAATACAAGTATAGAAAAGAGGAGTTGAGAAAATGATGTGATGTGGGTTGACAGTTGGGAAGGTGTAAAATTATAAGTGTGCTAGTCACTCAGCCTAAAACGACCTACCTTCTAGAAAAGCCTCATTACAACCAAATTAAAGACCTTTTTGATTCACCGAGCATTTTACTTTCTAAGCAGTGGAGAGATGAGAAATTTGCCAAACTTATGGTTAAGAAAACTGTATTACTTGATGTTGAGTGAAACACATGTTCTAAACACTTGAGTGATGAGTGATTGAAACAATTTTTTCCTATCTGTGAGGTTCTTCCCGAAACAGTTGATAATTTGGATTGGATTTTGATTGCTTTATCTTTTGGAGGAGAGTGTACTTAGATTGTGACGAATCTTGTGAGGCCTTGCACATCTCTGTTTGCATGAATTTAAGTTTCTTTTGGTGCCTTGATCGAGGACGATCAATAGTTCAAGTTTGGGGGAGTTGATAAGTGCGCTATTTCGTTCACTTATCTATGGATTTTCTCGTTGTTTTGATAGATTTAGGATGTGTTTACTTTGAATTCTGAGCATCGCATGACTTTTGTACCTAATCTGCTTGTCATGCTGAAAAATACAGGTTTTTAGAGGCAAAATTGGCTAAGTGAGAAAAAGAGCCGTGTGGTGAAGTCCTCTGTGTCGATCGACAGACATTGTGTCGATCGAAACAGAGGCACATGGAGAATCGAGAGTTCATGGAAGTTCAGAGCGGTCGACAGGATGAAAATCGACCGTGTGAGATCCTGTCGACCGACAGGAAGTTTGTCGACCGACAGGGAGTTCAACGCGAAGGATCAAGTTTGAAGCACCCATTTCGATCGACTGGCGTGGTGTCGATCGAAATCCGGGTCGGGAAATTGAAAGTTGCTGTTTTTAATTTATTTCCATATTGGGACAATTTAAACCTAGTATATATTATTTTATTTAGGCGATTTTTGCCATTCATGCTTTTTTGGAGACTTGAACCCTAGAGTTTTTCTTGTTCTTGAATTACTTTTGCTTTGTGGTGAGATTGGACTCGAACCTTTGAAGATTGGATGCAATATCAAGACTTGTTTTCTCTATGAAGTTTTATTACAGGTTTTATCCTTTCATGATTATGTTTAACATGAATATGAGTAGGTAAATCCTTATTCAGATTCTAGGGCTTATGTGATTGTCTTGGATGCATGTTTAGGTGATTAAATCGATCAATACTTTTAATTGGTTTAATAATTCTTGTGCCTTTTCAAATCTGATTAAATTGGCCATTTAATTAGGTTTTCATAATTAATTAATTTGAGACTGCAAAGTGAAAATTGATTAATGGATTTAAGAATTTTTAATATGGATTTTAATTATGTTTGAAAAGAGGAATTAGATCCATAGGAATAAATCTGATGTTTTGAGGAGTTGTTAATTTTCCTAGAGACCGAGAGGATATAGGAAATTGATAATCTACTTTATGAATTGCCAAAGCCTGGAATTTGTAATACTTTCCTGATGTTCCACCAAATCTTTATTTTAAATTGATCGATGAAATTCCCTTGCATGCTATTCTTGACATGAACTTGCCCTGGAATCTGAACTTTTCTCGAAGAGTTTTCAAAACCCATTTAATTACTTGTTTTAATTTAATTTTCTTGCAAAATTAGTTTTAAATCCAAAAACCCTTTTAAAATTCTGTTTACTTGGACAACAAACCGAAAACAAATGGTTCAGTACATGAGGTGTTCGATATTACAATCTCCGTGGGATCGATAATATTAACTTGTCACTACACTATAAAAAATCATTATAAAAAAATAGTGATCAGTTACCTTAGTACTCAGCCCCTCGTATTATTTCTAAAATACGTAGGTTGAGCAGCAAGGATGGGAGTACGGGCGTGTAAACAGGCGAAGAATGAGTTTTGTAACCTGTAGATCCTGAGATATGCATCTTCATATGCATATCTCCTCCACGTTGCACACATGCTGCTATACACTCTGATACTCCTTCCCATCTTTTGAATGTTTGGTTCTGTTGAATGTTGCTCTTTAACTTCAGACTCGAAGTATCACTTATTATGTTATTTGATTATCTTAAAATTTATTTAAGTCTTCCGCTTATTTTAAATGAGAAATTGTTTGACAAAACATGAAATATCACTTTAACGCGACCCCAAACTGGGAAGGTAAGTTGGGGGCGTTACATCCAATCATGTCCATTCTTTGTCTGCTCTGCTCTGAAAAAGTTTGTACTTCATTTACTTTCTACTTGCTCTTGTCAGACTCAGTTTCGGTCCAAGGAATCTAAGTATGGACATCCTCTTATTAACTTTTACTTACTCTTCAATTTCATTGAAGTCTGACTACGCTTGGTTCACCTTGTGTTCCACGTGCTTACGAAGTAATGCATCCATACTGACTTTCCATAGTCAGTATGGACAACCCTCATACTGACTCTTCATGAGTCAGCATGGTAAAGTCTATACTGAGTACCCAAACTAAGTATAGACCTTGGCCATACTTAGTGAAACTTAGTTTCACGCATGTACACTTCTTCATATCTCGAGCAAATTCTTTGCTCGATCTTCAGCACCTAAGTTCTATTACAACACGAATAATCCGATTTATGGATTACATTTTAGAATTCTAGAAACTTAGTGCTGAAGTGAGTTTTGACTTTTCAAGACATCAAATAAACAAGGGAACTAAAACTTATTTCCTAACAATTTCCCCATTTTTTATATTGTCAAAACTACTTAAAAGTGACAGAAAGAAAAGGAAGCATGGTATGCTGAGATTACAACAACACTACTCAGAATACATGTCCTTAGTTCTATCCTACTCTAATTCGTGTTCCCCCTAAATTTGAGAGCCATTCCTCGAATTAACCAATAGAATGAAATGTTAGTTTTGCTGCTCACACTTAGGGAAAGTGAGTTCAACCAGGTTTAAAACTTATAAAGAGAGATAGACAATGAGAGATTGTTTCAGAACAATTTCCAAACATTTATTAGATGATAAAGATTACAAGTACAATGAAAGCATAAAAATCTGAGCTGCAAAAAGTGCCTAAGTTTTCAAAAACTTGGTACCAGAAAACTTATGGAGGAGGAGGCTCAAATGATGAAGGCTTTGATCCACTCAGCTTCGATATTAGCTCCAGAAGCATGTTGTGCTGCTCTTGTATCCTCTTCTCCTCTGCTTCTTTTCTCAGACGCTGCTCTTCCTTTTCTTTGTGCCTGCTGGGAAATTATTCCTAAAATCTCCCTTAGGATTTATTTGTAAAAGGTTTTGTTGGATCAAACCTTAGTAGTTGGTCGATCATTTGCTGAACTCTAGATAGTCTAGCATACTCTGTAAAGTCATGTATAGGTTTTATATTGAGTTGTAATAGACTAGTGTGCTAGAAGAATTCCTCCTAGCAGTCACGGAGAAGATGATGTTTGCTAAAAGTCATTGAACAGCAGAATGCTAAGATATTAGCATTCATCAACAACCAGCAAATTGCTAAAGAAGCGAGCAAACAAAGGATAAAAGAGTTATGTATCAACAAGAGTCTTCAGCTGCTAAACAAAGGATACTAGTAGAGCAATATACAGAATGCTGAAGTCTCACTGCTGTTCTGACAAAAAGCTCACACAAAGGACGAGACTTCCCCGAAGTAGTTAGGAAAGTACAAGTCAAAAACAAAAGCGACTGTCACAGACCAAACACTCTCGGATCAAGGAGCCGTTGAGTCTAACGGATATGGAGATTCAAAGTTTGAATCTCCATCTATAAAAGGCAGGTCCGAAAGTGGAGACCACTACTGCTTCTATCACTACCGACATTCGCAAACTACACAAGTGTGAGATTCCTTTGACAAAGCGAACAAGTGAAAAGTAGTCAGTTGAGAGCTCGTGATAAAAGTGCATTCAAAGCCCTCAAAAACCTATAGTGTCTTTTCATTGAATATCTGACACTTATCCTTGAAGATTCTTGAACTTCTGTTAAGAATCTTCAATCATTGGGATAACTTCCTTCCTAGGAAGATCCAACAGTCACTCTTGAAAAAGATTGACTCTGACGGGCTTTAGCCGCATATTTATTGAGTTCAGGGGCAAATTATAAAAGCCTCAACAGCGAAGTACAAGTTTTACGAAGGTGTGCCCTTGACTTGGCCGGAGCTGTGATCGGAAAAGTGCAAAGTGACGGAGGATAGCTGTGCCGTGGCCGGTTCGAAAGTTCGCCGCCTATCGCAAGTGTTGGCGAATCCTTGTACTATTGTATACCTTTCTAGTGAAATACTTAGCATACTAGCTAAGGAGTGGATGTAGATCTATTTGGATCGAACCACTATAAAATCCTGTGTTCATTTACTGTTTTATTATTTACTGTTTAAAGTTGATTTGAAACCTAGCAACAGAGTTGCTAGCATATATCTGAAAACTAACTTAAGTCATAACTTGAGCTAAGAAACATTTTGTAAAAAACGAAAAGTGTAAGTGACGTATATTTATTCCGCTGCATTTCGTGTTAAGTTGTAATCACGACGACTCTGATATTTAAGGACCAACAAGTGGTATCAGAGCAGGAGGTTGAAAAACGGACTGCTTCTGAGTCGCTTTAAGACCTGATCTATCTTTTCCTTGCACTATTATCTTTGTTCTCTGTGTCGTAGCTCAGGAAATCACTAAAGAAATAGACAAGATGTTGAATCATTCGCTTGGAAAGTACAGCAAAGAAAACTTCAAGTCATGGAAGAAGCTTGCACTCATTCAGCTTCAAAGCATACACCCCGAAATGGTAGATTTCTTGGAAAGAGGTCCAATTGTTATTATGAAAGCTAACACTTTTGTTGGACAAGCTGAGGATGGTGGTGAACCAAGACTTCACATGATTCCTAAACCGTTTGAAGAATATTCTACCGAGGACAAAAAGAGAGCACAACTGGAGCATTTAGCAAAGAAACTAATCTATGATTCACTGCCTAAGTTGATGGCAGACAAAGCTCTTGAGTTTGACACTGCTAAGGAGATGTGGGAATACGTTTGCAACGCATCTCAGGAGACTGACCAAATGAAACGCAACAAGATACAGGTAGCAGTTGACAAATATGAGTCTTTCTCCATGATTGCAGGTGAATCCATACAGGCTATGGAGGAACGTTTCAACACTATCATTGGTGAGCTGAACAACCTAGGAAAGAAATATGAGAATGAAGAGATGAACCACAAGATCATTTCAAAGCTCTATCCTAGAAGTGACTGGTTCGTGAAGATGACAAGTCTGAGCGAGAAGGACCTCAACACATTGTCTACATCAGAGGTATTTGCTCAACTTAAAGCTCATGAGTTCATCATACAACAATCAAAGAAGAACGAAGTTGTCGTGGCTCAACCTCGTCAAACAAAGCTGTGAACTCTGAGGATCTGGCGTACTTTGTCAAGAAAGATGCTGGGAAGTATAAACCAAAGAAACCATTCAACAAAGAGAGATCCACCTTAACATCACCAGCAAAGGAGGGTGCGACATCCTCAAGCTCACAGAAGGAAGATCTCAAGATCAGTGAATTAGAAGAGCAGATGAGGAAGCTTCAGAAACTCATTCAAGAGGCAAAGGCTGAAATAGAAGACAAGGATGCAAAACTCTCACCATCTACTCGATCAACTCAAAGAAAGCAAAGGACATGCTTTGAATGCAACTCTCCAGATCATCTAAAGCATGAGTGTCCTAGAGTAAGCCAAGAGGAAAGGGATCGCCTCAAGCAAAGATTTGAAAGAAGGGCAGCCAGGGCGGTGACCAAAGCATTGCTGACCAGAACCGAGGTTCCTGACATTCCTGATAATGAGGAGGAAGAGTATTATTCAACTGACGATGACAATGAAGAGGCAATGCTAGTGTTGATGGCCAATATTGTTGATGATCAGTTTGCTGATGCTGACGATGACTGCTCAGCAGACCCTGCCTTAGAAATTGACACAGAAGAGGTAACTCCCACACATGTTACATTTCCAAATATCATGCATCAATCAGAGGAATTCACTTCTTCAGATTTTGAAGATGATTATCTTACAAAACTTTCTATTGAATTTTCAAAAATGAATGAAATCAAAAATGCTATTGTTGGTGAAAACACCTCACTGAAGTTGAAAGTTTCAAGTTTGACCGAGGAAGTCGAAAGACTAAGGTCTGAAGGTGAGGAATTCTAAAAAATGAAGGCTGAATTCTCCAAACTTTCTGAAAATTTTAAAATTCTTGAAAAGAGAATATAGCTTTGAAAAATAAACCAAAAGAAAATTGCATATGCACATACACCACTAGTAGAGCCGTTTTGAATGCTGCAATTAGTCAGCAGCGACACCACACTGATAGAGCTGGTGTTGGATTTGATAATAATAATAGAGGCGAATCTTCTAAGTAGAGAACTATTCAGTTTGTCTCTGCTGGAAAATTTGTTCTTGGAGAGAAGTTGAAAGAAAAGTCATCTGCTGAAACTTCCACTGCTAAGCAGATTCAAGGCAAAAGGCAGAATGAACTTGCTAAACCTCAGCAGAATGCTAGAGTGTTTGCTAGGCAACCGTGGTTAGCAGAGTCTAGAGGGAACGCCGAGCAGTGTGCACCCACTGCTAGGACAGCAAATTCCTCATTTCATAAAGGCAAACATGTTCATTACAATGCTGTAAAACCATCATATGATTCATACACACCACATAGGCGGATCACCTATGTGAGGCCTGAGTCCAAACAAATTCCTTTCAAAAGGACAATGAAGGCTCAACACACTACTACACCTCATCCTCAATCTAAGCATATAAGATTTACTTATCCTAAGGTTGAGAAAGGTATAAAGAGTGATGTCAAGAAGAAAATTTTGAAGATCACTCGTATATGGGTTCCAAAAGGAACAATGACAATCGCTAATCCTGCAGGACCCGATACTAAGCGGATACCTAAATCAATCTCTTAACTCTTGCAGGAACAGGGTCCAAAAACCAAGGCATCAAGATGGCCAGATGAGTGGATCCTTGACAGTGGCTGCTCAGGTCATATGACTGGAAGGGCAGATCTATTTTCAGAAATTCAAAGTGTTTATGGATCATCAGTCATATTTGGTGATAACAGCAAAGGAAGATTAATTGGCAGAGGATGTGTAGAACAAGATGGAATACGAATTGTTAATGCCGCACTCGTGTCAAATCTCAAACACAACTTGATGAGCATCAGCCAACTATGTGAAAATGGGTATAATGTTTATTTCATTAACATTGGTTGTGATATTGTTGATAAGGTTACAGGAGAAGTGAAGCTAAGAGGCGTCCGCAAGGGTGGCCTATACGTAGTCGATTGGCAGAGTGGCCAAAAGGACTCATGCTTCATAGCCTTCAACAAAAAGGAAACCAATTGGCTGTGGCATAAGAGATTGAACTACCTGAACTTCAAGACAATCAACTTTCTAGCTAAACATAAGCTGGTGGAGGGACTGCCTGTGGAGACTTTCCGAAAGGAAAGCGTGTGCAAAGCATGTTAACAAGGCAAACAGACGAAGGCATCCTTCAAAACAAATCCAGAAAAGGCCACTTTAGAGAGGATCCTTGAACTTCTTCACATGGATCTATTCGGCCATGTTACTCCAGCAACTGTGGGTAAGAAAGTTTATACACTTGTGGTTGTTGATGATTTTTCCAGGTATACATGTGTTTGTTTGCTGAGAACCAAAGATGAAGTGAAGATTCTACTCCCTGAGCTGATACTGAGAGAACAAAATATCAAGGAGGTTACTGTGAAAAGAATCAGATCAGATAATGGAACGGAGTTCTGCAATGGAATCCTGATGGACTTTTGCGCAGAAGCTGGTATCAATCATGAAAAGTCCACTGCCAGGACTCCTCAGCAGAACGGGTTAGTAGAACGAAGGAACAGGACGTTGAAGGAAGCCGTTCGATCCATGCTCGCAGACTCTGGGTTAAGTGGAAAATATTGGGTAGAAGCGGTTATGACTGCATGTTACACTCAGAACATGAGCGCGATCAATGGCAGATTTAACAAAACTCCTTATGAAGTGTACAATGGTCGTAAGCCTTCAATCGTCGTAAGCCTTCAATCACTCAACTTCGTGTTTTTGGTTCAACATGTTATATCCATAACAATGGGAAGTCGAAGCTTAACACTTTCTCACCTAAATCTGACGAGGGCGTACTCCTAGGATATGGACACCCTTCTCATAAAGGTTATAGAGTGTTAAATAAGACAACTCATATTGTGGAAATAACATGCAATGTTCATTTTGATGAGTCTACTCTAGTGCGCAGGATTAAAAAGGATCAAAAGGATAGCAATCATGAGACCAATGATGTCAATGATCAATCAATTCCAAATTCTTTTGAAAATATGAGCATTGATCCGACTAGGTCGATGAATGATTCTAATCCAACAAAGACGCACCCAGCATGTGATCAGACTGCTGACCAGGCCAATGATGCTAATGATCATGCTGAGGCCACATTTCCTATTCAACTGAATTATAACTTGGATGTTACGAGACTTCTGGATGATGAAGACGATGAGGGAATCGATGAAGACCTTGTCAAAGGTGTTGCGGAAGAACCTGTTGTGGATATTCCAGTTGTTGTCATACCCGTTGAAGATGTTCCTGAAAATCCAGTAGAAGGTGGCGAGGAGCAAGTAGTTGATATTCCAGGAGCAAAACATCAAGAAAATGAAGATGGAAATAATATAGAAGCTGAGAATCCAGAAGAGATGATTGTCAATCAAGAAGGAGTACCAGATGGGAATCCGGCACAAGTCAGGCCTGCGTGGCTTCGTGCTCATCCCCCAGAAGGAATTCTTGGAAGTGTTAATGATCCATTGTTAACAAGGCAAGGGAATGCCAATGCCATGTTAGCTTGCTACATATCTAATGAAGAACCCAAGAAGGTTGAAGAAGCACTGCTAGATGCGGATTGGGTGAATACCATGCAAGAGGAGCTTGCAGAGTTCACACGAAACAATGTGTGGGAACTAGTAGATAGACCAGAGCACCAGAGTGTCATAGGCACTAAGTGGGTATTCAAAAACAAGAAGGATGAATCAGGCTCTGTAGTCAGGAACAAAGCACGTCTTGTGGCTAAAGGATATAAACAATGTGAGGGCATAGATTATGATGAAACCTTCGCCCCAGTAGCAAGACTAGAGGCAATCCGTCTATTTTTGGCATATGCTGCGTATCATGAGTTTGATGTGATGCAGATGGACGTGAAGAGTGCCTTCCTTAATGGCGAGCTCAAGGAGGAAGTCTATGTCGAGCAACCTCCGGGATTTGAGCAAGGCAATCAAATTTACTGGCTCAAGAAGGCACTGTATGGTCTGAAGCAAGCACCAAGAGCCTGGTATGGAACTTTGTCTAAGTTCTTGCTGTCTAATGGATTTCAGAAAGGGAGGATTGATCAAACTCTCTTTCGTATTAAGGATGGAGACAATATTCTTCTAGTTCAGATATATTTTAATGATATAATCTTCGGGTCAAAGAACCAAGATCTATGTGATAGGTTCTCCGATCTCATGACTAGCAACATTCAGATGAGCATGATGGGAAAAATGTCTTATTTCCTTGGATTGCAAGTTCAACAGTCCACAGAGGGAATTTTCATTCACAAGAAGAAGTATACTCATGATCTTATTGCAAAGTATTGTCCAGAGAAGACTAAGAGCCTATGAATTCCTATTAGCACAACCTGCATTGCTGCTCTTGAGAAAGAAGGAGAAGATATGAATCCTACTCTGTATTGAGGAATCATAGGGTCACTGCTATACCTCATTGCTAGCAGACCTGATATCTCCTATGCTGTTAGTTTATGCGCAAGGTATCAAGCCAATCCTAAGAAGACACACTTTGATACTGCTAAGAGGATTGTTCGTTATTTGAAGTGCACGGAGGGACTAGGAATCTGGTATCCAAGAGCCGATAGCCTTTCATTAAGTGGATACTCGGATTCAGACTTTGGAGGATGCAAGATTGACCGGAAGAGCACCAGTGGCATGTGTCAATTTCTGGGACACAAGCTCATAAGCTGGTTTAGCAAGAAGCAGCACTTTGTTGCCACATCAACCACAGAAGCAGAGTATGTGGCGGCTGCTAGTTGTTGCTCACAGATTCTCTGGATAAGACAACAATTGCAGGATTATGGAATTGCTCCTGAATGTGTGCCAATATACTGCGACAACAATATTGCCATGTGCATTACAAAGAATCCTGTTCATCACTCCAGAACAAAGAACATCGATATTCGTCACCACTTCATTCGAGATCATCAGGAGAAGAAAGACATTGATGTCAAGTATATATGCACTAAAGATCAAATTGCGGATATCTTTACAAAACCTCTCCCAGAGTCAAGATTTAAGGAGTTATGCATTAAATTGGGTCCGATGGAGTTAGAAGAGACCTTGGTTGAATGAAATCTAGTTTTCATTCTTTCTGGATTTCTTGAAGACTTAGTACTCGATATATGCAGTTGCTAAGGAGTCTGGGATTGATCTGCTGAATATTTTATTTAATCTGCTGAATTAGCTTATTAAAAGAATATGTGCGTAAATCATGTTTGAAGTCCTATCGCTGCTGAAGAACGATTCAGCAGAGTATTCTTATATTTTCAGCAGAGTGTCCACCTCATCCTTCCCCAGCAGAGTACTTAACTCGTCTTTTGCCAGCAGAGTTATCGATTATTTCCAGCGGAGTTCTGAATTATCTCTAGCAGAGTATCAACTTGTCTCAACAGAGGATTTGATTAATTTCTTCAGATGAGTTATACTTACATGATTTTACTAAGATGAAGAAACAGAGGAATAATCAAACATAGATTTCATTTATATTAAAAGAAGTAAGAACTATTCGTCTTGCACCAGAATACAGAGGGGAGAGAGGAGGAGGAGATTAGAGTAAGAAAAGGGGTGGTACACATCATCATCAACAAAACCATCTAAACATCAAAAACTACATCAAATCATCAGCAGAGGGTGGAATCAGCAGAGGGTGGCATCATGGAGTAGAAGGGCACATCAGGTAGAAGTCAAAACAACCAAGGGTTGAAAGGCCAGAAGCCAAATCAGGGAAGTTCTGCTCAAGCAGCCAGCTTAGCTGCATCCCATTGGTCAGATCCCCCTTCGGCCAGTGATCAACGACTGTCTTCACCTCTTCGAAGACCAGGCCGGCCCAGTCAGCGCCTTGCCATCCATCGTACACAACCATCATCGCCTGCCAGGAGATGGTGTACTCATCATCAGCATACATCCCATTCACCATATGCTTGACGACTTGGTGAATGACCCGATACTCCGGACGAAGACTCAGAGGGGATATCTCTGAAGAAAACCTGCACCTAGGCCCTCGCTTCCAACGCTTCCAAGCAGCATACTTTGGGGCCACGTCGCCGGTTCGGTAGTCGAAGACTGAGTGAGCGCCTCTGGGTAACTCAAAGTCCTTTGCAAAAGAGTCTGCTGTCCACCTCACCATGCGGTTGTTCAGAACGCCGTAGATGGCCTCGCCCTCAACCCGAGCTCGATGGAAGAATTTCTGGAGAATCTTGTCATGAAAGTGATGCAGCGTCACAGTCACGTACTTGTGGATTCCGGCCGCGACCAATTTCCGCATCACAATGTTGGAAACCCTAGGATCATCTGCATAGCATTCGCGGAGACCAGCCTCGCTGAACACCTCATTCCTTTTGACATGTAAACTTCGAGAAGGGGAATAAGGAGCATAGGGGTAGGAGTAGGGAGAGTAAGGGGGTTCTTGAGGCGCAGGACTCGAAGAGGAAGAAGACATTTTTTTTAAGGTTAAGTATTGAAGGAGAAGGTTTTGGTAGACATATGTGATTATGAAGAGTCTATTTATAGACGGGAGATCACTCGAGCATTGATGGAGATTTGGTTCATCGAGAAAGAAGGGTGATGATTCACTGCCCTTGGGACTCCTATCATCGCCAACAGTAGAGGCGTTGTGACGGTACAGAAGGGTCACTCCATTCAGCAGTAACATCTACCCATCTAATCGAGCGTGTGGCTCGAGGGTCATAATGACTTCTCTATGGTGTAGTGATCTGCTACAACCTAACACCGATTTTCATATCTTATCACTTATTTGGGGTAATCTGTACCCTTAGTCGATTTTATGTTCTTCGGATATTATACTATTTTTGTGTTTCGAATATGTTGTGACAATTCCAGATTTGTCTCAACACATTCGAAGGGGGGAGTATAAGTGTATTAATCGGAGCATATACATTTAATGCTTGAAGACGGTTACAGACGGTTATATCTAGTTAGAAGAAGACAAATTAATTGCCGTACAATTCTCGAAGGAAGGGAATATCATGGAGAATTATCTGTTAAAGGAATTTTGGCCCGGCGCCAAAACTTATTTGTACTTGGGCCAGCAGAGAAAGTATTTTATTTGTACTTGGGCCAGCGGATAAAGTATTTTATTTGTATATTAGGCCAGAGAAGAAATTAACCTTATTCGCAATTCAGGCCTGAGACAAAGGAAGAGCACTTAATGTGCTCAGTTGGATGCAACGAATCAGGAAGTGACACGTCATTTTGACGACAACAAAGTGAGAGTGTGGACTTCAACACGACACAAAAATTTTGTTCAGCCGTCGATCTTATTCAAGGAAGATTGAACCCCATCCATCCGATCTTTCATTTTTTTCCTTATATCTTGACCCGCACTTCTCAAAATTTCAAATCCTTAACCTTCCAAGAAAGTTGTCATCTCTCTTATTTACAAAACCCTCTCAAAACCCTTCACCCTTACTAAAATCCCCAACCATGGCTTCGAATCAAAATTCTCCAACTTCTCAAAATCAAAAATCAAGCCATTCTCTGAACACAGAATCATCGCCATCAGAAAACCCAGAAACACTCCAATTTCAACCACCCGCATTTACCTATCCACCCATTGCGAGTTCACCCCTGCATGTGCGACATGCACCCGGTTTTACTGGGATTGTGAAGAAGGAAGACATTGATGAGTCCATTCCCTACGGCAAATTAGTGACTCTGGCTAGATAGAAGAAACTATCCGATCACTCGGCGGAGCAGAGACGAGTGGCACAGATCATGAAAGACAGAATCTTGTACATGCCCCTCGCCATCAAGCACTTTCCCAAATGGATAATGGATCTTCTTGATTCCGAGTTACTGGTAAAATACCTCTCCGCTGAACCTGATCAATTTCATCCGCATATGGTTTCTAAATTTTATGCTAGAGCTGTCATGAGTGATGATCAGAAGTCGTTTAAGACGAGTGTGTATAGGAACATTGTAGAAGTAAACGCTGAATTGCTGTCTAGAACTTTTGGACTTAGAAATTATGGAGCCAAGATCTCTCGATACAAGGTAAATGATGTTGCTGAAATGGAAAGGCATTGGAACCGTTGGAAGAAGTCAGGAGAGAAAGGGGAAGCAAGTTCGTTTAAGGTTGCTACTCCTATCAACACATTGTCAGAGGAGTACAAACTGCTTGCAGAGATAGTGATAAAGATGCTCCAGTGCGATGCTGGTTCTTATTCGGAGCTCTCTGTCAAAAAATATGCCGTGATGATGGCATTGAATGACAATATTAAAGGAAATTGGGCTGAATTCATATTTGAGCGGTGGGCAGAGCATGCAAGGAAGAATGTTCATATGGAGATAGATGGAACATTCTCTTCGAATGTGAACTTTGGGTTGAAGATTAATAAGTATTTGGAGATGCTGCTCACTAACAAAGGGGTTGATCGAGGTGTCAGTGCCCTGTCGACTGATTACATGCCGGTAACAAAGAAAGAACCTAAGCCGGTCAATGCTAGAAATCCTCGAAAGTTGAAAGGGAAATCCATTGTGGACAAGGATAAACCAACCACTCCTGAGGAACCTGATGAAGCGAGTCTAGCAGTTTAGATACTCCAACCCTCCATTCCGATGACAGAAGAAGAAATAGCATTGTTGAGAACAAATGCTGAAACATAGCTTAGTTTTAAACATCTTGAAGAAATCGAGAAGTTAGGAAACCTTCCTGTGGAGCAGATTAATGAGATCATGACCGAAAGAGAAGCCGAACAACTTCTATTAGTTATTGGGGCTACTGCTCTAGAAATTCCAACAAAGAAGAGGTCAAATATCACTTCCCCTGAGAAGCAAGCAAGAATGAAGACAAAGAGGAAATTGGTCCTAGCATCGGATAAGGAGGCATCTGAGGCTACTGAGAATGGAAAGAAGTCTGCTGAAGATAGAGCAGAGAAGAAGAATGCAGATGATGCCCATATTCCATTATCTTCCAGATGCTTAAAGGAGCGTTTGCAAGGAATCAGAACAACCAAGAGAAAGAGAAATGCTCATCGAAAGGAGCTTGAGAAGAAACAGTTCAAGAAGATGAGAGAGCAAATGATATTTGATGCTCGTGATCAGGAGTTTGAGAAAGTAAGGCAAGCACATGAAAAACGTGTGGGTAAAAAGGAGTCTAGAAAATATTCGAAGGAGTCTGCTGAAGAAGGGAACGTTGCTGAAAAGCCTATGGATGATCCTAGCATGGCAGAGGAGGCTAGCAGAGAAGATAGTGCCAGCATAGCAGTTGAGGCTGGCATAGTAGTTGTGGCTAGCAGAGAAGATGAGGCTAGCAGAGCAGCAGAGGATAGCAGAGCAGAAGAGACTAGCAGAGTGGATGAGATGTCAACAGAACAAGTAGAGCAATCAAAGGCAGTAGAGAATACTGCAGATGGAGGTACAATACCAGTAGAGGACAAGGAAACAACAGAGCCCTCAGCAGATATGACTTTGAAGGATGCAAATGAAGACCCTGCTGCTAAACTTCATCGATCAGCAGAGGAGGCTGCGAAGAAAGGGAAGATGAAAGCTCAATCAGAAGAGGAGCCAACTCTCAATCCTTCATCTGATAAGAAGATAGTTGCTGATGAAGAAGAAATATCTGATGAAGAGTTTACAAGATTGCTGGAGTCAGGAGCCTTTGATGAAACTCACTATCCACATTCCAATCAATCCAGCCATCTTGCAGGAGAACCTGAAAATTTCATTCCATCAGATCGCAGAGAAGATGGAGCAGGATCGAGTGGAGCTCGAAGTGCTGAAGAACAAGTTGTCTCAATCATCAATCCTGATACAACTGAAGAGAACCCAGAATAGAGCATGTTAGCAGATCAACCAGAGCAGACTGTTCCAGCAGACCATCCGGAGGAAACACTTTTTGATGATCAATCTGCTGCAGTCCCCTCAAGTGATAATCCGATAGAGGAGCAACCAGATACTGAGACACTCCAGGAACCACCATTCGTTGGAGGGTATGATTCTTCCCACACTGAACCTGAATCCTCCTGCATTTCTGGATCTGATTCTGATGGAGAATCTGAGGAAATATTCAATGCCAAATGCCTGAGGAAAGTACCATCTGGATCGGATATCACTCTTCGAGTGCCTCTCAATTGACTACCAGGACCTCGTTATCAACTACGAAGAATTGGTCAGTGGTGTGCAAAGGTCTATCCTGAAGAATTGCCCTATTCTGATCTGGCACCTGTGGTCGAGGAAATAGAATTGTTTGTTCAATTCGAAATAGAAAGAGCCATTGAAGATTTATTCCACACTGAGTTGGATGAATCAACCCAGAAGGATGTTTGATAGCAGAGGAATTTTGCCGTTGGAAGAAGTTTGATTATATCATGTATTAACTCTGCTTCGAAGAGAGGATGTTGATTATCGCAGCAAAGAGGTTAAACTTCTGGAGGCGCGAGGAACGATGGTGTTTCGACTGAATTGATCAAGTTCCAGGAATGAAACAGTTCTCGGATAAACAAGTGATGTGCAGACTTCAAGCCATCCGTGAACACTGGTCTCTCACACAGACTGCAAGTTTACCCAAGTCCACCTTTGTACCTTATGGGTACTCTGATGCCAGAGTTGAGCTGTCCAAACGTCAGGCAAGAGCTGCTGTAGATTACAGGAAACGCCAATTGGAGTATAAAGTTCAGCAAATAGAAAGACTTAAGGCTCGAATAGCGGCAAAGGCTACTGAGCGTGCAGCCCTCGAAATTGATTACAAAGATATGCAGTTGGCCAAATTCCTGGATGTTGATATACAGAAAATAGTTAAGGATGCTCAGGAAGCAGAGGCCCGAATTGCTCAGGAGAATGCACAAATTCAGGAGGCCGCTCATCGGATAGTAAATGAGGAAGCCTTTTATCACGCAAATGTTGATGCGGTTACTACTCAAGTTCCGCAAACACCTATTCCATCGAGCCAAGAACTCATTGCAACCACATCCTTCAATGCTATTCCAATAACCTCTCTACAGATGCCCTTTCCAATGAATGCCGATATGGCTGGAGCCTTTACCTCTTATTTGCAAGTAACCATTGATGAGAAGGTGGCGGAAGCAACCACCCACTTGAGAAGAGAAATTGATGAGGTACGGGGAGATGTATCCTATGTACGATAGGAGGTTGTTGAAAACAAATTGGCCATCTCTGAGAATAAGACAAGCCTGGAGGTCGTTCAAAAGGATTTAGCCGAAACCAAGACAACCTTAATGGAGACCGTGGTGGCTTATAGTACCAACTTTTTGGCTGCAATCAAAGAGCGGGAAGAAAGAAGAAAGGCTGACCAAGAACGAAGAAGAAAGGAAGATGAGGAACTAGCTGCAGCTAAGGAGGAGATAAGGCGAAAGGAGGAAGCAGCCAAAGAAGAGCTGAGAAGGAAAGAACAAGAACTTCAAATGCAGAAGATTGCAATGGAGCAGGAGAAGCTGGCCAAACGACTGGAGCGTGAGGCTGCTGAGAGAGAAACAGGAGCCAATCTTCTTGAGAGTTTCATGAAGTTCACCATGGAGAGACTTGCTGATATCCAGAAGGGCAACTCATCGAATCAAGCAGACAGCGAGAAGGACAAGCAAGCAGACAAGCCAGCACCCGATTCATAGACGATAAGGTCCAATCCTTATTTTTTTTCTTTCTGAGTCCATTTTATACTTGAAACTGCTATATCATCTATAAAATTGGATCAGACTTAGACAAATTCTCCTTGTCCACCTCTGATTTTTATTGGTGTGTTCTAGTTGATTTACACTCCTGGTGTATCCAACAAATTTGCATGTGGTTATGGAAATTATGTTTTGGTTGGTGAATGTTTGCTAATTTTATGGGTGCTAGAATTCCTAGCATATTACCTTTGTGCAGCATTCATTTATGTTTAATCGAGAAATATTTCCCAGCACTTGTTGAGGGGGAATTTTATTAAAACCATTTTCTTTGCTTGAACCTAGTTGGAGAAACTCTGTGTTAGATTGATAGGATAGCATAGTTTTGTAAAACACAGACATTCTTCTACTTATGGTCAGCAAATGACAGTAAGCTTTGATCGCACCAAAAAGGGGGAAATTGTTGGGAAATTATTCCTAAAATCTCCCTTAGGATTTATATGTAAAAGGTTTTGTTGGATCAAACCTTAGTAGTTGGTCGATCA
The DNA here is from genome assembly GCA_026898455.1 of Plectranthus barbatus. Classification (NCBI taxonomy): domain Eukaryota; kingdom Viridiplantae; phylum Streptophyta; class Magnoliopsida; order Lamiales; family Lamiaceae; genus Plectranthus; species Plectranthus barbatus. The sequence continues at coordinate 87,239 of JAPKLW010001201.1, forward strand.
TTTGCTGAACTCTAGATAGTCTAGCATACTCTGGAAAGTCCTGTATAGGTTTTATATTGAGTTGTAATAGACTAGTGTGCTAGAAGAATTCCTCCTAGCAGTCACGGAGAAGATGATGTTTGCTAAAAGACATTGAACAGTAGAATGCTAAGATATTAGCATTCATCAACAACCAGCAAACTGCTAAAGAAGCGAGCAAACAAAGGATAAAAGAGTTATGTATCAACAAGAGACTTCAGCTGCTAAACAAAGGATACTAGCAGAGCAATATACAGAATGTTGAAGTCTCACTGCCATTCCGACAAAAAGCTCACACAAAGGATAAGACTTTCCCGAAGTAGTTAGGAAAGTACAAGTCAAAAACAAAAGCGAGTGTCATAGATCAAACACTCTCGGATCAAGGAGCCGTTGAGTCTAACGGATATGGAGATTCAAAGTTTGAATCTCCATCTATAAAATGCGGGTCTGAAAGTGGAGACCACTACAGCTTCTATCACTACCGACATTTGCAAACTACACAAGTGTGAGATTCCTTTGACAAAGCGAACAAGTGAAAAGTAGTCAGTTGAGAGCTCGTGATAAAAAGTGCATTCAAAGCCCTCAACAACCTATAGTGTCTTTTCATTGAATATCTGACACTTATCCTTGAAGATTCTTGAACTTCTGTTAAGAATCTTCAATCATTGGGATAACTTCCTTCCTTGGAAGATCCAACAGTCACTCTTGAAAAAGATTGACTCTAACGGGCTTTAGCCGCATATTTATTGAGTTCAGGGGCAAACTATAAAAGCCTCAACATCGAAGGACAAGTTTTACGAAGGTGTTCCCTTGACTTGGCCGTAGCTGTGATCGGAAAAGTGCAAAGTGACAGAGGATAGCTGTGCCGTGGCCGGTTCGAAAGTTCGCTGCCTATCGCAAGTGTTGGCGAATCCTTGTACTATTGTATACTTTTCTAGTGAAATACTTAGCATACTAGCTAAGGAGTGGACGTAGATCTATTTGGATCGAACCACTATAAAATCCTGTGTTCATTTACTGTTTTATTATTTACTATTTAAAGTTGATTTGAAACCTAGCAACAGAGTTTCTAGCATATATCTGAAAACTAACTTAAGTCATAACTTGAGCTAAGAAACATTTTGTAAACAACGAAAAAGTGTAAGTGACGTATATTTATTCCGCTGCATTTCGTGTTAAGTTGTAATCACGACGACTCTGATATTTAAGGACCAACAGTGCCTATACTCTTCCTCCTTTGTGACAACATCAAGGTGGGTCGAGGCAATGGATTTGACAGAGATTAAGGTTTTAGCAGTTTAAGCCTCATTCTGCTCGAATCTTTACTATAAGCTCATCGATCTGGTCTTGGAAGTGAGCTTGAATATGATTCAACATTGTAACGGGCACAACATCACTACCAGAATCTTGAATAGAGGACTCAGGCACTACGTATACCACAACAAGAAGCCGGGCTCTCTCTTCTTCAAGCCAGGCAAGCTCTTCAGCAACCTTGCGCCTCTCTTCTTCTATCCTCATATGCTTTTCTACAACAAGTCTTTTCTCCTCAGCCTCCGCTTGTTGCCTCTGAAGCTCTTCTTCTTCTACGATTCTCCCCTGTTCAGCTTCTTGTTGCAATCGAGCTTCTTCATCAGCTTTACGCTTTAGCTCAGCTTAATGTAATCTCATTTGTTCATCCTCGTTTGCCTTGAGCTCTACTTCCCACCTTATTTGGCCAAGATAGTCTTCTTCTTGCATCTGTTGGAATTCTTTTGTGGTCTTCTCTTTGTCAGCATTCACTTTCTCAGGTTTACATTCCTCAGCTGAATCACTTGCAGCGTTGGCTAAGCATTGCCTACCAGAATTGATAACATTGATAATATGGGTTGTCTTCTTGGCTGTTTGCTGAATAGTTAGTTCGGTAGAAAGTGATAAGGCTTTCTCCAATTCTTTTTTTTGCCTCTGTAGTAGTCAGCTCTTCAGATGTGCGGGTAATGTCAGCTTCAATACTCCGTTGTTGCTCTTGAAGTTTCAGTAGTTTCCTTCTTAGCATCAATGATCTTTTGGTAATCCTCCAGAGTTGAAGCTGACTCTGCTTTGAATCGTCGAGTAGAGATGGGGCCTTCAGGCACAAACTAAAAATCAGAAGGTGGCAATATGTGAGAATCCAATTGAAAATTGAGCGCATTTGAAGTTCCATCTTAATAAGCGTGGATTGCCAGCATCCTCAGCCTTATATCTTCGTTAGTCATTTGTTTGCTCTCATACTAGGCACTCCACTTGTTTGCCCACGCCTTCTCAGATCTCCAAAATGTTAGACCCATCCTAGCTATCATGATAGAAAGATATTCCACATTGAGTTCATGCCGAGCTAGGTCGAATCTCTTCAACCTTCTGAATTCCTTCCTCAGTACATCACATGAAATGGTATTCTAAAGTAGAATGTCTGGATAGAGCTAATTTATTTCTTGAGTTACACGTCGCTCTATCGTTTGAGAAATCTCGGTAGCCCAAGGAATAAGCTTGACATCCCCTATGTTAGTCTGCTCTATCAGTGGACAACAGCTGCTGAGTCGTAGAGTGGAAGACTCAGGATGAGGTAGTCCATTGAATGGAATTTTATACTCCGAGATCTAACTTGGCTTTTTTGCAACTCTTTGTCCCTTCGAGTGTCTGAAGGATGGCGTCTTCAGGACTGTCTCGTTCATAGTTAAATTCTTTCTCAATTTGGAAACAATGCACATCTTTGTCATTAAGAGAGTGGATAGAGATGGTGGACTCATCTGATGAAATGCTCATGGCATCATTTCTATCCTACCTCTTTGGAAAGCCTCAGCATGAGCAAACTCAGACTGTAGCTGAGTTGTAGATTCAGCTCGGATTGAGGTCTCCCCTTGGTCGACCTCTTGCCCCTTTGTCAGTTTCAGATCCCCGGCAACGGTGCCAATTTGATAACTGCTTGAAACGGTGTGTAAATAATATTTTTACAACCTAAGGTGGTCGATCCCACAAGGACTGTGTAACAAAATAGCCAAAGTACTAGTCACAATTTCTAGAACATAGTTGTTTGAGGGTTTTGAAAAATGGATTTTGTTTGGAAAGTAAATATTACAATGCGATAAAATAAAGGATTTAAAAGAAATTAAAGAAAGCACAGATCCTAGGGAAATTAATTTAATCATCAACATGCAATCTCAATCAACTTAGAAATGGGGAAAACATAGATTTTAATGGATCAAATTCCTTGGTCTCACAATTTAAATCCTAGATTACTAAACAGTGACTTTATCCTCTCGGTCTCAAGAACACAAATTTAGTTAATCTCAATAATTATCTAATTATTTCCTATGTAAGTTTCTTCCTTTTGAGACAAAAACTAACATATTTAATTATCTTCTCCTATTAACAATTTTCACGTCTCAGTCCTTCAACTGATAACTCTAAACCTAGACTTAAATTCACCTCTCGGTCCTTCTTTTAATCTAGATTATTAAATTTAATTAGAGAATTAAACCATGCCAAGAGAGTCAATTTCAATTATGCATGCATCAGAAAAGATAAATCATAACCCTAGAACCTATTAGGTTCTAGCCACAAAATATAACTAGAAATAATGCAAACATATTATTAATGAACTTACAAGTAATGAGGAACCTTGAATGTCTTGTAAAAACACTAAAGCTCAATTATTCTAAGTGCAATAATGTAGAAAAATAGTGATAAAATTTGTGCTCTAATGAGTCTTATTTATAGAGGAGAGAAAAAGACTTAATTAGGGTATTGGGCTAAAATAACAAAAACATCCAAAACAGGCAAAAATCTCCATGTCGGGCTTCTGTGTCGATCCACAAGGAGCCTGTTGATCGACACATATGCAAAGTCAAAATCCGGGCTTGTGCTGTGTTGATTTCCCATCTTTGTTCTCCCTGTCGATCGACAGGTAGCATCTCGATCGACAGGGCCGCAAGTGTCGAGCTCTTCCTCTCCTGCCTCGCTCACAATCGACATCTGGCCTCTATGTCGATCGACATGCACCACGTCAATAAACACAGAGGTAAGCTTTAGGTTTGTGGATTCGTCTTCCAACTAGGTCGACTTCAGGTGCGTCAATCGAAGCTGCAACTCTGTGTAACTCAGCTGTTTCATCATTTCTCCAGTTTTTAGCCCTAAATACCTACAAATCTCACCACGAAGGGCGTAACATCCTTTAAAACAATCTCAAGCACAGAAATAAGTAAAAACCTAAACTAATTGCACTGAAACAATGGAGAAAATATAGATAAGTGACTATAAATTTGAGCTTATCAAACCTCCAAACTTGAATTCTTGATTGTCCTCAATCAAAGATAATAAAGAAAAGAAATCTCAAGCAGTTGAAGTGCAATGCCTCACAAGATTCATCACAATCAAAGATCGTCAATCCACATCACACAAGCAATTTGAAAGAGATGAGAAATCCATCAACTTCGGAAGACTCACAAAGAAGTGTATCGCTCATTCACAAAAGTGTTTGGGTTTCAACGAAAGCACTCACAACATGTAGGAAGAAATTTCTACCATAGGCTTGCAAAAGTTCTAAAATCTCCACTGCTTATTTATGCACACAATTCAACAATCAAAAAGGACTTTTTATTTGGTTGTAATGTAGGCTTTTTGTGAAAGGTAGGGAAATATGGCTAAGTGACTCAAAACTAACTAAGTGCGTCCACCTCATCAATTTTAATTCACTCTCTTATGAACATCTACCCTTCTCCTCGAATTTTACAATTCAAATCAAGACTCTTTTTGATTTTTTTTTCCTTTTTTTTTCAAGCTCTCTTTTCGAATCCCTTATACCCTTTCCGAAATTAGCACATGATTTCATACATAGGGCTTATGAGAATTCTAATTTATTTTGAGCTATACAACCTTCCATCTTTTATTCACCACTATACTACAATTTTCTTTTCCACAACACACACCGAACAACCCTTTCTTCCATCAATCTTATAGACAAGACAAAAACAATTATAACTCCATGTAAATATCATAGACAAGATAAAAAAATGGACTAAGGCACAATGGGGCTTACTAGGGATAATTTCAACATATGAAGGGATAGTGTTTAGGATTGGGATAACAAAGATGGCCTAAGATCATTTTCTATCCTTGTGCACACTGTGCAGTCTCGAAACAAAACAAAAACAAGTTATAGAGAAACAAAAACATACATGTGAATCTCTCATGAACAAAGAAAGGCTCAAAATCTCACTTGGTGTTGGGAATTATTTTTTAATTCTCCCTTTAGGATCAAATTTGTAATAGGTTTTGTTGAATCAAAACCTTAGTTGTTGGTCGATCAATTGCTAAATTCTAGTATAGTCTAGCAACTCTTGTAATGTCCTGTATAAGCTAAATATTGAGTTGTAATAGATTAGATTGCTAGAAGTATTCCTAGAAGATGAAGGAGATTGCTAAAGGAGTTAGCAGTCAAATGCAAAGAAGGAGATTGCTAAGGCATTAGCATTCGTATGTCGAAGAAAATATTGCTAGAAGGATTTACTCAGCAGACGAAAGCAAAGCAATAGCAGAATGCTGAAGGAGTCAGCATCCGCTAGCATTCAAAGCAGTTTGCTAAGCAATAGCAAATCAGCAGAAGACTACAGTGGTATAGTTACATATGATGACTCCTTCAGCAGATCGAAAGATCAGATTGCTAAGAAGAGCCTAGCAATCACAATGCCTAGCAGAGTACTCCTAAAATTTCCGATAAAATGCCTAGCAAGGAGATACTCAGCAGAGACTTGCAAAAACACCCGTTCTGACAGAAAGTACAACCAAGGACAAGAGTCTTCTCAAAGAAGGTAGGAAAGGACTGTACAATGACAGAAAGGTGGAAAATCCAAGTAACCACTCTTAGACAAAGAACCGTTGTGTCTAACGGGTGTGGAGATTCAAAGTTTGAATCTCCAGATATAAAAGCGAAGTCTAAACAAAGAGAGAGACACAACTGCTCATTCAATTCAACGACTCATACTTAAACAAGAGATTCCTAAGACATAAGCAAAAAGCATGAGAGCAGTCAGTTGAAAGCCAACATTCGAAAAGTATTCAAAGCTTTCAACTACCGAAGTGTCCTCATTGATTATCTGACACTTCATTGAAGAGATTCCTTGACTTAGATCAAGAATCTTCAATCATTGGGATATCTTCCAATCTTGGAAGCATCCAGCAGTCAATTCTCTGAAAAGAGATTGACTAGGACGGGCGTCTAGCCAAAATCGAAGGAAAGTTTGGAAGAAACTCTAATTCTTCCAAAAGTAGTAAATACGAGTTTTACGAAGGTGTGCCCTTGACTCAGTCGGAGCTGCGCCTGAAAAAAAGAAGGATAATAGAGGATAGCTGTGCAGGAGCTAGATCGAAAGTTCACCACCTGTTGCTTGTGTTGGCGAATCCTTGTATTTTTATATCTTTTTAGTGGTATTTTTAGCATTTTGGCTAAGGAGTGGACGTAAATCTATTGATCGAACCACTATAAACTCTGTGTCACTTACTGTTTTATTATTTCCTGTTTGGATTTGAAACCTAGTAACTTCAAGTTACTAGTGTATATCTTGAAATAATCTAATACTACTTGAACTTAAAGCTAAACATTTATAGAAGATTAAGTGCAAGATAAAGATTTAAGCACTTCCGCTGCATTTCGTATTTCTTTTTAAGCACGTCGACTCTCCGTTTCTGAGTCGCTTTTGACCAGATCTACCGTTTCCTTGCGCCTCTCTTTTGTTTTCAGTTTAGCTCAGATATCTAAAATCTTGCAAGATGATGAATCATACTCTACCCAAGTACAACAAAGAGAAATTCGATTCATGGAAGAAGATGGCAACCATTCAGCATGAAAGTACCCATCCAGAGATGGGGGATGTGCTAACTAAAGGACCCATCCAAATCATGAAGGTCAACACTGTAGTCGGTCCACCTGCTGATGGTCAACCACATCCTGAAATGGAACCAAAATCTTATGAGGAATGGACGTTTAAAGACAAGAAGAGGGGTCAGCTGGAATACCTAGCAATGAAATTGATCCTTGATTGTCAACCCCCCTTGATGGCCGACAAAACCCTTGACTTTAAGACACCTAAGGAAATGTGGGACTACATGTACGAATCTTCCCAGGAAATTGAGCAGATGAGACGCAACAAGTTACAGGTAGCTATAGATAAATATGAGTCTTTTTCTATGATTCCGAGTGAAATGATACAGACCATGGAAGAACGGTTCAACACAATCATAGGAGAGCTCAAGAACGTGAACAAGACATATGACAACATGGAGATGAACAATAAGATAATATCAAAACTCTTCCAAAGACGTGATTGGTTTGTCAAGAAAACGAGCCTAAGTGAGAAGGATCTCAGCAAAATGACGACATCTGAGGTATTTTCTCAACTTAAAGTTCAAGAGTTCATTATACAGCTGTCAAAGAAGGACGAGGCTGCTTTGGTGCAACCTACGTCATCATATGCAGGAAACTCTGAGGACTTGGCGTACTTCGTCAAGAAAGATACTGGCAAGTAGAAGCAGCCAATGAAGCCTTTCCACAACCAGGAGAGATCTACTCCAACAACACCAACCAAGGAGATTCCTTCAACCTCTAGCACTCAGAGTGAAGACCAAAAGATCAACGAGTTGGAAGAGCAGATGAAGAGGCTCCAGAAGTTGATGATGGAAGCTAAAGCCGAAAAGGAACCAAAGATTGCTTCAGTCCAGCGCCCATCAGAAAGGAAGCCCAGGACATGCTTCGAGTGCCAATCTCTTGGTCATCTAAAGCATGAGTGTCCAAGGGTGAGTCCAGAAGAAAGGGAGCGCCTCCGAAAAAAGATTTGAGCAAAGAGTTGTCCGAGCAGTGACCAAGGCATTGCTGACAAGGACTGAAGTACCTGATATCCCGTAAAACGAAGAAGAATATTATCCATCTGACGAGGAAGAAGAAACCATGATGGTGTTGATGGTAAATATTATGGAGGAAGATGAAACAAAAGATGATGCTAAGCAACCTGGTGAATCGACTCTAGCAGTCGACAATTATGAGGTAACCTCTACTAGTATTCCTAGGTTAGCAATCATGCATGAATTAGAGGAATCTTTTCTAGATTCTGAGGATGATTATCTTACGAAGCTTTCCATTGAATTTTCTAAGATGTATGAAATCAAGAATTAGCTCGTAGGAGAGAATGCCTCACTCAAATTAAAAGTCACATCATTGACCGAGGAAGTCGAAAGACTAAGGTCTGAAAGTGAGGATTTTTCGAAACTCAAGGCTGAACTCTCCACTCTTTCTGAAAATTTTAAAAATCTTGAAAAGGAGAATTTAACTTTGCAAAGCAAAGCTAAAGAAAACTGTATTTACGCATACACGACGAGCAAGAATCTTTTAAACAACCTTGTTAGCCAACAGAGACGTCATTATGATCGATCTGGAGTTGGGCATAGTCGTAACAACAATAATGAGACTTCAAAGTGAAAAAGAACGTTATTTTTATTTATGCTGGAAAATTGTTTGCTGATGATAAAAGCAAAGAGAAAATGATTGCTGAGTCATCCACTGCCAAGAAAACTGCTAAGCAAAATGTCAAGCAGGATGCTAGGCGTAATGCTCAGTAGAATACTCGGCAAAATGCTAAACAACATGACAGGCAGAGTACTAGGCATAATGCTCAGCAGAATACTTAGCAGAATCTTAAGTAGACTGCTCAGCAGAATATTAGGATGAGTGCTAGATCTCAGCAGAACACTTACCGTGTGTCTACTAGACAGGCTTACTCAGCAGAATCGAGGATGAGGGCTAAGCATTGTGTTCCTAATGCTGGGAAGCCAAATCCTATATTTGCTAGGGGCAAGCAGGTTAACTACCATGCAGTAAGACCTCTATATCATTAATACACACCACATAGGAGGAACACCTATGTGAGGCCCGAGTCCAAGCGCTTTTCATTTGAAAGGACTGTGAAGGCTAAGAAAATCACCACTCCACCTCATGCACAACACGTTAAACATGCATATCGAAAGGTCGAGAAGGTTGCTGATGGTGACATCAAGAAGAAAATTTTAAGAATCACCAAGATGTGGATTCTGAAAGGAACAATGGTTTATGCTAATCCTGCAGGACCCGATGCTAAGCGGGTACCTAAATCAACCTAATTTCGTTTGCAGGAATAGGATCCGAGTGCTAAGACATCAAGAATGTCAAATCAGTAGATCCTTGATAGTGGTTGTTCAGCGCATATGATGGGGCATGAAGAATTATTCACAGATCTTCAAAGAATATATAGCCCAAGCATCATGTTCGGTGACAACAGTAAATAAAGAATAATTGGACGAGGATGCATCGAGCAAAATGGACTGCGCATAGTGAATGTAGCCCTCATTACAAATCTCAAGCATAATCTCTTAAGCATCAGCCAGCTTACTGAAAATGGGTACAACATTTATTTTATAAGTACTGGTTGTGAGATTGTTGACAATGTTACAGGAGAAGTGAAGCTAAGAGGCATCCGCAAGGGTGGCCTATACATTGTTTATTGGCAAAGCGGTCAACAACATTCGTGCTTCATAGCATTGAACAAAGAGGAGACAAATTGACTTTGGCACAAGAGGTTAACGCATCCTAATTTCAAAACCATCAACCACCTTGCCAAGCATTAGCTCGTTGAAGGATTGCCCGAAGGAACCTTTCGAAAGGAAGGTGTGTGTAAATATTGCCAACAAGGGAAGCAGACAAAGGCATCTTTCAAGTCAAACCCGGAAAATGCCACATCAGAGAGGATCCTTGAGCTCTTGCACATGGATCTATTTGGCCCAGTCACTCCAGCCACTGTAAGTAAGAAAGTTTATACACTAGTGGTTGTTGATGACTTTTCCAGGTACACATGGGTTCGCCTGCTAAGGACCAAGGATGAAGTCAAGATCCTTCTACCGAAGCTAATTCTTAAAGAACAAAATAGCAAAGAAGTGACGGTGAAAAAGATCAGATCGGACAATGGAACCGAATTCTGCAATGGAATCTTGATGGACTTTTGTGCAGAAGCCGATATTAGTTATGAGAAGTCCACTGCTAGGACTCCGTAGCAGAATGGATTAGCAGAGTGAAGGAATAGGACACTGAAGGAAGCAGTCCGGTCCATGCTTGGTGACTCTGGATTGAGTGGAAAATATTGGGGAGAAGCCGTGATGACTGCGTGTTACACTCAAAATAGGAGCACTGTAAATGGCAGATTCAACAAAACTCCTTATGAAGTGTATAATGGTCGTAAGCCTTCGATCATTCATCTTCGTGCTTTCGGTTCTACACATTATATCCATAATAATGGGAATTCGAAACTTAACACTTTTTCGCATAAGTCTGATGAAGGTGTTTTCCAGGGATATGGACACCCTTCTCACAAAGGCTATCGAGTGTTAAAGAAGACAACCCAACTTGTGGAGATAACATGCAATGTAATTTTTGGTGAGTCTACTCTAGTGCGCAGGGTTATCAAAGAGCAAAGGGATAGTAATCATGAGACCAATGATGTCCATAATCAATCAATATTGAATTCTTTAGTATTAATTCGACTAGGTCCATGAATGATTCTAATCCAGCAACGACGCACTCAGTAGGTGATCAGACTGCTGACCAGGCCTGTGATCCTAATGATCATGCTGAGGCCACCACCCGAATTCATCTTAATAATAATTTGGAAGTCATGGGATCTCTAGACGAAGAAGATGAGGAAATCTCAAAGCCATCTCCCGCTGCTGAAGAAGGTGTAGGCAATGATGTTGATCTTGGCAAAGGCGTTTGCTGAGAATGTTGCTGAAGATGCTGAAGTTCTAGTTGCTGAAGCCTTAGGTGCTGAGCGTCCTGTTGCTGAATTTCCTGATGCTGAGAATCAAAATGCTGAGGAGCAGAATGCTGACCACCAAGAGATTGCTGAGGAGAATGTTGTAGCAGACAACAACCCAGCAGGTGAGGCAGATGCTAACGTTCCAGAATCTAGCAATCCACAGCATAAATGGTTACGTAATCATCCTTTGGATGATGTTCTTGGTGACATCAATGATCCAACTCTGACGCGACAAGGGAATGCGATGCTAGCGTGCTATATTTTGCATGAGAAGCCTACGAAGGTGGAAGATGGTCTACAATGTCCAGATTGGGTGAATGCTATGCAGGAGGAGCTAGCAGAGTTCACGCGCAATCATGTGTGGGATCTAGTCGATAGATCAAAGCATCATAGCGTTATTTGAACAAAGTGGGTGTTCAAGACTAAGAAGGATGAGTTTGGAATGGTCGTTCAAAACAAAACACGTCTTTTAGAAAAAGGTTATAGACAATGCGAGGGAATTGATTATGATGAGACGTTTGCTCCAGTGGCTCCTTTAGAAGCAATTAGACTATTCCTCGCATATGATGAACATAACGAATTCCCAGTATTGCAAATGGATGTAAAGATTGCATTTTTGAATGGTGAGCTCAAAGAAGAAGTGTATGTTAAGCAACCACCTGGCTTCAAGCAAGGTAATCAAGTGTATAGGCTCAGGAAAGCCTTGTATAGATTAAAGCAAACACCAAGAGCGTGGTATGGAACGTTATCTAAGTTCCTGCTAGCAAATGGATTCACGAAGGGAAAGATTGATCATACTCTTTTCAGAATCAAAGATAAAGGAAGTATCTTGCTAGTGCAGATATATGTTGATGATATCATCTTTGGCTCGAAGGATCCGAAGCTTTGTGAGAAGTTTTCTCGGCTCATGAAAAGCAATTTTCAGATGAGCATGATGGGAAGAATGTCCTACTTCCTAGGACTTCAAGTCAAGCAATCAGATGGAGGGATATTTATTCATCAAAAGAAGTATACTCGCGACCTGATCGCTAAGTATTGCCCAGAGAAGACTAAGAGTCATAGGATTCCCAATAGCACAAGTTGCCAAATCAGTCTCGATGAAGGAGGAGAAGATTTGAATCAAACCCATTATAGAGGTATCATCGGCTCTCTACTCTATCTAACTGCTAGCAAACCAGATATATCTTACGCAGTTGGAGTGTGTGCAAGATACCAAGCAAATCCTAAGAAATCCCACTTGGATATTGCTAAGACGATCGCCCGATACCTAAAGTGCACATAATGACTTGGAATTTGGTATCCAAGGTCTGATGGTCTTTCACTAAGTGGTTATTCTGACTCAGACTTTGGAGGGTGCAAAACTGACAGAAAGAGCACAAGTGGCACCTGTCATTTCCTCGGGCACAAGTTGATTAGTTGGTTTAGCAGGAAACAGCACTCAGTAGCTACATCTACCATTGAAGCAGAGTATGTAGTAGCTGCTAGTTGCTGCTCGCAAATCTTGTGGATTCGGCAGCATTTACAAGACTATGATATCTTTCCTGAATGTGTGTCAATTTACTGCGACAACAACAGTGCGATGTGCATAACCAAAAATCCAGTCCACCATTCAAGAACTAAGCATATCAATATTCGACATCATATTATTCGAGTTCATCAAGAGAAAGGAGATATTGATGTGAAGTATATATGCACTGAGGATCAGCTAGCAGACATCTTTACTAAACCGCTAGCAGAGGCCAGATTTAAGGAATTGTGCATTAAATTAGGCCTTATGAAGTTAGACGATGTTGTGGACGAATGATGTGCTATCTTCATTCTTTCTGGAATTCTGGATTTCTTGAAGAGTTTGGAGAAAAATGTATCCCAGCTTACGTTTGTGCCGCTGAATATAGTTGCTGAATTTCTGTCTGCTAAACGTTTGGTTGCTGAGTCCTAGCTCTCAGCAGACCTTTATGTATATGCGATTATACATGGGACGATTTACTAGAAGATGCAACTGCTGAGTCAATGACTGCTGAGTTCTAACTCTCAGCAGTTCCAATGTTATGGATGCAAAGGCAAGATTCAACCATGAGTAACTCAGTATGAAGAAGCAATAAAGTGAGAATTTCCTTTTCATTTCAATATTTAATATATACAAGGGAATTTACATCATAGTAGGAAAGAAGGAGAGCTAAAACATCTAAGACTAGTAAGGTGGACGAGGCCTCAAGGGATAGAAGTCAAAATCCCTGAGATTGGAGCGGCCCGCAAAGATGTATGAAAATCTCCGTTCTAGGAGCCAGCTCAAATGTATTCCGCAAGGGAGCGAAACATCCGGAAAGTCCTAGACGCACTCTCGTACGCCCTGGAAGATGAATGCTGCCCAGTCCACGTCAGCCCTGTCGTTGAACGACATCATAGCTCTCCACACTTCCCTGGTGAAATCCGACTGATTGCAGTCAAATTCGATGATCATGTTGCTAATGATGTCAAAATTCACCCTGTACAATGTTTTAAGACCATACGAAGAGGTCGTCGGACTAATCTCAAAGATGGGAGAGTGTCTCTGACACGGGACCCCAGCGAAGGCCGAAGTCAGCAGCAAATGTATCAGGCGTCCATTGAATGAGCTGATTATGGAAGACGCCATATACTGCGTTCTCAGCAGAAACGCAAAAATGGATGAAGTATAGGAGATGAGGCCCCTGGAAGTGATGAGGAGTTGAGCAGAAAAACTGCTCAAGTCCATTTTGGTGTAGGCCAGCCATCACCTCCTCCGCAATCATGTAATCTGACTTATACTCTATGTTCAAGCCGAATTCATGAAGGATTTGATTCCTCTGGACAGTAAGATCTCGTGGAGAAAACATTTTTGTTTTGGAGAAAAAGGATTTTTTTTCGAAGATTGCTGGGAAGAAGGGATGTAGAAAAACAGAGGAGTGAGGCCAAGAGTCTCTGAACAAGGTGTTATTTATAAGCAAAAGAGCCCTGTCTTTTCTCATAATTAATGGACGAGAAAAATCTTCCAAAAGATCCCGTCGGTTCAGTACCTCTCTCGAAATTCAAAGAGTCGTGTAGAGAGAGTGATCGACAGATATGCAAGGGATATCCAATCGGTGACAGAAATGACAGAAGGTGATCAGACGGTGAAGGGCTCAAGATATTAAATACAAGATATTGAATGCTCAGTCCCAAGCTCTCACCAGATATTATGAGGATGCTGACAGATTTGGAAGCTAGAATATTTATTGCTAGCACGTGAATGTTGAGCTCAACTTTTCAATGGTATATTTGAGTATTAAGGGATTCTACGCTAGCAGATTGTTGAGTCCCTCAGCAGTCTCAGAAAGTCAAAGCGGGAAGTTTTGAATTCATATTGATGGGACCCGACGCGATGCATTTAAAACAAATTTGAAGGCGACACATAAAAAGCTCTCGAGCGTTTTTGGAACGTGGGAGACTATACAGTAGGTCGTGCTAAATCTGAGCCGTTGGATCTTGAGTCAGAAGGCACAAGGTTGGATAAGAGGCATGAACCCGAGTTCACAGATAGCGTAACCACAGATGATATGGACCCCAAGAATCCTTCCTCTTGCTTGGTTTCTCTCGCCCGAAAGAAGGAACAATCTGGGCTTTCTAATGCTCAAAAGCGCGCGGCGCAGGTGTTAAAGGATAGGATTTTTTACACTCCCTTTGCTTTTGAACAATTTCTTGAATGGGTCACAAATGCCCTAGTGCATGCACAAGTGGTTCAATACCTATTTGTACAACCGAAGAGATTTCATCCCCACATGGTCTCCAAATTTTATGCAAGGGCAGTTTTCAATGACTATAAGTCATTTACAACCTCTGTATTTGGTATCATCATAACCATAGACACCGATGTCCTTGTAGCGACGTTTGGGTTGAAGAACTCAGGTGAATGCATCTCCACTTATAAATTGGTACAAATCGATGCAATGAAGGAGAGATGGAATGATTGGAAGAAGCCGGAGATACAGGAGGACCCATCGCACCCATGGAAGGTAGCCACTCCTATACACCAGTTCAAGGAGGATTACAAGCTCCTTGCTGAGCATGTGATCAAGATGTTTCAATGTGATGCCGGCTCGTACTCGGAGTTATCAGCCAAGAAATATGTTGTGTTGATGGCTCTGGTGGATGGCATCAACGTCAACTGGGCTCAATTCTTTTTCGAGCGGTGGTTGGACCACGCCAAAAAGAATTTAAAGATAAAGCCAGGCGAAGGAACCTTCACGTCATATGTTAATTTTGGACACAAGATAAGCAAGTTCCTAGAGACCATTTTCACCGACAAGGAGCTTGAAAATGGAGAAGCCCTACTATCAACCGATTTTATTCCTCTATGGAAGAAGGAAGCTTCAACTCAACCCACTCTAGCAGCAAAGACATCTACTAGTAAGATGGTGCTGCAACCAGCCATTCCTCTGACTGCTGAAGAGGTTGCTGCTATGAGAAAGAATGCGGAAACAGAACAATGCTTCCAAAATTAAGAAGAAATCGAGAAGTTCGGCCATCTGCCTGATGATCAGATTGAGGAGATTGAAAAGCTCATTATTTGACTCGCTTACCCATATTATTTTCTACTATTTTATGTATTTTTATTGAGTTTATATATATATTCTATGCATGAGTCTATATTAGGTGTTATATGCGCGTATTGGTGTTTTTGTAGGTTTTAGGCCTAAATTCACTGGAAAACCATTCCAAAAGCAGTGACGTGTAAGAGTAGCAGTGAAGAATTCTTCCAAAAAGGGAATTCGGGCTATTGGAGCATGGCAATGGATGATGCTTTGAGTTAGCTCTCCAACGCAACTGGAATCGGGTTAATCGGAGTTCGGGAGAGGAAGTTATGGCCAAAATCGTGAGATCGCGCAGAGTGGGCGAGTGACCACGTCGATCGACGCCAAAGATGAAGCCACGTCGATCGACGCCAATCAGCCACGATCGACGTGGATGTCTGCTGATGCGGGAAATTTGATAAAAATCAGATTTATTCATATCTTTAGCCCTAGATTTGATAGGATACACATCTACCCCAATAAATACTTAGAAAACTCGACTTTTTCAGATTCCCTATCATATTTTCATTCCACAATTTAGTTTTTAGAGTTTGGAGACTTGGGGAACATGAGACCCTTTTATTTTCTTGTAAGTTCTTTATGTTTATGCAATTTAATATGTTTTCTCTTGGATTTCTATCTGCGATGAGTGGCTAGAAACACTAGCGGGTTCTAGGGGTTGATATTATTATGGATGCATGTTAGGATTAATTAATTAGGTTCATGATTCCTGTGTTTATTTGATAATTCTAGATTAATTCAAGGACCGAGAGGTGACGATTAATTTAGATGTCTAGCTATTGATAGAAGGACCGAGAGGTGAATATTGATAGTGGGATTAGGAATGCATGATACTATCTACACTATCCAAACATATGTACTAGACTGTAGGAATTAAACTGATTTGCTTATCAGATTGACTAATTTGGTGTACTTTGAGACCGAGCGGAGATAGTCACTAATTAGTAATCTAGGTTATATTTGCCTAACAAGGAAATATAGCATTATTGCAGTATTCCACCTGTTAAATTAATTTGTTCTTGCATGTCATCCATAATAAGATTTCTTCCCTAGAATCTGTGTTCTTTTAAATTTGCTTTCACAATCCCTTTAAATTTCAAGTATTGTCATCTTTATTTTCCAAGTAAAACCCTGATTTTGAATTCCTCAAAAAATGAATTTTAGGATCATAACTAGTATATAGGATAGTTTCCCCACACTATTCCCCTGGATCGATAACCTTAGGGTTTACAAATTTATTTGCCACTATTTCTATAATTAATCTGTTAGAAATAACAGTGATCAAATTGGCGCCGTTGTCGGGGAATTGTTAGATTTTATCTTGTTACTAGTTCGTTCTAGGATTTACTGGATTGAGTTTTATTTTCTTTACGTGTGCGTGTGTGAGTTTTCGTTTCTGTGTTCCACGTTGATCGACGCCCCTTAGCGTCGATCAACGTCGATCATCTTATTGCATCGATCGACGGACACCTTACATCGATCGACGCGGACCACTCTTTTGCATCGATCGACATGACATCCACGTCGATCGACGCTGGACTGATTCTACTTATTTCCTGTGCAGGTGCATGAACACGCGAGCCAAAGGAAAAACATTCGAAGCCTTTGTCCCTAAAATTGAAGCAACCTGCAGAAAAATCAAAAAGAAAGGAAAAGACAAACAACGAGAGATGGCTGAGAATCCTGAAGCACCTCTGCAAAATATGACTCCCGAGAGTAGACGAAATTTGTGAATGAAGTACAACAGCTTAGAGCGCAAGTACAAACAGCCCAGGCTACTCAGGCAGAACAAGCTGCAAGACTGGCAGAATTGAACGATAGGCAAGTTGTGATCCCGCAAAGGTCCATCTTGGATCGATTTCTTCCACAGCAAGCAGAGGTCGGATTTAAGAGTTGGCATTGACGCCAACAACTTCGAGCTGCGCACAGGCCTTTTTTAGATGGTGCAGCAAAACCAGTTTGGGGGGAGAGCCGTAGAAGATCCATACACCCACCTCAACCAATTCATTGAGGTGTGTAACACTGTGAAGCAGAATGGAGTAACCCAAGATGTGATCAAGATGAGACTGTTCTCCTTTTCACTCAGAGATGAGGCACGGTCTTGGTTTGTTGGACTGGATAAGATTCTAATCGGGACATGGGATGAGCTTCGAGCAGAGATCCTTACCAACTACTTCCCACCGAGCCTGCTGCTGAAGAGGAAAGCTTCCATTTCTACTTTCAAGCAGATGTATGATGAGTCACTCTACGAGGTCTGGAAGAGATACAAAGAGCTTCTACGACTTTGTCCTGAACATGGCATTGAACTGGAGATGCAAGTGTGCCATTTCTATGAGGGTTTGAATCCTCACATGAAGGAGCTGGTTGATGCATCGGCTGGTGGGATACTGATGTAGAGGAGTGGTGCAGAGAGCATGAGGTTGCTGGCATACATGGTGCTGAATAGCCATCAGTAGCCAACAGATAGGCAGCTACCAGTCAAAGCAGTCGAGGCAAAGCCAGAATTCGACGTGGTTGCGGAGGTGAAAATGCTCCGGGAAGAGATTGAAAAATTAAGCACAACACAAGCTGCAGCTATTGCAGAGCCAAGCATTGCTATTGTTCCGGTGGTGGCCGACTACATCAACCGGGGTGCAAGCAGTTCGTTTGGAACTGCCGGGATGGAACTGAACTACATTGGAGGTGGTTATCACAATAACTACCGAGGCAATCAGGGGTACCATTAAAACCATGAGCGATCTCACCCTGGTTTTTCTTATTCTAACCCTTCTCCTGCAGAACACCCTCCGCCTGGTTTTGATGTAGGTACTGGAGGAGAGATAGTGGAAAGAAAGAAGTCTGTTCTGGAAGAGACGCTCGAGAAATTTATCAAGAGCTCAGACAATCGGTTTGGGAAAGTAGAAACTGAAGTGAAGGTGATGGCCGACCACATGCAGCTGATGACAATACACCTTCAGATGATGGACACGCAATTTAGCCAGATTGCCACCACACTCGGCAACCAACACAAGCCTGGAAAGCATCGGAGCACAACGGAGGTGAACCCAAGGGTTCAAAAAGACTGCAAGGCCGTCACTCTGAGGTCCGGGACAAGCTACAAGGGTCCCGAGATGGCTGCGAATGATTTCGGAGGTGAAAAGGAGCAAAATTACGCAGGACAGGGATCCACATCGATCGACGCACCATCCTCATCGATCGACGCAGAAGACAAAGCCCCGTTGATCGACACCACCCTACTATGATCGATGCCGAAGTCTGTTCTAGGTACGAAGTTGAAGCAGTCTGAAGAACAACCCCCTCCTATACCATTCCCACAACGATTAAGCAGAAAGAGGACGAGAATTTCTCCAGATTTGTGGAGAATCTAAGCAAGGTTAGCATCAACATCCCGCTGATCGAAGCACTAAGGGAGATCCCGGGGTACATGAAGTACCTTCGGAAACTGATGAGTGGAAAGAAGCAGTTCGTGGAGAATGAGACGGTGAAGATCCACGAGCAGTGCAGCCTGCTACTTCAAAAGCAGGTGCCCATCAAGAGTAGCGATCCTGGATGCTTCTCTATTCCGGTTGAGATTGGGGGACACACGTTCGAGAGAGTACTATGTGATACAAGGGCCAGTATCAACCTGATGTCGTACACCATCTACAAGAGTCTCAATATCGGAGAGATGAAGCCCACGACGATCACCTTGTAGATGGCGGACCGGTCTGTGTCCCACCGAAAGGTATACAAGAAAATGTGCTCATTCGCGTGGGCCATCTCATTTTTCATGCAGATTTTTTGGTGCACGAGATGAAGGAGGACGAGAACATGCCCATGATCTTGGGGCGTCAGTTCCTCGACACTAGTGCCGCTCTCATTGACTGTCGAGGCGGCAAGACCACCTTTCGGGAGAACGATGAAAACATCACCTTTGTGATCGACAAGAGCAAGAAGAAAGCAGAGTGCAATCGAATATCCACTACTGATGAAGGGGATGAATATGAAGAGGAAGAAGCAGCTGCCATCGAATGGGAGCGAGGAAACAGAGGGTCACACCTGTCAACTACGCCACCTTTCTCTGAGCTCACCACCATTATCAAAGACCGGAATGTTTACATGGTGGATGCCAAAGGACGGCGAGTCTGGACCCGACCTCCTTGGCGGTGATTTGAGGTATCGTCGAGCTGCGACGTTAAATTAAGCACTTGTTGGGAGGTAAGCCAACCTTTTTCGTAATTTCTTTTCAATTTTTGTATTTATTTCGAATTTCGATTATTTTTGTTAACAGTTGTTTTGCTGTATTTGTTTTTTCTTTTTTTTTAAAAAAAAATTTGGAGATCGGATCGACGCAGCCTGGCGTCTATCGACGCCAAGCAACTCGACTTAATACACTTGATCCAAGGAGAGGGTCTCAAGAAGGATTCAAGTCGATCGATGCGAAGTGCCAGCTGCAACTATTCACGCCGCGCAATGTTCGAAGACTTCGGGGGATAAAAAGTTGATGTTTGAGATCTACTACCAGGTATCGTTCCCTCTTTTGTCTGATTTTCAAACTTATTCCACTCTTCGAGTTGGAAATAAGTTTGGGGGGATGTGGACAAGAGATGGAACATTATATCTTTTATTTATTCTGCTTTTCGTATTTAATTTTTGCCTTAAAATTTTAATTTTATTCTATTTTGTGGGGAAAGTTTTTGAGTTTTGAAAAAACCCGAATGAGATTGTGAGAGTAGAATCGGTTGAGGGCTGAGTTTGAATTGATTGTGATTGTGGTTAGATGCCTATGAATGTAGAATACCGCATGATAGGATTGATTTGACACTTATGATTGCATGATGATTGAGCTGATTTGAAATTGACTGTGGAAGAAAAATTTTGAACCCTTGTGTGAGAATTTTGAGTCTTTGATTCGTTCGATGTGAGATTCACATGTGTGTTTTTATTTCTCTAGAACTTGCCTATTTTCTGTGTTGAGACTGCATAGTGTGCACAAGTTTAGGAAATGATCTTAGGCCATCTTTGATAACCCAATTCCCTAAACACTGTCCCTTCACATTAAATTTTCCCTAGTTAGCCACTTCTGGCCCTATACAAAAATTTTCTTTCCTTGTCTATGAGATTAAGAAGAAGTATTGGTTTTGCTCATGTCTTGAGTTGTGGTATATGGGGTGGAATGATTGTGAGATGGAGATAAGAAAATATAAATTAGTGGTGAAAAGATGTGTGAAAATATATGAAAAAGAAGGTTGAATGATGAATAGATGGTGGTTGCATTGGTTGAGAATGATCAACTCAACTTAATTTAGTCACTTGGCCAAATTTTCCCTACCCATCACAAAAGCCTACATTACAACCTTATGAAAGTCTTTTTTTATTCTAGACTTGTGTTCACATTCTAGCAGTGGAGATATTAGATAATTTGCAAGCCTATGGTAGAAATTTTTTCATATATGTTTCTGAGTGCTTTCATCTATACCTTAAACACTTGAGAGTTGAGTGATACACTTCCTGTGAGTTCTTCCACTGTTGATGAATTTTCTGTCTCTTTCAAATTGCTTGTGTGTAGTGGATTTTTGACCCTTTTGATTGTGATGAATCTTGTGAGGCATTGCACTTTAATTGCATGACCTTTTGATTTCCTTCTTGCCTATTGATTGACGACAATCAAACTTTTAAGTTTGGGGGGTTTGATAAGCTCATTATTTGACTCGCTTATCTATATTATTTTCTACTATTTTATGTAGTTTTATTGAGTTTATATATATACTCTATGCATGAGTCTATATTAGGTGGTATTATGCGCGTACTGGTGTTTTTGTAGGTTTTAGGCCTAAATTCACTTGAAAACCGTTCCAAAAGCAGTGACGTGTAAGAGTAGCAGTGAAGAGTTCTTCCACAAAGGGAATTCGGGCTATTGGCGCATGGAAATGGATGATGCTTTGAGTTAGCTCTCCAACTCAACTGGAATCGGGTCAATCGGAGTTCGGGAGAGGAAGTTATGGCCAAAACCGTGAGACCGCGCAGAGGAGGCGAGAGACCACGTTGATCGATGCCAATCAGCATCGATCAATGCCGAAGATGAAGCTATGTCGATCGATGCCAATCAACCACGATCGACGTGGATGACTGCTGATGCGGGAAATTTGATAAAAATCAGATTTATTCATATCTTTAGCCCTAGATTTGATAGGATACACATCCACCCCTATAAATACTTAGAAAACTCGACTTTTTCAGATTCCCTATCATATTTTCATTCCACAATTTAGTTTTTAGAGTTTGGAGACTTGGGGAACACGAAACCCTTTTATATTCTTGTAAGTTCTTTATGTTTATGCAATTTAATATGTTTTCTTTTCGATTTCTATCTACGATGAGTGGCTGGAAACCCTAGCGGGTTCTAGGGGTTGATATTATTATGGATGCATGTTAGGATTAATTAATTAGGTTCATGATTCGTGTGTTTATTTGATAATTCTAGATTAATTCAAGGACCGAGAGGTGACGATTAATTTAGATGTCTAGCTATTGATAGATGGACCGAGAGGTGAATATTGATAGTGGGATTAGGAATGCATGATACTATCTACACTATCCAAACAGATGTACTAGACTGTAGGAATTAAACTGATTTGCTTATCAGATTGACTAATTTGGTGTACTTTCAGACCGAGCGGAGATAGTCACTAATTAGTAATCTAGGTTATGTTTGCCAAACAAGGAAATATAGCATTATTGCAGTATTCCACCTATTAAATTAATTGGTTCTTGCATGTCATCCATAATAAGATTTCTTCCCTAGAATCTGTGTTCTTTTAAATTTGCTTTCACAATCCCTTTAAATTTCAAGTATTGTCATCTTTATTTTCCAAGTAAAATCCTGATTTTGAATTCCTCAAACAATGAATCTTAGGATAATAACTAGTATATAGGATAGTTTCCCCACACAATTCCCCTGGATCGATAACCTTAGGGTTTACAAATTTATTTGCCACTGTTTCTATAGTTAATCTGTTAGAAATAACAGTGATTAGAGATCATGGCCAAGAAACAAGCTGAACAGTGAGCAGCAGTTCTAGGTGCAATAGTAGTCCCTATACCAAAGAGGAAGAAGTCTGATGCTGCTTCTCCTGAGAAGCCAAAGCGGCAGACAAGACGGAGGCTTATTCTGACCTTTGAGAAGGAGAAAGCAAATAAGGCCGCAGCAGAGAAAACGGTTGCTGAAAAATTAGACAACACTCCATTGTCTGAAAGAGCTCTCGAGGAGCATCTCAAAGTGATAAGAGAGACGAAGAGAAAGAAAGACGAAAGAAAAGAAGAAATTCAAGAAGATGATGGAGCAGATAAATTTTGACGCCAAAGGTAGAAACTTTGAGCTGGTCAACCAGGCACGAGCTGCTGCTGAGCATAAGCGAGGACAAGCATAATAGGAGACACTTAAGAAGGAATGTTTGATGGCCAGGATGGCTGATGAAGTAGCTGAGGAAGAAGCCGCAGAGCTTGAGGATGGTGATTGCAGGATTGTCTCGTTTCTGGAAATTCATATTCTTGATACAATACAAGAAGAGACAGAGAGAGCTGGTGCGAATGATCAAATCTTGGAGGGAGCACAGAGAATAATGAATGAGGAAGCTCTATACTCTGCTGTTCAACGTAAACTTGATCAAGCCAAGAAATTGGCTGAGGCTCAAGCAGAGGCCTGGATGCTAGAAGAAGAGGAGAAGCTAGCAGCAGAGGCCGAGTACTTGTAAGCACATGCCGATGAATTAGAGGAAGTTGTACGTGCTGACGCAGAAGCAAAGGTCTAGAGGTTAGCTCAACGCATCTGATAACTCTCTTAAAGAGTTATTATTTTGTGTAGAACTTAATTAATTATGTCTTAGTATTGTCTTGTTTTATAGAATAATTAGCAAAATATAGGTTAATTGGTGAGTTTACTAAATTTAGGTTTATTATGTAGTATTGTGTTAATTACGAGTTTTTGCGAAAGAATTGTTTGAATAGTATCACAGGTTTTATTATGCTAGAGCATAACAAGAGCATGAAGGGTTGATACGATGTCGCAGCATAGGAGCAGCATGACCAGAACTCTAGTCAAACTTTCCAGAAACCAACAATTAATAATGATAAGTCAATATACACTAGCTCAACCAAACATACCATCAAAATCAATGTTCAACAAACTTAAACCCATGAAAATATCCATACATATTATCAAGATAAGCATAGGCCACAACATTCATCCAAGGTAGAATGTCAATATTGGTACAACCAAATCGAATCAAATCCAATAAAGAAATCATATCCAACAACCTAAACTAATTGCAGGGTAAAGGATAGGAGATGGAGAAGAATAAATCGAGGCACCGGCTACCGGCACATCCCCCCAAACTTAGTCAAGTGAGACTAAGTTTGCAAAAACGGTGGACGGTGCATCGTCAATCCTCTCGATCTTGTAGTTCCTCCTACAAACACAAAACCAAACAAACTAGACATTTATTCAAAATCAAAGCAACTCAAAGCAATTAAACAAAAGCAATAAAATTGGTTGGGTTGCCTCCCAACAAGCGCTTCCTTAACGTCGGTAGCTAGATGACCTTACCAAATCACACATTGTCAAAAATCTTGTGGGATTTTAATACACCTTTCTCCCTTAATCTGCATTTACTTGGGAGCAAATTGTCCAAGGCAATTTTTCTTTCACCCCTATCATCTCTCCAAGGAGGGTTGCATGTCTTGATAAACTCGATTATAAAAGGTGGTGATTCCTTCTTTGATTTGATCTCTAAGGCATCATCCAATTGAATTCAAAGTATATAAGTCTCAACCTGTCCCCCATTTGGATCAATCTTCAACTTATCCACATCCCCTTTCTTAATCAAATCACATGATTCCTTCACCATGACTTCAAGTATTACTTCCTTTTCCACCTTGTCTATTACTCGTGAAGGAAATTTAAACACCACTTCGCCACATGGACTTTCCGACATAACTTCCTCATCATGATTCTCCACTTCGTCATTTTGTACCAATGCCAGAACTTCTTTCATCACCTCAAAGGAAGGTATTACAAAAACACCATTCTTCTCACTTTCAATGTGTATCCTTTCCTCCTTGGTGCTATTATCCTCTTTCTCTTCTTGAGGTAACTCTTTATCTTCTTTCCTTAATTCTTCTTCTTGTACCTTTACTCTTGTATCTTGAAATCTTACTTCCTTAAGTACCATAACAACATCCTCACATTCATCTTCCAAAATTTCCTCACAACTTCCTTTCAGACCTATGTCCTTGTCAATTGAATGCTCTTCCACATGAGGCTTCTCACTCACCTTCTTCAAGAGTTCGGATAATTGCATTTTTAATTCCAAAAGGTTTCTCATGAGTTGATCCTGTCTCCTCTTCAAAGCATCCCGAGAAGATCTTGCTTCTCTAACTCTTTCATGATCATGGCTGCCCCACTCATCACAACGAACTCTTGTCATGGATGGATTCCAAGTTTGGTTCTCGTAGAGTCTACATGGAGTGTAGCCATTAGACGGGGGATAGTTCATGTTGTTCCGGAGGTCACAATTCCCCCATTTATCTCTATAGCTTTCATTACTACACTCCTCTTCTTCATTTCCCCAACTTGACTTCATAATGCGATCATGTTTAATCTCTTCCATCCATGGGTAGCTCTCTTCAAATACCAACCTCATTGGCTTCCTCGGTTGTTGTCTCTCCAACATCTTTGCTCTCATCTCATCCAATTCTCTTTGGAGATTGTTAAGCCTCTCCGAGTGAGTTCCTCGATAATTCTCCATTTGACACCTACAACAATCCGACAAACTCAAAGTACCAACGAATACAAAAACAATCAACAAATTATTCACACAAACAAAACCAAAAACACCTAGCCTACAAGCTTCAATTTTCCCCCAATATCTAGCACCCTACTAAATGAAGTCCCCAACAACGGCGCCAAAAACTAGATGCACAATAAAAACTCATACAAATTCTCACTGCACACTTAAGGTTTAATTATCAATCCAGGTCCTTCTTCCCTTCGCCCGCTAGATTACCGAGGTATTATAGCAAAGTCTTATAGCTAGGCAAAATAGAATTGTTGAGTAATTTCTATCAATCTAAGCAATCTATTTAAACCTATGCTAACAACATATAACAAGGAATGAATTAAACCAAAAATCAACATTCAATCAATTCTCTCCACACTTTGGTAAACCAAGACAAGCAAATACTCAAATGAGGTAGATAGGATATTGAAATAAACGTAGATGTAATCCAATTAGGTTAATCATTGATGTAAACACATTTTAATCCCTAGGAGATTGAGCAATCGACCCTACACTCGTTAGTCACTTGCTAAGGATAACTAAAAGTTGATGATGCTAAGACTTGCAAACAGCTACGTTATTAAGCCCTAGATCACTCCAAATAGAACGTCAATTATCGCCTTACGACCTAGCACCGCACAGTTGAAATGAAATAAATCCATTACAATTGATAAGTAGAAAATGAAATCTTCCCCAATTGGATTTGTTTGGTCTTGTTCTACCCCCTTGGATCTTCAATTCTCCTCCAAGGATTGATGAATTAGCTCCTTGATAACTTGGGTGAGGTTTTGGAAGAGATAGAAATGGGAATCGTAGAGAGAATTTAGGAGGTGGTTATTCAAAATTATTAAAAGTTATTAGAAGTTATGAAAATAATTGTTTTTCCCCATTTTATAATGAGCAAACAGGGCCTCGGATCGCCCGAGCCATCTATGGCTCGCCCTGGTTCGATTGAAAATTGGAAACAGACCGCCAAGGCAAATCCCGGTTTGGCTCGGCCGAGCCAAAGGTGGCTCGGATGAGCCTGCTCTCTGTCCAGCCAGGATGGGTCGAGCCAAAGTTGGCTCGGCCGAGCGAGCCCTCTGTCCTGCCAGGATCGGTAGAGCCAATCTTCGCCCGGCCGAGCTGTCAGGCTCGGTCGAGCCAAATCTCACCCGATCGAGCCGTTCTAGATTCTCACAGCTTTTTCCTCCAAAACTCACCAAAAAGTGTTGTTTTATGCTCAAAACGCACCCTACAACTTCCAAAACACAAAAACACAAAAACACGACAAAAGAGCAACAAAAACATATGATATGAGAGTTAAATGGACATAAACATGCACGCGCACACATAAAAATAGGTCATTTTACGCACATATCAAAGCTGCGAGTGACTGAAGGATAAAAAGAAAAATCAGCAAGAAGCAAGAAGGCTACTCCATCCTCTTCAAGCATAAAGAAGAAAGAGTCGAGTTCAGCCAAGAAAGAGCAGAAGAAGCCATTCTCCAAAGCCCAATCCATGAAAGCAGTTACCAGCAAAAGAATCCAGGCAAAAGATGGTTGAGGATAAGAAACAAGCTGAAGAGGAAACTTCTGAGAATGAAGAGAGTGATGATGTGGAACAGGAAGAAGAAGCAAGCCAATTGAGTGAGGAAGCAAAGACCGAATCTGAGGGTGAACATAATTCAGAAGGCAAAAGCGATGCTGCTGCATCAAAAGAGCAGGACTTGGAAGAAGAAATAGAAAAGTCAGAAGCCGAGGAGGAAGAACCCGATGGAGAAGAAGATAATTCGGAGGAGGAAGAGGAAGAACCAAAACAACAATCAAAGAAGGTCAACAAAAGAAAAAGGGAGGAGGAAGTTCCAGCAAGCGAGCAAGAACCAATCCCAAGAACTCCCAAGACAAGAAGGAGAATGAAAGTTTTTGCGGTGAAAGAAGGAGAGACATCTGGCAAGTCTCATAAAAGAGAAAAATCGAGTCAGAAAGAGCAAGTCAAGAAATGAAAGAAGAAAGTAGAAGAAAAAGCCCTGACTCTAGATGAAATCGACAACCTCCCCAAGTTCTCATCCAGGCTACATAAGGAAAGGTTGAAGTTTGTTATTGAAAGGCAGCTGCTGATCGAAAGAGGCTTCAAGAACTTGAAGGTGTTACCTGCAGATTTGGTGAGGCAGATTGAGCAGCAAGGTTGGGAAAGCTTTGTGCTTCCACTGCCTTTCCCATCATTGCGTTAGTCAAGGAATTCTACGCAAATTGTGAACAACCCTCCACTGAAAAACCTGAGATAGTCGCTGTTGTTCGAGGAAAGGAAGTGAGGCTGAATGCTGAAGAAATTCATGAGGTCTTTGGAACTCATGCACCAGATCCAGATGAGTTTATGGAGATTTTCTTTGCGCCCACAAAGAAGCAGTTGAATGAAGCCCTGAAGGTGGTGGGACTCCCTGGAGCAAAATGGAACGATGAAGCAAAGGATAACAAATATGTGCTCTCCAAGTTCCTGCATTCTGAGGCAAATTTGTGACTGCAGTTTTTGAAAAACAGGATTAGCCCCACCACTCATAACACCAACATTGGTTAGGACCGCATCCTTATGATTGCTGCCATTCTAAAATGTGAGCCAATTAACTACGCACCTTTCCTGGTTGATGTTGTTGGCTACTCTGCCTCAAAGGAACGAGGACCTCTCTTCTGCCCTGCCTTGATATCTGAGCTTTGCAAGAGAGCTGGAGTTCCATTTCACGACGAAGAGTCGCGCAAGACAATGATGACTAATTTCAATGTTGAATATCTGCGCTAGAGGCATGAGAACTCCCAGAAGAAAGAAGGAGTGGACCTTTATCAGCTAACCAAACCTCTATGCAGATTTTGCAGGGTAGGCTGCATGATATTTCTGAACAAAGCACTCAACTTCTGAAAGAGTTTGAGGACCTCCATACCATGATGATGGAGATGCAATTCAAACTGAAGAGTTGGTGAAGGAGGTGAGGAGCAAGAAAGCTGAAAAGGGGACGTCTGCTGCTGGAAAGAAGAAGCAGCCCACTTGAGGGCTGTGGTCAATTCTAAACTTTACCTTTTGAACAAAAACTCTGTTTTTAATTTGTTGCTTGTGTGGATGTTTTGGGTGAATGTGTGAACCCATAGCATTAGTTTGTTTGGTTTTATTTGATGCTTTTGTTTTTGAATGGTTGTTTAGTATGTTTTAGTCGGTGGTGTAAGAAAGTTTATTGATGTATTGATAGTAGGTCTATAATCTTGTCTCGGGCTTGATGATGTGGGTGTGTGAGTAATCTCTTTCTCTTGAAATTTCATGAATGATAATTGAGTGATTGAGAGTCAACCCCCAAGATTTTCAAGTTTAGTATTAGGATGATAGGCTAGCTCGAAGAACAAAGTTTGTGGTTGTTTTGTTTTTGAAAACTTGATATGCTACATGCTTTAGTTTAAATGGTACTTTAGTTTTGCTTAGAAAAAGAACATGTGAGATTTCATTTGTATTGTTACAATTGAGGATTTACCTTCCATTGGTTAAGTAAAGTGATCACTATTATTTCTAGCCGATTAATTATAATAACAGAGACAAATAAATTTGTAAACCCTAAAGTTATCGATCCAGGGGAATTGTGTGGGAAAATTATCCTATATACTAGCTATGATCCTAAGATTCATTGTTTGAGTGAATAGAAAATAGGTTTTGGTTTTATAAAAATAAAGAGAACAATGCAGAAAATTAAAGATGTTTTGAAAGCAAATTTAAAAGAACACAGATTCTAGGGAAGAATTCTTATTATGGATAACATGTAGGAATCAATTAATTTAACAGGTGGAATACTGCAATAATGCTATATTTCCTTGTTTGGCAAATATAACCTAGATTACTAATTAATGACTATCTTCGCTCTGTCTCAAGAACACCAAATTAGTCAATCTAATAAGCAAATCAGTTCAATTCCTACACTCTAGTACATCTTTTTGGATAGTGTAGAGTGTATCATGCATTTCTAATCCCACTATCAATATTCACCTCTCTGTCCTTCTATCAATAACTAGACATCTAAATTAATCGTCACCTCTCGGTGCTTGAATTAATTTAGAATTATCAAATAAACACAGAAATCATGAACCTAATTAATTAATCCTATCATGCATCCATAATAATATCAACCCCTAGAACCCGCTAGGATTTCTAGCCACTCATCGCAGATAGAAATCCAAAAGAAAACATATTAAATTACATAAAAGTAAAGAACTTACAAGAAAAATAAAGGGTTTCGTGTTCCCCAAGTCTCCAAACTCTAAAAATTTAATTGTAGAATGAAAATATCATAGTTGCCTTCAAAAAGTCGAATTTAGTTAGGTATTTATAGGGGTGGATGTGCATTCTATCAAATCTAGGGCTAAAGATATGAATAAATCCGATTTTCTTCAAATTTCCCGCATCAGCAGACCCGCATCGATCGTTTCTGATTAGCGTCGATCGACGTGGCTTCCTCATCGGCGTCGATCGATGTTGATTGGCGTCGATCGACGTGGTCTCTCGCCTTTCTGTGCAGTCTCATGGTTTTGGCCATAACTTCCTCTCCCGAACTCCGATTGACCCGATTCCAGTTGCGTTGGAGAGCTAACTCAAAGCATCATCCATTGCCATGCGCCAATAGCCTGAATTCCCCTCATTGATGAACTCTTCACTGCTACTCTTACACGTCACTGCTTTCGGAATGGTTTTCAAGTGAATTTATTCCTAAAACCTGCAAAAACACCAAGATGCGCATAATACCACCTAATATAGACTCATGCATAGAATATATATATAAACTCAATAAAACTACATAAAATAGTAGAAAATAATATAGATAAGCGAGTAAAATAATGAGCTTATCAAACCCCCCAAACATGAACGTTTGATTGTCCTCAATCAATAGGAAAGAAATAAATCAAAAGATCATGCGATTAAAGTGCAATGCCTCACAAGATTCATCACAGTCAAGAATAAAAAATCCACTACACACAAGCAATTTGAAAGAGACAGAAAATTCATCAACCGTGGAAGAACTCACGGGAAGTGTATCGCTCAACTCTCAAGTGTTTAAGGTATAGATGAAAGCAGTCAACAACATGTATGAAGAAATTTCTACCATAGGCTTGCAAATTTTCTAATATCTCCACTGCAAGAATGTGCACACAAGTCTAAAATCAAAAAGGACTTTCATTAGGTTGTAATGTAGGCCTTTTGTGAAGGGTAGGGAAATTTTGGTCAAGTGACTAAAATCAATCAAGTTGTACTTCCTCAATCAATCCAGACCACCTTCTCTTCATCATCCAACCTTGTCCTAATATTTTCAACAAACTCATTTTTTTTTTTAGCTCATTTTGAATCTCTTATGCTCTTTTTGATAATTTTGTATTCTTTTCTTTTTAGAGAGCTTATGAGAATTCTAATTATTTCTTTGAGCTTTTTTTTTTCACACATCTTTTCACCACTAATTTATATTTTCTTATCTCCATCTCACAATCATTCCTCCCCATATACCACAATTCAAGACATGAGCGAAACCAATACTTCTTCTTAATCTCATAGACAAGCAAAGAAAAATTTTGTATAGGCTCAAAAGTGGCTAACTTGGGAAAATTCAATGTGAAGGGACAGTGTTTAGAGAATTGGACTATCAAAGATGGCCTAAGATCATTTCCTAAACTTGTGCACACTATGCAGTCTCAAAACTGAAAATAGGCAAGTTCTAGAGAAATCAAAACACACATGTGAATCTCACATCAAACGAATTATGGCTCAAAATCTCACACAAGGTTTAAAATTTTCTTCCAAAGTCAACTTCAAATCAGCTCAATCAGCATGCAAGCATAAGTGTCAAATCAATCTTATCATGCGGTATTCTACATTCATAGGCATCTAACCACAATCACAATCAATTCAAACTCAACCCTCAACCGATTCTAATCTCACAATCTCATTCAGGTTATATCAAAACTCAAAATTTTCCCCACAAAATAGAATAAAATTAAAATTTAGGGCAAAAATTTAATACGGAAAGCAGAATAAATAAAAGATAAAACGTTCCATCTCTTGTCCAGATCCCCCCAAACATATTTCCAACTCAAAGAGTGGAATAAGTTTGAAAATCAGACAAAAGAGGGAATGATACCTGGTAGTTGATCTCAAACATCAACTTTTTATCTCCCGGAGTCTTCAGAAATTGCACGGCATGAATTGTTGCAGCTGGCACTTCTCGTCGATTGACGTGAAGCCTTCTTGCCGATCCCACTGAGGATCGATGTGTATCATGCCGGGCTGCTCGGTGTCGATCGACGCTAGGCTGCGTCGATCGACGTCGAGCCGTACTCCAATTTTTTTTTTTACTACAAAATAACTGTTAGCGCAAAAACAATAGAAATTCGAAATAATAAAATAAAATGAAAATTAAAAAGAAAATACGGAAAATGGTTGGGTTACCTCCCAACAAGTGCTTGATTTAACGTCGCAGCTCGATGATACCTCAAATCACCTCCAGGGAGGTCGGGTCCAGACTCGCCGACCTTTGGAATCTACCATGTAAACCTTCTGATCCTTGATAATGGTGGTAAGGGTATAAAAAGGAGGCGTAGTTGACACTTCTACCCTTTCGTTTCCTCGCTCCCATTCAATGGCAGTTGCTTCTTCCTCCTCGAATTCATCTCCTTCTTTAGTAGTGAAGATTCGATTGCACTCCGCCTTCTTCTTGTTCTTATCGATCACAAAGGTGATCTTTTCATCATTTGCTCGGAGAGTGATCTCGTCGCCTCGACAGTCAATGATAGCGGCACTAGTGTCGAGAAACTCACGCCCCAATATCATGGGCATGTTCTCGTCCTCCTTCATCTCGTGCACCACAAAATTTGCAGGAAAAATCAGATGGCCCACGCGAATGAGCACATCCTCTTGTATACTTTTCGGGCGGGACACAGACCGGTCCGCCATCTACAGGGTGATCGTCGTGGGCCTCATCTCTCCGATGTTGAGACGCTTGTAGATGGAGTACAGCATCATGTTGATACTGGCCCCAGTATCACATAGTACTCTCTCGAACGTGTGTCCCCCAATCTCAACCGGAATAGAGAAGCATCCAGGATCGCTTCTCTTGATGGGCACCTGCTTTTGAAGTAGTAGGCTGCACTGCTCGTGGATCTTCACCGTCTCGTTCTCCACAAATTGTTTCTTTCCACTCATCAATTTCCAAAGGTACTTCATGTACTCCGGGATTTCCTTCAGTGCTTCGATCAGTGGGATGTTGATGCTGACCTTCTTCAGATTCTCCACAAATCTGGAGAACTTCTCGTCCTCTTTCTGCTTCGTGAACCTATGTAGGAATGGCAAAGGAGGGGGTTGATCTTGAGACTGCTTGAGCTTTGCGCCTGGAGCAGACTTCGGCGTCGATCGACGTAGGGTGGCATCGATGGACGTGGCTTTCTCTTCTGTGTCAATCGACACGGGTGGTCCGTCGATCGACGTGGATCCCTGTCCTGTGCAACTTTGCTCCTTTTCACCTCCAGAATTGTTCATAGCCATCTCGGGACTCTTGTTACTCGTCCCGGATCTCAGAGTGACGGCTTTGCAGTCTTTTTGAGCCTTTGGGTTCACCTCCGTCGTGCTCGGAAGCTATCCAGGCTTGTGTTGGTTGCTGAGTGTGGTGGCAATCTGGCTCAATTGCGTGTCCATCATCTGCAGGTGTATCGTCATCAGATTCATGTGGTTGGCCATTCCTTTCACTTCGGTTTCTACTTTCCCAAACCGGTTATCCGAGCTCTTGATGAATTTCTCGAGCGTCTCCTCCAGCACGGATTTCTTTCTTTCCACGATCTCTCCTCCAGTATCTACATCAATACCAGGCGGAGGGTGTTCTGCAGCAGAAGGGTTAGAATAAGAAAAGCCAGGGTGAGATCACCCATGGTTGTAATGGTACCCCTGATTGCCTCGGTAGTTATTGTAATAACCACCGCCAATGTAGTTCACCTCCGTCCCGGTAGTTCCAGACAAACTGCTTGTACCCGGTTGATGTAGTCGGCCTCCACCGGAATAATGGCCATGCTTGGCTCTGCAACAGCTACAGCTTGTGATGTGCCCACTTTTTCAATCTCTTCCCGGAGCTTTTTCACCTCCGCAACCACGTCGAATTCTGGCTTTGCCTCGACTGCTTTGACTAGTAGCTGCCTATCTGTTGGCCACTGATGGCTATTCAACACCATGTCTGCCAGCAACCTCTTGCTCTCTGCACTACTCTTCTTCATCAGTATACCACCAGCAGATGCATCAACCAACTCCTTCAAGTGAGGATTCAAACCCTCATAGAAATGGCACACTTGCATCTCCAGATCGATGCCATGTCCAGGACAGAGTCGTAGAAGCTCTTTGTATCTCTTCCGGGCCTCGTAGAGTGACTCATCATACATCTGCTTGAAAGTAGTAATGGAAGCTTTTCTCTTCAGCAGCAGGCTCGGTGGGAAGTAGTTGGTAAGGAACTCTGCTCGAAGCTCCTCCCATGTCCCGATTTGACTCTTATCCAATCCATTAAACCAAGACCGTGCCTCGTCTCTGATTGAGAACGAGAACAGTCTCATTCTGATCACATCTTGGGTTACTCCGTTCTGCTTCACAGTGTTACACACCTAAATGAATTGGTTGATGTGGGTATATGGATCTTCTACGGCTCTCCCCCAAACTGGTTTTGCTGCACCATCTAAATAAGGCCTGTGCGCAGCTCGAAGTTGTTGGCGCCAATGCCAACTCTGAATCCGGCCTCTGCTTGCTGTGGAAGAAATCGATTCAAGATGGACCTTTGCAGGATCACAACTTGCCTATCGTTCAATTCTGCCAGTCTTGCGGCTTGCTCTGCTTGAGTAGCCTGGGCTGCTTGTAGTTGCGCTCTCAGCTGTTGTACTTCATTCACAAATTGTCTCTGCTCCTCGGGAGTCATATTTCGCAGAGGTGCTTCAGGATTCTCAGCCATCTCTCGTTGTTTGTCTTTTCCTTTCTTTTTGATTTTTCTGCAGGTTGCTTCAATTTCAGGGACAAAGGCTTCAAGTGTTTTTTCTTTGGCTCGCGTGTTCATGCACCTGCACAGAAAATAAGTAGAATCAGTCCGGCGTCGATTCCAGGGGAATTGTGTGGGGAAATTATCCTATATAATAGCTATGATCCTAAGATTCATTGTTTGAGTGAATGGAAAATAGGTTTTGGTTTTATAAAAATAAAGAGAACAATACAGAAAAGTAAAGATGTTTTGAAAGCAAATTTTAAAGAACACAGATTCTAGGGAAGAATTCTTATTATGGATAACATGTAGGAATCAATTAATTTAATAGGTGGAATACTGCAACAATGCTATATTTCCTTGTTTGGCAAATATAACCTAGATTACTAATTGGTGACTATCTCCGCTCGGTCTCAAAGTAAACCAAATTAGTCAATCTGATAAGCAAATCAGTTTAATTCCTACAGTCTAGTAGATCTGTTTGGATAGTGTAGATAGTATCATGCATTCCTAATCCCACTGTCAATATTCACCTCTCGGTCCTTCTATCAATAGCTAGACATCTAAATTAATCGTCACCTCTCGGTCCTTGAATTAATCTAGAATTATTAAATCAACACAGGAATCATGAACCTAATTAATTAATCCAAACATGCATCCATAATAATATTAACCCCTAGAACCCGCTAGGGTTTCTAGCCACTCATCGCAGATAGAAATCCAAAAGAAAACATATTAAATTGCATAAAAGTAAAGAACTTACAAGAAAAATAAAGGGTTTCGTGTTCCCCAAGTCTCCAAACTCTAAAAACTAAATTGTAGAATGAAAATATGATAGCTGCCTTCAAAAAGTCGAATTTAGTTAGGTATTTATAGGGGTGGATTTGTATCCTATCAAATCTAGGGCTAAAGATATGAATAAATCCGATTTTCATCAAATTTCCCGAATCAGCAGACCCGCGTCGATCATTGCTGATTGGCATCGATCGACGTGGCTTCCTCTTCGGTGTCGATCGACGTGGTCTCTCGCCCCTTCTGCGCAGTCTCACGGTTTTGGCCATAACTTCATCTCCCGAACTCCAATTGACCCGATTCCAGTTGTGTTGGAGAGATAACTCAAAGCATCATCAATTGACATGCGCCAATAGCCCGAATTCCCCTCGTGGTAGAACTCTTCACTGCTACTCTTACATGTCACTGCTTTTGGAACGGTTTCAAGTGAATTTAGGCCTAAAACCTGCAAAAACACCAATATGCGCATAATACCACCTAATATAGACTCATGCATAGAATATATATATAAACTCAATAAAACTACATAAAAAAATAAAAAATAATATAGATAAGCGAGTAAAATAATTAGCTTATCATAAAACCACAGGAAAAAATTAGTGTGCCACCTTTTTGCTTTCTCCATTTATCGTTGATATTTTCAAACCCCCAATGAATTGATCATCTTGAATGTCAAGATAAAATAATATGAACGACAATGATGTACATGCAACATGACTTGAAATATACACATATAATCACACTTTCGATATCAAGAGCTTCAAGGTATACATCTCAAAAATAGAAGAAATCATCTGACCTCAAAATTGAAGTATCATATTTTTTGGAATAAGACCAGTGGAAGTTACAAAATACATCTCAAAGAATGTCTTAGCCAGATCTTCAGCAGGCTTCAAATTTTCTAGATCCTCGAAAGTGAGCAAGTTTTCTCTCATGGCCTTTTGCTTCGTAATACCCTTTGTGGCACCAAGAGTAAGAGTGCGAGGGAGGAAACATATCTATGTACAAAAAGTATAAATTAATTGTAATAAGTGGAAAAATAGATAGCAGCACTACAGTCTATGTTATGACAAGATAATTTTAATGACTGAGTATCAAACTATAAAAATCTTGAAATTATAAGTCATCAGCTCTACTATATGCTAACATAATCCATCCTCCAAGTTCACAAATTTATCAAAAACTATAGCTCTATCGCAAGAGCTCAATAAAGGCGACAAGTTATGTCTTATAAGTCTTTCAGAGCACTGAAGCCACACTTTCAGAGCTCTCCAAGCCACACTCATAGAAGCAGTCACCACATGATCCAAGTCTAATATTCTCCCCACTAAACTGACCAGTATGAGGGCTGCAATCTTGAAATGTGTAAACCAATAATCATATATTTACAAACTTGAAAAAAACAGCTAACATCATCTATTCACAGTGCAATGGAATATCTTTTGTATCGATAAATTTTCCTGTTTTGCTAACATATCTTAACTCATGCCATATTATTTACTAAATCATTTATATAAATATATCAATTTTCAAAGAAGGAACTTCAATAGCTTCTAACTGCACTGAGCAAGGTCCAAAAGTCTAAAGCAATGTACTCATTTTTAGTGTCATTCCATTTATTCGTATGCCAGTTTTACCTTGACATATTATCAATATGAAGCCCAAAAAACTTGAGTTACCACCATGTAAGGGCCCTAAATTCTAATTAAGGTTTAAAAAATAGGAAAAAAAAAATAGAGAGTGGGGTGGAATGCGGTGGTACGAAGATATATTTCCAACAAGTCCAGACCCTACAGACTGTAAATATCTTTAGAAACCACATAAGTACATTGCAAGCATCTGAACTTAGTTTAAAAAAAAGAGACAAAATGCATTTCAAAGAAACAAGAACACCCATTGAAACAGAATTAAAAAATTCTTACTTTATAAAGATAGGAACCAATCCCTTGACCTTTGGCAGAGTTCTCATATGCTCCAAAACTTTCATAGCCTCCAAAGTGTACTTTGGATCAACAGTTAAAGAACTCAAATAATTAAACTCAAGCTGGACAGTAGAAACTTTGACTGTGCTACTTAACCAATCAGGAACTGCATGTGCAGAACGTTCGTGCAAAACAGCATCACAGAAGGCTTTGGTCATTTTGTTGAGGCATTGCCATTATTCTCACCCCCACTATGATGATAATCACTCAGAAGACTCCCCAGAACGCGTATAGTAGTTTTAAATAAGTTTACGTGGCCTTTCACATCAATCCTCTCAGAAAGATGTTTATTAATCCAAGAACCAGCTTAATCAACAACTTCATCAATTCCCATTATCATGGCCGTCTCAAGAGCATATATAAATTTAAAAAACACGAAAGACAGGAAAAATATGATGTTCAAGAAATGGTGTTAACCGTGTTCTTGACTGCTGAGCAGATAATTAATATGATGCATTGCTGCAACAATCATAAAAAGAATATTTAATGACGACAACTTCCACTCATTCATAGATATTAATCGTATTAATACACAAAACTAAATTGTCCAGCGAAAAAATGAGTTAGAACCTTACACAACCACTAGATGGAAGAGGTTTGTAAATCTCGATGTACTGTTGCCCATGTAATAGAAGACGCACATCAAATTTAAAAGTGAAACATACCAGAAAAAAAAATCCGTTACATTCAACTAATATCCTTCTATGAAGAGTAAATAAACCTAGCATCATGTGCCTAGAGAAATCAACAAAACTACTTACACCAATCCTGGTATCTCTATAACATGCGACTGAATTTCAGCAGTAAATGTACTAATAAATGTGGGCAAAACCTGTGTATGCATCAAAATGAAAAAAATATACAAATAAACGTTGATGCCGAGAAACAAAAATATCCTCCAAACTTCAATGCAGTGAAACAAACATTCTCATCCAAACCTAAATCTAGTTTAGATGATGGGAGTGAGATCATGTAAATCATACAAAACAAAACCAAACTGAGTTAGCCAAGCTCAAATTCAACCTCTGACTCCAAATATTAGCATTAGGAACCATCTTTCTACGATCAAAACTTGCTTATGATCAATTATGTAAGTAGGACTTGACAAATCAATCACTTTAGGTCATTCACATAACACACACACATGAATATATAAAGAAGTTTTAATCGTTCCAATCGCGAGCGCAATCCAATTTTCCTTTACAGCGAGTACCTCAATCGATTGCTGTCCATCTTGATGGTAAACATATTTCAGCTCCTTATCACCGCATGTCTCGAGCAAGTTCCAACACCATGTGCATAGAGTGCAACATCCCTGTTCATCAACCAACACCGTCATTTTGTTAACTATTTGAATCAAATTGCATTTTGCTCAATATAACAGAAATTAAAGCTGCCATACCTTTCAGTAGCTGTACGTGAACTGTCGCGCATTGCCGCCGCCAAAACAGAGGGGTTATCACTTGGGAGGAAAAGATTACAGAGTAAAAAAAATAATTTGAGAAAGGTGCGAGAAAATCTTACCTGCGGGAATTCGTAAGAAATAACAAGTTGTGGATCGATCTGAGATGTTCCAGCCATGGATGAATTATGAGTTGAATTGATTTGTAGAGAATTCGCAAAATTAAAATGCTTACTTAGTAATCGGTGTCGACTGGGTGCAGACGTGCAGTGCAGCCGCCGGTAGGGATGTGAGCCGGCGGAGACGGGGAGATGGCCGACGACGTTGAGAGCGTCGTTTGAGTTCAGGGGCGAGGGTGAGGGCTCGCCGCTTGGGTGTGGGTTGACGGTGAGGGAGCGCCGCTTGGGTGTGGGGCGACGGTGGGTGGCGCAGCCGTGCAGCGTAGGTCGGGCGTGGGGAAGGATGATTGGCAATGTGAAAAGGGGTATTAATTTGGGGATATAGGTTTATGTAATTTTGGTAGATTTTCTTGTTTTTAGCAGATTAGGATATTAGATTTTAATTTAATTTAATTGTAAATAAAAACACAACATTAAAATAACAACGGTAAAAAAAAACTGTTGTTTTTTAAGTAATTAACAACACTTAAACAACAATGATAAAGACGAATTGTTTTCTTTTTGCGTTTTAAGATTCTCTACGACAACGGTTTAGGCTAATATCACTCTACGACAATGGTTTCAAGCCTAAACCATTGTTTATTCAGTGTTGTCTATGAGGTTTTTTCTTGTAGTGAATGTTTAGGAGTTTATCGATCTCCTCGTTTATAGCCAGGTTCTTCTCAGGGGCAAACCTTCGGCGCCTCTGCTGGATCGATTTTTGGCGTGGGTTAACCTGAAGTCGATGAGACATCACTTCAGGGTCTATCGCGGTCATGTCCTTGTTCGACCAGGCGAACACGTGTAATTGGGACCGCAGGAACTGCAGGAGTTTCGTCCTAACTTCGGGAATGTGCTCAGCACCTATGAAGGTGGTGCTCGTTAGGTCTTGCTCATCGAGGGGTACTTCCTCTAATTCTTTGGGTGGCGAGGTCTTAACAGGCCCCTCGATGTTATTCACGGCCTTGAGGCTAGTGTAATAGCACTCGCAGGAGGCGGTTTGCTCTCCGTGGATGGTGTGTACTCCCCATCTGCTAGGGAATTTCACCACCTGGTGGTAAGTTGATTGGATGGCCAGGAGTTTGTGCAACCAAGGCCGTCCGAGGATAGCACTGTAAGCTGGGGGAGCATCCACGACCTGAAAAGTCAGATCCAGATTCTCACCTCCACAATACACAGGTAATCGTACATCACCCAACGTATTTCTCTTCTCGTTGCTAAACCCCGTTAATTAGGTTATGTTGCCGATGATCTTAGAGTCAGGGATGCCCATTTCTTTGAAGGCATGATAAAAGAGCACATTTGCCGAGCTACCGTTGTCTACCAGGATTTGGCGAATGCGGCAATTGGAGATGGGCAAGGAGATGACTAAAGCGTTGTGATGTGAGTGGGGGATCCCAGGCGATTCTTCACTAGTGAACTTAATGACTTCGTGTTCCGGATTCTTGCTTGGGATACCGACCGTATTTCTGGCGGTTCTACAAGCTCTTTTGGCAGAGCTACGATTGATGCCACTTACTTCTGATCCACCTGTAATGAAGTGGACGGTCTTCTCGGTAGTAGGGGAGGTTGTTACCTTATCCTCGACGGGCTTCTTCCCTGGGTTTGTTTTCCCACGGGTCCACGTTTTCTTGCCCTTCGGGGATAAGTACTCCACCAGGAGGCCCTTCTTGAGGAGCTCCAAAACTTCGATCCGAAGCACCCGGTATTCTTCAGTACGATGCCCATGGTCATTGTGGAACTCGAAAAATTTCTTAGCGTCTCGGGAAGCGGGGTCTATTGCCATCTTTGGTGGCCATCCTACAGCCCCTGGCATTTGTTTTAGTACGTTGTTTACGAGGTCGGCGGAAGCGATACTCAAGGCGTAATCAGGGACATAAGGAGTGGAGCTTCTTGGCGTTCGGGTGTACGGATGTGGCATCGAATCTATTTTATCGCGGGAGTCAGATATTTCATCCCTTGTCACTCGCCCGGAGGTGCACAGGGCACTCCTTCGCGAGATCCGATATGGCTCATCTTCTTCCCATTTGATGCGAGCCCCAGCATTGTTAAGTGCGTCATCAAGGGTCTGACAGGGATACAAGGTTAGCTCCTTGTAGAGTTGGAATCTACATCCAATCCCTTCTGGAAGGCCCCAACTGCGGTAGATTGGGGGCAATTGGGAATGTTGACCAATTCCTTGTTGAAACGAGCCACGTACAATCGCAAAGGCTCTCGTGGCTTCTGCATGATAGCGTAAAGCTCGTCCGGGTGTTTCTTCAGTTTCCTGCTGCTTGCGTACTGCCTCCAGAAC
Organism: Plectranthus barbatus; assembly: GCA_026898455.1. Classification (NCBI taxonomy): domain Eukaryota; kingdom Viridiplantae; phylum Streptophyta; class Magnoliopsida; order Lamiales; family Lamiaceae; genus Plectranthus; species Plectranthus barbatus. Next base: position 128,130 of record JAPKLW010001201.1, read on the forward strand.
AATTGGTGGAGTTCCACGAAGGTGGAGATGCATCCTCGAGGTAGGCTTACGAACCATTCCAAGGCGGGGCCTGTCAGACTAGACCCAAAGTTCTTGCACATGCAAGCTATGCGCTCTTCCTTCGGGATAGACACCGCAAACATTTTTTGTTTGTAGATCATGATGTGGTTCTCGGGATCCATGGTCCCGTCATACGAGACGAAGTTAGGAGGAACAAACCTCGCAGAGATCTCCACGTCGGCTATGCTTGGTGTGAACGGTGAGTCTGCGTAACTCTCTTTCGCAATGTTCCTTTCTGGCAGAGGTACATCGGGGATACGATCTAGAAGAGACTCAAAGTAGCTAAGGCAATTTCGGATCTCGCTCATTGCCCGGTCAGGCGTAGGTGGCCTTTCTTCGACAGTCCCAGCCCAAGGCCCTCCTCCGATGTTGGGTGGTACATGCTGTCCTCGCCCGCTGGTATTGTGCCTGAATTCCACATTTAGATTTTGAGGAGTCACCGGAGGGCGACGTGTTGAACTCTTGGGGATTGTGACCCAGGGTTGACGATTGGTGGCCGATCTCTTAGCCCGAAGGCGTTGGTTTTCCTCGAACATCTCGCGGTGTGCCCTGGTCATCTGTTCCATCTGGAGGTTGACTCGGGCAATCTCCTGCTGCGGACTTGATTCATGAGTTGGACCACGGTAGGGTCGTTCATGGTAGAGGGATGTGGCAGTGGAAATCTCAATGCTAGTTGCGTCGTGCGATTTTGCTCCATCCCCAATAGGAGATTCTGGAGCGCATTCTCTCGGGGTTCAGGACCCTGCTTAGGTGGTACTTCCGATCTAGGACTCACTTTTGGTGTGAGTTCATCGGCCATATCATGCAAAACAAACAAGATTACGTTCCAAATGCCCCACGTTGGGCGCCAAACTGTTGAGGTTCTATTTGTGTTGAAATTGGGACCCTTGGAACTTAATAGAAATCAAACCAGAATACAACCAACAACGATGAAGATAAGATCGTAAATATCGGCCGTGACTACAACTAGACATTACGAGCCTAGTATTAGTGCGGTAGTGTGCTTGTGCTTCTACTCATAGGGATCAGAAAACATGTGCGAAAATGAACTATCCACGTCCCTTTTATAGAACAAGGGAGGTGGTTACAACCCTAGCTACTTTCGGCAGTAGTTCCGACATTTGGGGGGAGCCGTTGGTGGTGGCTGTTCACACCCTCTTAGGGGATTTAGTTGGTTTAGGCTCCTCGAGCTCCATAATGGGAGAGCGGCGACGGTTATGCATGATCTTTGGGGGTGGCTCCGATTTTGTTGGGCGGGGATGGCTTTGAACTGTGATCTCCTAACTTCCTTCTGATGTTAACGCGCTCCTGAGTATAGAGCCTCCTGCCTGGGTCGTGCACGAGGGTAGGATCTTTGTAAGAGATGATGATTTCGAGGTAGGAAACAGTCGTAACTTCGACTTGGTGCTGGAGCTCATATCTCTACCCTCAGGCTTGGTTCAGGTCGTTACCTCCAAGCTGTTGGGCTCATTTGGACATTATATCTTTGGCCGTCCTCATTCTTAAGGGGCCTGGACCTGACTTTTCCAACCCAATCATTTTTGGGCCCAACAAAAAATATTGATAAGTGAGTATAAATATGAGCTTATCAGTAGTCGCCCGCTAATTTTCTCCTTCTTTCTAGTGGCTCTCCATGGCCTGCTCAACAGTTTCATGAGCAATTTCAAGTAGGATTTTCTAAGCATGTTCCACCACATGTTTCTCGGGTACATGTTGAGTTTCAGTTTGATGAGGAGGTTGTTCCACCTCGATCTCCACATCCATCTCTCAGAGCTAGTAGAAGCCCCCCTTCTTCTTTCTCTCCACCTCCGTCCGTCGATTTTTCTAGGTCGGTCACTCGCTCATCTTTAACTTCTGTTTCCACCAAAACCTCTACAGTAGGTTGCTCACGCTGGGGACACTGATATTCAGGGTGTTGGTCAGCACCCTGAGCTTCCTGGTAGAGTGCTTCAAAAGATGTTGCTTCAGGAGCCCCAGAGAGAAAAGTAATGTTGACATCTTTAGGAATTTCAGTCTTTGGCTCTTAAAATATCAGTTTGTGCCTGGTTGAGGACTCTTCAACCTTCTAATTACCTTTCCTTGCAACCTCTTCCGCTCTGTTTCTCCTCTTCAAAGGACGGGGGATCTCAGTTCGATGTCTCCTTGGAATATCCACAATAATCCTTCACTCGAGCGAAGCATGTCCTTGAATTGGCTGAGATGGCTCCTCATGAACAATCTGCTTTATCAGCTTTCTGTACTTCTTCTTTGGTTGTTCCTTGGTCTTATCCTGCCCAAACTTGGTTAATTGGGGGAAGCCTTCTATTACCTTCTGCAAGCTCTCCTCTTGTTGAGCTGCAATATCTTGTTGTATAATTGTCTCATCCACTGCCTGTTTCCACCACGACCACCATAAACTTCATCATCATCCTCCATTTTTCTCGGCTCACCCACCTCAGACTTGGTGTGGATGGAGTCAGTGGAGATCAAAAGCTCTCCGTCATCCACTACTGGCAACAATTTCTCCAACAGGTAACTGACTTTTAGGCCGAAGCCAACACCGGTGGAGAATTGCCCTATCTCCTCAATAGTTGACTTCCTGCCCACATAGTCTAATAACCAATCAAAGAGGAAATCAGCCCAGTCCCCATGAAGTTCATCAACGATGGCCATAAGTATTGAATACTTCATCCGGGTCATCTTAAAAAATGAGACAATCTCGCATTGCAACATTCTAATAGCAATGTTAGCGAGGAATTTATAGAACGGATCGAACTTGTTAGTTTTGTGGTTCATTTTACAACCTGTGGTAACTTCATCAAGCTTCCAGTTAGTCCAGCATCCATCCATGATCTCCTGACTTTCTGGTTATCAACCCCATGTCGGTAGATTTTGGTTCCTCTGTTCCTCAGCTTGAACACCTATTTGAGTAACAGGGTTGTTACCACAATTTTAGTTCCAGCCACCTCAGTGGTGAAGAACTTTTTGTCTTTATCTACTACGACATTGGCATAGAATTCGGCAACAAAGAACAGATAAAACCTCTTTAGTTTGACCTTTAGAAAATATACAATCCTCTCGCTAGTCAGTTTCTTGTTGAGGTGATTCTCTGGATAGGCCTTCTTCACATCATCCACGTTCAGAATCTTCTCATTTGTCACTTGAGCGGCTCTTCTCTATTCTAGTGACAACTTCTTAGGATCAAAATGAAATAATATCACTATTTGAGAATACGGACGATCAATATACTCTACAGGTGGCTCCTCCTCTCGACCAGATGTCGAGGTATCTCCGGGTGGTTTCTGGGGTGTTTTAGTAGATTTCTTTGGTTCCATGGCTGGTAGAAATGAATGACAATAAAAGCTAGAGAATGATTGTCGATTGTCTTGAATGCTTTGTTGAATTTCTTGAAATATGAAGGTTTGAAGGTTTGGGAATGGATGAAACTGGCAAAGTGATAAAAGTTTTTAATCGTCATTTTTCCATCGGTATAAATAGGGTAAAAAGATATAGATCTAACGGATCAAATTAGGTCAACAGATACAATTTTGACTGATCTATCGTGTGAGTGGGGCTTGTCCACATGGCGTGTGCTGATTCATTGTTGCCTATTATGCATTTAATGTGTCTTATGTGATAAGTAACCCATTTGAATTTAGAATCCCCACCTTTATATGCATACAAACTAAGATTCAGTTTATAAACTGAGAGTTGGAACTCAGTTTATTTCCGCAACCTTCCATCAAAATATTCTGGGTAGAGAAACCCAAAACTTGGTTTTTCTTGGAAAGTCAGTATGGCCCACCAAAATGTTGAAAGACAATACTGAGTACGTGTCCTCTATTTTAAAACTTAGTTTTAGACGTAAGTTTCATTATCTTGCGTAGGCATCACTTAGAATAATCTTCGAAAATTTAGCTTAGTTTGACACCTCCACACTGAGAAATAAGCAAAATCTAAAAACCGAGAGTTTGAACTCAGTTTTAATCCACATCCGTCATCTTCAATCAAAGATTTTTTTGATTTTCTCACCAAATTGGAACGTGTTGGTGACACCACTTGAAATAATTGAAAGAATTAACTTTAAGATAAAATTGAGAGTTGGGACTCAGTTTTAGTCAGTGTCACCTCCACCAGACTTAGAATTATAGAGAATAAGAAATCCACAAAACTAAGAGCTCGTACTTAGTTTTATTCCGCATCTACTCCTCTTTGATTGAAATCTCATTGAATTCTTGCAAATCAAGCTTGATGCACAGCTCCTTAAATCTAGTTTATGGGACTGGTTTGGTGAAGATGTCCTCTAGTTGATCTTCAGTACGATTGTAGTCTTCCGACTCATCCTTCTTCTCAATATGATCTTTGATGAAATGATGTCTAATGTCGATGATTTTGGTTCTTGAATGGTATATTGGGTTCTTCATGATACACATAGCATTGATATTATCACAGTAGATAGGAAAACTCCCAGTCTCGACCTCATAATCAAGAAATTGTTGCTTGATCCATAGCACTTGGGCACAACAACTAGCAGCGGCTACATACTCAGCTTCGGTTGTTGATGTGGCGATAGAGTGCAGCTTCTTGCTGAACCAACTAATGAGCTTGTGTCCTAGGAACTGAGAAGTTCCACTTGTGCTCTTTTGGTCGATTTGGCATCCTCCAAAATCTTAATCTGAATAGACATTGAGAGTAAGCTCGTCAGTTTTGGGGTACCAAATACCTAAGGATTTGTTCTTTAGAGGTATTTTACTATCTTTCTAGCAGCCTCCATGTGCGATTTCTTTGGATTGGCTTGATACTCGCACATTCTTCAACTGAGAAGGAAATATCCGGCCTACTTTAGGTCAAATATAATTTTGATCCAATGATGCCTCTGTAACTCGTCGGATTGACTGATTCTCCTTCTTCATCAAGATTAATCTGGGCACTGGAGCTCATGGGAATCCTCAAAGGCTTGATCTTCTCAGGGCAAAACTTGTTAATCAAGTCCTTGGTATACTTCTTCTGGTTGATGAAGATTCCACCTTCTTTTCGGATGACTTGAAGTCCGAGGAAATACGTAAGCTTACCCATCATGCTCATTTGGAAGTTGTTTTGCATAAGTTGGGGAAACCTTTCACGCAGCTTCAAGTTCTTGCATCCAAAGATAATATCATCGACATAGATTTTAACCAAAAAGATGTCTACTCCATCCTTGATCCTGAATAGAGTTGTGTCGATCTTTCCATTCTAGAAACTGTTCTCGAGGAGAAACTGAGACAAAGTCAAGAGCCTACGAAGATAGGAGATGCTCTGAAACCCACTAATTAGATGAATGCCATGCAAGAAAACCTTGCTGAGTTCAAATGGAATGAAGTTTAGTACTTAGTGGATCAACCAAACCACCAATAAGTCATTTGCACGAAGTGGGTCTTCAAGAATAAGAGAGATGAGACCGGGAACATAATAAGGAATATGTAGGGTTTGAGTCTACGATGGACAACATGAGTTGCCATTAATTAAATTCTTGCCAAGGATCGTTCTTAGGGTACCAAGAATAAATTTCAATTAAACAAATCATGCGAACCTATGCATGATCCTACAAAATTAATTGCAGAGGATGGAATTTAGGAATACCTGATCTTCACTGTATGATCTACAGATCTAGATCGGAGAATAAAGCGATGTAGTAAACTTAGATCAGAGATAAGACACCGGTGATGGACAGTTGTTACTACAGATCTGATCTTCTGATCTGTTCCCTTGCTCCTTGGAAATCTAGTGAGGATTATCTACCAAGTTGGATCCGAGATCTGGAGAAATCGATCAGTTTCTCCCTCTGGATTGCCGCCGCCGTTCTCTCTCTCTATTTCAATAAACTAAAAAACCTCTTATGATCTGATAGAGTGAAGACATATATATAGTGTTAGGGTTTTGAGAAACCCTAACCCTAATAGGCTTGAGCAGTTCATGGGCCAGACCAGGGACCAGATGCAAATAATAAAGTGGGCCCTCTTTATTAATTAATCCTTCCTTGTTCAACCCAGAACATAATTAATTAATAAAATATTGTTTTAACCTTCACCACGATAACAATGCTGACTCGCCCCTTTATTACCACGTTATTAGGAATGGTTTGCACCAAACTAACTTAATCCACATATTTAAGGTTTTAGACATTCATTAATTAATTTCTCTTATGACAATCAACCATAATTAATTAATCTCTTATTTCCAGTGTAATACCACTCACTCCTTTTCACTTATGCCTGAATTAAATAATTCAACCTGCAGGGTTTAGCATAATGAACCTTGTGAGCTCCTCAGGGAATGCCACCATCCTGAAACGGATAAGCTTACCTAAACGTCCAGCCTAAGCAGGCCACACACAAATGTCCAACACCCAAAATACGAGTATTAGATTACAAGTAAGACTCGCCACCATGGTAAATCAAAGTGTGATCAATCTGTGTGTGCCCCTTATCCTTCAGTTAGGTTTCAGATCATAGGAAGTATGTTAGGGATCTGGCTCATTCGTATGTCAATGTGAATGGAACATCCCACTATTGATCCCATCAATACATATCTATGTACCGACACATCAAGTAGTTAGGATAAGCCCACTTATGAACCGATGTGCCGCAGCTTAGACCGACAGCCTATCTAGGGACTGTCTCAGCTGTGATACTGTTTATATCTCGCTAGGTCAAACGACTCATATGATCATCTGTGATCTCCTACACACCATATGGTCATCCCTATAGGCGAGATAATAGGATATTATGGTTCGTTGTATGTTTGTTACATCAGACAATGACCATTGTTGCAGCAACATATATGAAGACCAGTGTACAAAACACTTAATCATATATGCTTTCAGTATACTGTCCCAACAATCTCCCACTTATACTTAAAGCATAATACCATTGCTTTATCAAAGTATTAAGTGTGTCTATACTGTCAATCACTCCCACTGCATTCACGTTACCTCTTGTCACGATTTCTCGTATGATGTGATACCACACATCCTATGTGTTTCACCAGCTTGTGAGTCTTGGGTTCCCTTGAGTTTTTCATTGCACCATGATCACAATTCTATATGATTTTATTAGAACAACTCAGAACACACACCTCTAGAGGATAACACTGGAGTTATACTGCTTCTTGCGAAGCTAATAAAGTTGTCAAAAGAACTCAGCCTTCATACCGTAATCTGCAACACACTTTTGTGTTAGATTCCTATAACTCCTCCTCCAAGGCCAACACATAGTTAGAGGTCGATTTCCCTTATGATCCTCCTGGATATCCGATGCCATTCAACTCACACGGCTCATTAATTAACCAATGTGTGCCTATCCAGAGTTGAACTGTTATCTGTTTAACATGCTATAGCATTACAGATATCTAACTTCGTTCATTTACAATATGGAAAGATAGCAATCTTTCTTGCTATGAACGATTCACCACAGAATCAATTTAAGCGACTTGAGATACCTGAACATCCTTTTCTTGTGACAACACAAGACCTTAATTTAAAAGATGTTCCAAAATCTCATAAGTCCTACTTCTGAAACTGTTCGTATAACCATCCTTTATGTCTGATAATATCTCCACACCGTTTCCGAATGTGAAAATACCATCCATATAATGTGCAAGGAAAAACAACGCTTCCGCTGACACATAACTGGTGCATGAAACTCTCATTCTCGATAGACAATATCGAGATGTCTGTTTCGAAAACATACTAGGTTACCATTTGAGCATTTCTTTCCTTGTATATTAATCAGTTACTTATAGCTGGTAAGCTATTTGGCAATCACTTATCCTCATACACAACCATAACCTTTACTGATTCATTTATGAATCCATGACTTGACGTCATTAAACTGCATCTTTTGTCTTAACAACTTCGTTGCGCTTTAAGGGATAAGTACGATGTTGTTCGTTAAGCTGGGAACAAGTCTAGAGACTGTTTCCACGAACTAGTACAATTAGGCCTGTTAAGGCATCCTCCCACTGCAACGATGCTCCTTTTACGTTGTCAGTTAATGGTGCATTAATTTGTGGTTAACCACCTTACACAGGTGGCCGTGCAATTGGTACCATACCTTCCAAGGTATGCTCAATATGCCACGGGGTATTTCCTGATGGATTTGAATTCTCTTCTCTAAAACGTTAGAGAACAATCTCACATTTGGATTTATGGTTTCATCCTATACAACTTGCTTGTATCTAGGATATACAAAGCAACCATTTTTTTGTTTACCTGGAATAGCCCACAAAGCAGTACTAGCTTAACCTTTTTCCAAACAATTAGTTTCCTATATCAGCTTAACAGCCGACTTACCCATCATTGCCCTTTCGACAGAGTCAAGGTCTGCTAGGGTATTTGGAACTGATTTAGAAGGCACTAGATTAAGCAAACACACAACTGCTTTTGGCGCTGTTCCCAAAACAAAAATTTGGCAAATCTGGCATGACTTATAAACTTTTAAAGAATCTTATTTCATTTTACCTACAATATCCCAATCAAGGGATAATAGGTGTAGTTAACTGGGATGCAATCCCTTTGCTCTGCTAGATACTGTAAAACCCCATCACTTAAGATATACCAATATGAACCATAATGTTTTTACGGTCTTGTTTAACTTATTCTCTACCTTAGTCTTGAACGCTCTTGAATAAAGCAAGAGACAAAGACTTGTAGTGAACTAGATAAACACATCCAAATCTTAAATGATTACAGTATCAATGTCTGTTAAGGCAACTGCGGAAGTAGACTCAAACCAGCAAACCAGAGCAAACACGAAATAACTTATAGAGATACAATCGCCTATTAAAAGGCTTGGTTACCATTTTATATCTCTAAGTAGTTGTCATAAGTACCATTCTTAGGAATACCTGGATTGGATCCATAATTCCATGAATTACTTAAAACTACTTTGACTGATGTAACCTATCTCTATAGAGATTCTTTAAATTATACCTTAGAACACTGATTGTTTATGTAATCAAGTAATGAAGAGACAATCATCCATAATAGAAAACACTGTTATTCATTATGATAGAAAAACTCTATATGAATAACTGATAATCCATAACAATAGATGAAAATTGTTTATCAAAAAACAAAACCAATATCTCTTCAAAATATCTTGAATTAAAACAGTGTTTTAACATAAAATTAAAGCAAATAACTCCAACAGCTTGAGAACAATCTCCAGCATCTTCCTTGGAGTTGGTAGTCCCGTCATCCTCAAGCATTATTATCAGCTTGATTCTCTCGTCCATTGGTGTTAACACCTGGACAATCTGCTTTCCAGTGTCCTAGCTAGCCACAGCGGTAACACTTGCCCTTTCCTTTAACTTTGCCAGTCTTTTTCTTTGGAGCATAGACTCCATTGTTCCCACCAGCAGTTTTCTTGTTCTTATTCCTAGCCGTTCTTTTAGGTTTTGCTCGTTTAGGAGCAGCAGACCGGCTACCGGAAGAAACCAAAACTGCTTTCTCGGGTTCCATCAGGGATTGTGCTGTCATCAAGTACTGAGTAACTCATTAAGAGTATACTCCTTGTTCATCACAACATTCAACCTGAAGTTTTCAAAGGACTTGGGAAGAGAGTTTAGTATGTTATAGACTAGGGCTTCTTCGTCAATACCACCACCATGCAACGTTAGTTCATCCATGAGGTGAGTCATGGCAACCACGTGCTCTCTCACTGAACTGCCTTCAGACATTTTCTTACTCACAATCACCCTCATGAGATTGAATCTGACAGTTCTGTCTGTCTCCCCATAAGTTGTTGTTAGATTATCCATAATCTCACAAGCATTATCATAATGTTGATGCTGCAGTTGCACTACCTTACTAATGGTGGTCATCATGTAGCATTTCACTACATTATTAGACTTGATCCACCTATCATAGGACCGCTGCCGCTCGGCAGTAGCATCAGCAGCTGGGACTGGCGGACAAGGATCAGTAAGGATAAACTTGTGTTCTTCCGCAACAAGGATATAATCCAAATTACGTTTCCATTCAAGGAAATTCAGACCAATGAGAGGATTTTGAGCGAGGATATTAATGACATTGTTCAAAGACATTTCTGAAAACAAATACGCGAATTAAAGTAAGCACATACTATGAACAATTGAAACAAATATGCATAGAACCTTTAGATAAAACAATGCAATTTGTTCCCTCCAATTGCCCAAGCTAATTCACCGCAAGCTACCCGAGTAGACGTTTACGGCAAACGCTCAACCAGACCAAAATAGGTCCTTTAATTTCTTAACATGCCAGGTATCTTAAGCAAAAGAAATTAATATTAGAGATCTTAAAACCATGTTCACCTATCCGAAGCAGGGACATCACAAATAAGTTATACTGCAGGCAACATCTAAGCCAAATAAACCACAATCCTAATTCCGGATGATAAAAGGCAATTTAGCATACAACTGAACCATACCGCATGCCCTTTACATCCTTTGTTATCCCACTTAGATTAATCTTAGAGACCAGTGAAAGTTGTCTCAATGCAAGCTACCTGTCACGCCCTGATTTGTAAACAGGACTTAAATAAGAGAATTGAGGCACATCAGGAACGAGACTTGCACTTGGGATATCAATCAATAAGAAGAATTCAAGCAAATAAGAAAGAAATCATCACACTTATCCCAAGTTAAGCAAAAGATGGTAAAGGGGTGCCTCCTCAAGAAGGGATCGTAGCTTCTTGAGTAACCAATATCAGAGTATTTGTGATGTCATCAAAAGGCTAACAAAAGATAAAGAGTTTCAGCAGCAGAAAGTTATCAATGAAGTATGTATATGAAGATACATACTTCAGCATCTAACTATTACAAAAAAAAGAATCTTCAGCTCCACTTCGACTGCTGCCTCGTACTCTGCTCCAGAAGCTTCTTTTAACCTGCGCATTTTAGAAATAATGCGAGGGGCTAAGTACAAATTGTACTTAGAGAACATATGCCCAAAAACATACATACATATAAGTTTGTCATGCCTTTTTAATCGGGTCGCACATGGTGTTTTAAGTTTGAAATCCTCCCATTGCACCAAAACATTTCATGAATGAGCATGCTCCTTTTTACTTTGTTAAACTATCTGCAAATGATTATGTGACTGGGAGGTGGCCACCTACCACAGTCACGAAGCTAGTCCGAGTAGGGCATGACCCCTAGCATGTCAGCATCATAGTGCACTAACCCGAGGTATCTCTTTCACTACCTGGGTATGATCGATAAGACTCGCTGATAAGTTAGGATTTTCACCAACTTATCTTATGGTTCTTTGACTGATTGTGTAGTGTTTAGATCGTTTTTGGTATCATTTTCGTGCATGAATTGGATTTTGTACTTGTAATGTCGTGTTTAATGAATCATGCAGGTTTTTAGTCGAAAAAATAGAGAAGAATTAGAATCCCATTTTCAGCACCTCGTCGATCGACGAGGCAAAGAAAGCACAGCGCTCGACGAAGGGAAAAGGAAGATCGACGGAAGCAAAGGCCGCGTCGATCGCTGCCAATGCTCGTCGATCGACGAAGATATTTCAGGAGCAGCGATCGACGCCAGACCGCCACGATCGACGCGCATGCGGGATTCCTAATCTGAATCTGATTTGGAGATAAAGGCATATCTAACCCTAGATACTGCTGGATACATCTTTCACCCCTATAAATATTCATGTAAATTCGTTTTTAAAAAAAAAAAGAGTTTTCAAGAACGTTTGACTTAGTACTTAAAGATTATTCGTTATTTCTTTCCCTGAGGGATCGATAATTTCATTTGCCGCTATATTATTAGCTTTGCTAAGTCGCTGTTAAATAATTTAGCGATCAAATTTTGGCGCCGTTGCCAGGGAAAGAATAGAATTAATCTTACTATTAAGTCTGTGATTGAAATATTACTTTAGGCTGTAATTTTCACATTGTCTGAAATTTTTCTCGCTTTTTCGTATTCCACGTTGATCGATGCTATTCCTCGCCGATCGACGAAGTTGTTTTCGTTTCGTCGATCAACGCATTATCTCGTCGATCGACGCCTTGTTCATTTCAGAGGCTCAGTTTTCTTATTTCAGTTCGTTCCGTTTATTTTCAGTCTTACCTCACTACCTCCTTTGTTGTACAGGTAGTGCATGAGTACAAGAGCTAGAGGAAAGGACCCGCTTTATTACTATCCGGACATTGAAGCCACTTGCAGAAAGATCCGAAGGAATAAGCGTGCTCAGGAAAGCTCAAGTAATCACACGATGGAAGATAATGTACCACCGCCTCCACCAGTGCTAACTGCAGAGGAGCAGGTTGTGCTTCTCCAAGAAGTCCAAGCTATGAGGGCGCAAATCCAACAGTACAATCTGGAAAGAGACCTCGAGAGGAACAATCCGAATGGAAGGGATCTTCGCCATAACCCACTATTTGAGGACAATCCCGACAATGAAGAGGAAGACAACCAGGATCCTCCAGAGGAATCTGACGATGAGGAAGAAGAGGAAGCCATGCAGAACCGGTATAAACCTCGGTTCAAGGAGACAAATTTCAAAATTGGCATCAATGCCAACAATTTTGAACTGAAGACCGGATTGGTGCAAATGGTGCAACAAAATCAATTCGGAGGAAGACCTGCTGAGGACCCCTATGGGCATTTGGATAAGTTTATTATGCTCTGCAACACTGTCAAAATTGGAGGAGTCAGCAAGAGTGCCATCCGAATGCGTCTGTACGCATTCTCTCTGAGAGATAAGGCACAATCATGGTTCACCGCACTGGACAAAGGAAGCATAGGCACGTGGACCGAATTGAGGAATGAGTTTCTAGGGAATTTTTTCCCTCCGAATGTTATCAGGCAAAAACGGAAAGAAATCATCAGGTTCGCTCAAAGGCCTGATGAGAGCTTCAGTGAGACGTGGGAGAGATTCAAAGAGCTGTTGAGAGCCTGTCCCGGACATGGTTTTCCGCCAGGAGAACAAGCGGAGGCGTTCTATGAAGGGCTCAATGATAAGACAGCCAAATTGGTGGATACCACACTAGGAGACACAGTCATGACGAAAAGTGGAAAGAAAGCCATGGAGTTCTTCCAAAAGATGTCCAACAACACTCAACGGTGGTCCTCAAGCCGAACTCGGCCTGTGAAAGCTGTCGAGAAAGTAGTGGAAAAAGTTGCCGAGCAACCCGATTTGGTAGCCGAGCTGAAAAAGCTTAAGGAAGAGTTTGCTAATCTGAAGCAAGAGAAAACAGTTGCTGCAGTTGAAGCAGTGCAGGGTCCAGTCGAGGAAGACAATGCTGAGGTGAATTTCATTCAAAGGGGCGGTTATCAAAACAACTACCGAGGAGGATACCAGCAACATAATCACCAGAATAACCAGCCCTATACCTACAATCATGCAAGGAATCACCGTGGATTCTCCTACGCAAACCCTCAAGCTGCAGAGCAACCACCACCAGGATTTGCCGTTCAAGAAGGAGCAATATTGGAGAAGAAGAAGCCAAATCTTGAGGAGATTTTGGCTAAGTTCATGGAAGGCTCCACTGATACTGCAGCCAAGTTGAAGCAGGAAATTTCAGGCGTGAACACAAAGGTTGATCAGATACAAAAACACGTGCAGATCATTGAAAATTAAGTCAGCCAGATCGCCGATGCCCTAGGAACTAAACACAAGCCGGGACAACTTCCGAGCAACACTCAGGTCAACCCCAAGAATCAGAATCAGAGGAACCAGGTGAACGCTATAACTCTGAGAGGGGGCAAAACCTATGAAGGACCCAAGCAAGCAGGGACAGACACCCTGGATGAAGGAGAAGCCGAGAAAGAAGAAGAAGTCGTCACAGGCGAAGCTCCGTCGATCGACGATGCTTCCCCGTCGATCGACGAAGAGCCAAAACTTTTGTCGACCGAGGCTGACCCTCGTCGATTGACAACCGCCCCTGCTCCACCAATGAAGAAACCGCCTTTGCCATATCCGCAGTGGTTTGCCAAGACCAAGATGAACGAAAGGTATGCACGATTTTTGGAGACAATGAAGAAGGTGCATATCAACATCCCATTGGTAGAAGCTCTTCAAGAGATGCCCGGGTACATCAAGTTTCTGAAAGACATGGTCTCTCAGAAAAGACCGTTCTTGGAGCACAAGACGGTCAACCTTTTCGAAGAGTGCAGCGCCATCATCCAAAAGAAGATGCCAATCAAAAGGGAAGACCCGGGTTCCTTCACAATCTCTTGTGTCATCGGAGGTGAGACCTTCGGGAAGGTTCTCTGTGATTCAGGGGCATCAATCAACTTGATGCCACTATCAATCTTCAGACGGTTAAAGATCGGAAGCATCAAACCCACAACAATCTCACTTCAGATGGTCGACCGATCAGTCACCTATCCGAAGGGCATCGTTGAAGATGTGCTGGTAAAGGTAAAGGATTTCATAATTCCAGCTGACTTCGTGGTGCTTGACATGGAGGAGGATCGAAACATTCCTCTAATCCTTGGAAGACCATTCCTGAAAACCGGAGGGGCATTAATCGACATCCGCGACGGCAAGCTGACGTTCTGAGTGAACAATGAGTCCGTCACATTCTCGATTTACAAGGCAATGCAGAAGCACGACGATGGAAGCTATGCAGAAGAATGCCACATGATCAACTGCTTCAGCCCGGTAATGTTTTCCCCTTTCGCTTGTCTCAAAAGTGAGCCGGATTTCCTGGAAAACTGCTTGCAACACTCCCTTTCCTCATCCACAAATCTGGACGAAGCAACCGAGGGGATCATGAATCTGGTCATGGAGCTGGATGTGTTCGAGGAGGTGACTCGTGAAAAAGAACTTAAAAGAGAACCGCTGCCCAGCCACTACAGCCAGTTCTCGTCGATCGACTCCAATGCCTCGATGATCGACGCCGTAGCAAGCACCTCGTCGATCGACGAAGATGCCTCGTCGATTGACGGCAGTCCTGAAAAGCCGATCTCCAGCTCCGAGCCGCCAATTCTGGAGCTCAAGACACTCCCGACACACCTCAGGTATGCATTCCTTGGGTCAGATAGCACTTACCCTGTTATTGTTTCTGCTTATCTTTCACAGGGGGAGTTAGACAAACTGCTGCGAGTTCTACGGACATACAAGTCCGCCATCGGATGGACTTTGGGAGACATCAAAGGGATCAGTCCTTCACTGTGTATGCACAAGATCATCCTTGAAGAGGATGCCAAACCAAAGAGACAAGCACAATGACGTTTGAATCCCATCATGCAGGAGGCTGTAAAGAAGGAGGTTCTCAAACTCCTTGACCATGGCATGATCTACCCAATCTCCGACAGCAAGTGGGTAAGCCCTACACAAGTAGTGGCCAAGAAAGGAGGGATGCAAATTGTAAAGAATGATGATGGGGAAGAAGTAGCGCAAAGACCAATCACGGGATGGCAAGTCTGCATTGACTACCAAGCTTTGAACACCGCCATGTGCAAGGATCACTTTCCTCTTCCCTTCATTGATCAAATGTTCGATAGATTATCTGGTTACCCTTTTTATTGCTTTCTTGATGGTTACTCAGGGTACAATCAGGTAGCTGTGGCACCTGAAGATCAACACAAGACGACATTCACCTGTCCATATGGAGTATTCGCCTACCGACGGATGCCCTTTGGATTATACAATGCACCGGCCACCTTCCAGAGATGCATGACGGCAATCTTCCATGATCTTATCGAGGACATCATGGAGGTATTTATGGACGACTTCTCGGTTTTTGGTAGCTCATTTGATGTCTGTTTGCAGAATTTGGCTACTGTACTTAAGAGATGCACCGAGACAAACCTATGCCTCAATTGGGAGAAATGCCACTTCATGGTACGAGAAGGAATTGTGTTGGGTTATCGAGTATTAGCCGAAGGACTAGAAGTGGATCGAGCCAAGGTGATAACCATTGAGAAGATGCCACCACCAACAAATGTCAAAGCCGTCCGAAGTTTCCTAGGTCACGCAGGATTCTATAGGAGGTTCATCAAAGACTTCTCAAAGGTATCCCGGCCCTTGTGCAACCTGCTGGAGAAGGATGTGTCCTTCGTTTTTGATGAAGAATGTCTGAAAGCATTTGAGAAGCTGAAAGAAGCACTGGTAACTGCACCAGTCCTAACCGCACCAGATTGGGAAGAGCCCTTCACATTGATGTGCGACGCCAGTGACTACGCTGTTGGAGCAGTTCTGGGCCAACTGAAAGGAAAACTCTTCCACGTGATTCAATACGCCAGCAAGAGCATGAATCCAGCTCAATGCAACTACACCACGACGGAAAAAGAGATGTTCGCGGTTGTGTATGCCTTCGATAAGTTCCGGCCTTATCTGATAGGCTCGAAAATAATTGTTTACACCGACCATGTAGCAATCAGGTATCTGTTCGCAAAACAAGATGCCAAGCCCAGACTGATCCGATGGATACTGCTGTTGCAAGAGTTCGACTTGGAGATCAAGGACAGAAAAGGAAGCGAGAACGTCATCGCCGACCACTTGTCAAGGCTCGAACCACCGGTCAAAGGAGATGATCAGCAATCGACAATCCGAGAGACATTCCCCGACGAACAGGTCTATGCCTTGAGGGACATGAAGGAGATCTATGAATTCTAAACTCCGTGGTTTGTAGACGTCGCCAACTACTTGGTCGGCGGCGTACTTCCTCCGGACTCCTCCCCATATGCAAAGAAGAAGTTTCTGCACGACGTTAGATTCTACTATTGGGAGGATCCCTACTTGTGGCACAGATGTGCTGACGGCGTCATTTGCCGCTGTGTGCCCCAGTCCGAGTGGCAGAAAATCTTCAAAGCCTGCCATTCATCTCCTACTGGTGGACACCATTCAGCCAACCGGACTGCTTTCAAAATCCTAGCAAGCGGATTCTATTGGCCTTCCATCTACGAAGTCTGTCGCGGATGGATAACGGGCTGTGATCGCTGCCAGAGGACCAGCAACATCTCACGGAGGGATGAGATGCCACAGACTCCGGTGATTGAAGTGGAAATATTTGATGTCTGGGGGATCGACTTCATGGGACCCTTCCCGCCATTGCA
The DNA here is from genome assembly GCA_026898455.1 of Plectranthus barbatus. Taxonomy (NCBI): domain Eukaryota; kingdom Viridiplantae; phylum Streptophyta; class Magnoliopsida; order Lamiales; family Lamiaceae; genus Plectranthus; species Plectranthus barbatus. The sequence goes on from JAPKLW010001201.1 coordinate 145,206, forward strand.
AGGATTCACATACATTCTATTGGCAGTGGACTACGTATCACGTTGGGTCGAAGCCATTCCGACAGTCACCAACAATTCCAAAGTCGTCATCAAGTTCCTGCAAAAGCTCATAACAAGATTCGGAACACCAAGAGCCCTGGTAAGTGATGGGGGGGTCACATTTTTGTAACAGATGGCTTTCTTCTCTTCTTGCTAGGTACGGAGTAAAGCACCGCGTTACTACCCCATATCACCCTCAAGGGAACGGGCTGACAAAACTATCCAACAGAGAAATCAAGCGGATCTTGGAGAAGACGGTAAAGCAAAGAAAGGATTGGGCGGCAGTTCTCGACGATGCACTTTGGGCATACCGCACCGCCTACAAAACACCGATTGGGACATCTCCATATCAGCTGATTTTTGGGAAATCATGTCACCTTCCCGTCGAGATGGAACACAAGGCTTGGAGGGCAGTGAAAGAATTAAATCTGGATTGGAAGACAGCTGCAGAAGAACGCGCCATGGTACTAAACGAATTAGAAGACTTTCGGGACGAAGCCTATGAGAACAACGTCATTTATAAGAATCGAGCGAAGAGATTCCACGACAAAAAGATCCGCTCGCATGTTTTCCATTCAGGTGACAAGGTTCTCCTCTTCAAATCCCGTCTTTGATTCATGCCCGGAAAGCTGCAGTCAAAGTGGACCGGACCATACACCGTGATCTGTCAATTCATGAACGGTGTAGTTAAATTAGCTGGCCAAGATGGAAAGAATTTCAAAGTGAACGGGAAAAACCTGAAACCATACTTCACCCCTCTTCAAATCGAAGCAGTGGAGAAGTACTACTTGAACCGCCCTTAAAAACTCAGGTATTGTCGAGCTAGCGACATAAAACCAAGCACTGGTTTGGAGGTAACCCAACAGTTTCCTGTTTTATTTATTTCTGTTATTTTCAATTCAGTCAAGTAGAGTCAGTTGAGTTTCGTTTTTTTTCTTTTTCGAATTGTTTCGGGTTTAGTCATTTGTCGGGCCACGTCGATCGCGGCTCTTTGGCATCGATCGACGAGGAAATTCTTCCACGTCAATCGGCTCCAATCATCATCGATCGACGAGCAAGTTTCACCTTCGTCGATCAACGCGAGTGTTACTAGGGCCGGACAGAGACGGGTATAAAACCCACTTCTTTTCATTCTTTTTCTCACAACACACGACGCACGCCTCTCTCACTCTCCCAAACACCTATCTCGAATTTTTTTCTCCCCAAATTCATCACCACCAACCACGGTATGTATCCTAACACTCTCCTCTTCGATTATTTCATTTGTTTTGAAGGATTTGAGCATGATTTTTGATAAAAACTGAACTTGGAGCCCTAGTTTTCATTTTTGCAATTTTGTCAATTTCGTTGCTATTCATTATGATTATTCGATATGGTTAGTTATTTTAGTCGATGTACTTACTTGTGATTGGTTTGCTGCTTGAATTTCATTGAATCTGACGAACGATAGTTTGGGGGATAATTCTAGTTTGGGGCGTTATTCTAGTTTTGCTATTTCTGGGACAAATTCTGTCAAACATGGAGGTGATATGCTAGGATAGAGTTTGAATTGCATGAATGTCGAATCAATTTTGCATGGGTAGAATTTTTTCTGTGGATTATTGCACAACTGGATGCACTCATGTTGGGAATTTTGTGTAGAATTGTGATGAACTTTGACAAATTTTTACCACTACCCTTGCAGATTGACCATGGATTTTCGACCCACCTTCACCAAACAGGCTCATGAGAGGCGATACAGAAAATTCTCAGGAGATTAGTTCACTATCCGGCAGACACTTTACCCATGCCCGGAGACAATGAAAATGCTGGGAATCCGAGCTGATGTAGAAGCTCTCTTGCAGAGAATTGATTGGAATGCTTGGATGACAGCCCGATGGCCGACATACCCATCACTTGTCCTGGAGTTTCTGGCCTCACTCCACGTCTTCGAAGTTCAACCGGAATCAGAGCCTACGACAATTGGTTTCCAGCTTCTGAACCAGTACTACGAAATTCCAAGGGACGAGCTTGAAGAAATCTGGGGAGTCCACGTTGGGGGGGTCGGTTTTCTCCCCCCACACTTCGACATTGCCCGATTCTGGACCCAGATCGCTTCTGATGCCAAAGAAGACCTGCGGGAGTTTGACTCAGGGACCTTGAAAGTGTCCTCCATCGACAACCCAGTTTTCAGATATCTTCAGAGATGCATGGGGGTGTCGATCACCGGCAGACATGAGAGAGGGAAAGTAAGAGTGGGGGAACTTTTCGCCCTTAATTGCATGCTGACAGGGGAGCAGTTTAGCTTTGCGGCGCTAGTCATGGACCAATGGCGGCATCAGATCAAGGCCACCAAAGGCAACATTTGGAGCAGGGGATTGATCACCCCGATTGCGGAGCATGTGGGGATCGATTTGACACAAATCGAGTCACTTGAGGACGACAACCAAGGACTCGGCACTGGGACTCTGGTGAAGATGTTGATGCTTTCACCACGGGCGTCAGGTTGGTCTTTGCGGATGTCCAATGGGGACAGATTTCCACTTCCACAGCGGGACCTCACTCACGTCACCGATTATCACTTCCGTGATAATTGGTTGATGAGCACAACCGCCCACTTGAGGCTGATGGTCGGAGCACAAGGAGGCCTAGGTACCTCCAGACTTCGACACCGACCACTGACCCAGCCAGACCAGCGACCGCCGCAGACGCCCCCAGAAATGCCCGAGGAGGAGGAACCTCAGGATGACGGAGGAGGAGAGCACAACCCTGACCGGACCGGCAGACGGCTGCTACGCCACTTCTCGGGAGAGTCTTCATCTTCCGGGGTGGATCTGGCGACGATCTACCAGTTTATGCAACAGCAGGCTGACTTGCATGCAGCAGAGCACGCACGGCAGGCAGACTTTCGACAGAATGTGAACATGAGGCTAAATAACCTCGACACTCAGATGCAGCGACTCCTCCTGAACGCGCAGCCTGAGTCCGTTTACCTACGCTGGCAGAGAGAGTGACAAGACCGCCGACGGCGACTGCCCGTGTGGCCATCTCCCGATGTCGAGATGGAGGATCCTCCGGAGGAGGAATGAGGTACCGTTTCCTTTTTCCTTATCTAACTTTCAAACTTTTCCACTCCTTCGAGTGAAACAAGTTTGGGGGGATGAGGATAGGAAAAGGGAAACATTTGTTTGTTTTTATTTTCCTGCTTTATTTTAATTTTTTGTTGTTTCGTTGTTTTTCTGTTTTTGTTTTCGATTTTTGTTTTTTTCTGAACCATCACCATCCTTGTTCTTTTGCTTCAGTGTGAACAATTGCTCTCTGCAAGGCTTTTTACTCAAAATTAGTATTCTTGAACTCTTGATTTGTGATACTTGTTCTATGTTGAATAAGTTTTGAACTCTTGATTTGTGGTACTTGTTCTAAGTGAATAGTCTGAGCATTGTTTAGGAGCTTTTGAACATAGGACACTCTGAACTTTTTGATTATGATGGTGTTATGACTGATTACTTGTCTTTACTTGAACTAGAATTATTGATTGATAATCGAGATATTTGCTGATTAAGAATGATAATCAGTGTGATAAAGTAGCCATTGATAGGAGCTGTTTTGCTTGATATGTTGATCTTTGAAACTTAAATTTTTGCATGATAACCGTTCGAAATTGGATAATTAATGAGGAGCAACGAAAATTTCTACCCTGTGAGGAATTTGTGCCATTTTTCGTTTGATGAGTGACAAAGTTGTTAGATTTATTTCCTAGAATTTGACGAATTTCTCTCTTGAGGTTGCATTAAGTGCGGTAATAGGGTGAAAATGATTTTAGGCATGTTCTTTCGTAGCCCATCCCCCATACACTAACCTTAAATCTTCACTTGTAGCCCCTTTGAGCCTTGAATGAATTTTTTTCTTTGATTAGAAGGGTTGATGAATAAGATTATTGTGATTTATTGAATGGTGTGAATTGTGGGATTGTGATGTGAGGCCATGTGCGAAAAAAAAAAAAAAGAAGAGAGAAAAGAGAAATTTTTAGGGGTTTCCATGGGAAAAGTTAGAAAAATGAACATTGGTGAAAAAGAGAAAGAAAGAAAATGAGGGAAACTCGTTTATGTTGTTCATAAATAACTAAGAGCAAGTTCTTAGGAACCCCGAGAGAAAAAAAAAAAAAGAAAGAGAAAAGAGAAAGATCAAGAATGTGCATAAATAGAAAAATGATGTGGTTATGAAATGCTTGGGTCTTTGGGTTTAATTGCAATATTTTGAGTCACTTAGCCAAAAATATCCTACCTATTAGGTGAGCCACATTACAACCAAATAAAGACCTTTCTGATTCCCTGAAAAGCCACACTAACAAGCAGTGGAGAGATGAGAAATTTGTCAAACCTATGGTGAAATACACTAAAACTTTGAAGGAGTGGATTTCAAAACCCTTTTGCTTGATTGAGCGATGAGTGCAAACACTGCCCGGTGAGGTTTCTCCTCAATAGTTTACCAATAAGAATTTGTTTGGATTGCATGATTTATGTGAATAAGTAAAACTTAGATTGCAAAAGAGGCTTGTGAGGCATTGCACACTTGTATCTGCATTTGATTAGAATTCTTTTCTGTGAATTGATCGAGGACGATCAATGGTTTAAGTTTGGGGGAGTTGATAAGTTAGGATTTTCACCAACTTATCTTATGGTTCTTTGACTGATTGTGTAGTGTTTAGATCGTTTTTGGTATCTTTTTCGTGAATGAATTGGATTTTGTACTTGTAATGTCGTGTTTGATGAATCATGCAGGTTCTTAGTCGAAAAAACAGAGAAGAATTAGAATCCCAGTTTCAGCACCTCGTCGATCGACGAAGAGGCTCGTCGATCGATGAGGCAAAGAAAGCACAGCGCTCGATGAAGGGAAAAGGAAGATCAACGAAAGCAAAGGCCGCATCGATCGCTGCCAATGCTCGTCGATCAACGAAGATATTTCAGGAGCAGCGATCGACGCTAGACCACCACGATCGACGCGCATGCGGGATTCCTAATCTGAATCTGATTTGGAGATAAAGGCATATCTAACCCTAGATACTGCTGGATACATCTTTCACCCCTATAAATATTCATGTAAATTTGTTTTAAAAAAAAAAAAAAGAGTTAGTGCAATTACAAGATTTGAGTATTAAAGAATTTTTAGAGTTTTATGTTTGAAGACAAGTTCTTGTGGGAAGATTTTCGGATTCCAGTTTTTATGCAATTCAGGTTTTATTTTTCCATGATGAATATTACCGTGAATATGTGTAACTAAATCCTTTCTCAGATTCTAGGGTTTCGAATTATCAATGTATACATGTTTTGATTGATTGAATTATTTTCCCTTTCCCTTCGTAGTTTGTAAAATCTGTGCTTATTCATAATCTTGATTTGCTGATCACATCTTAGGATTATCTAGTTGATTACTTAAGACGTAACTGTGATAGTTTTCAATGGAAAGAGATTTTCACAATATAATCTGATTTCTTGTCGTAACTGAAAGAGATTGATTGTAGGAATAAATCTGTAGATCTTTGGAGTTAGTTAATTTATCTTGAGACCGAGCGGAGATAGGTAATTAATTAATCACTTTACGAATTGTCCAACAAAGAAGTTCGTAAAAATTTTCTGATGTTTCACTATGAAGAGGAATTAAAATTGGGAATTAATCAATTTATTCATACATGTCATACTTGATAGGTAGATATCCCTGGAATCTGTGCTTCTCTTATTTGACTTCAAAAGCTTTTTAATTTTCTGTTTAATTTCCATTAGCAAATACTGCGATTTTCAAAACAACAAAACTTTTTATCTGATTTTCCTAATCAGTGTTTTCAAGAACGTTTGACTTAGTACTTAAAGATTATTCGTTATTTCTTTCCCTGATGGATCGATAATTCCATTTGCCGCTATATTATTAGCTTTGCTAAGTCGCTGTTAAATAATTTAGAGATCACTCGCAAAACGCAGAGTCAACATCCACGTTGAATACGTTTGATGTTCTTCTCTGAGTGGGGTTCCCCCACTGAGAGGACATATAGCAAACACAAACAGTAGGCAATGACAAAGCAGTTTAAAACAAAACATTTCATTTCATGCTTGATATGCTTTGAAAATAAAACATCATTTTCATATTTTTAATTTGGCCCACTATATAGGGGTAAAAGAAAGCCCACCTTGAGTAGGTGTGGTTACGTGATTGGCTGTTTTAGCAATTGATCTTCTCCTTCCCCTTTCCTATTACATAAGGAATACGAGTAAATCCTCAAGGGATAATAGGTTATTTAAAATCTAACTCATCAATTAATTCTAGACTCTTAATCGATCTTGGACTTCTCATGTTTGAGCCATCGGATAAGGATATGGAAGAATGATTTAGGCAATTTAGTTTGACAAACAAGATAGTCAAACGTTACTTCAATAGCTCGTGGTTCAACATCGAGCATTAATTCAAGGAACATGAATTCAATTTGATTCAACAGAACAAATGACTTCGTCAAGTGACTAAGCACTTTCAAGAGTTTAAGATTGAAAGAAGTTTCATTGTGAATCATCGTACATTGCTTGAGAGTATAAGAACTCATCAAGTTGTTTCAACGAAATAATCGAGGAGATTATCGATCTTAGATGAAGATCGAATTAAGATTTCAAAGGTTAAGGTTTAACAAGTTTGATAAGTTTCAAAGGAAGTTCGAGTTACAAGAGTTCAGTCAAACAACTCAAATTGAAATGAAAAGATTCTCGAAGAAGTTATGAAAGATAACATTTCTTCGTCGATTGATACAAGGAATATCAAACGAAACCAATTTGGATTTAAATTAATTGAATGAAGGGTTTAGAATTTAAGGAAATGTTATTTGAGTTGATTGGTATGAAGGGTATCGAAAGGTATGAAAGATAAATCGAATTGGTCGAAGAAAGAACAAAATGTGGGAAATTTCACTCTGTCTCGACCGAGATGGAGTGCATCTCGACCGAGAAGGATGTATCGACCGAAATGAAGTGTATCTCGACCGATATGAGCATATCGACCGAGATGAGATGCATCTCGACCGATATGAGCATATCGACCGAGATGAAACACATATCGACTAAGATGAATGGGAATTAGCCGTCTCGACCGGGATGAAGTCCATCTTGACCGATATAGCCATATCGACCGAGGTGGCCTTCATCTCGCCCGATATAGCCATTTCGACCGAAATGGAGTCTATATCGGCCGAAACAGAGGCTGCATGCCTTCCGGCGGAAATTCTTGTTTTTGGCTCAAACGGTTATCCGGGCTCGTCCAATCTATTTCTAACAACACCAAATGGTTTTCTAACAAGTATAACGAGTCTAGACATGATTTAAACCATCAAAACATGTTGGAATCGAGATTTAACCGCAATATTACCATATTGGACAAATATACCAAAAATGCTCCAAAATCAACACAAATCGATTCCTAGGTTGATATATCATCTCTAGGCTCATAATATAACATGCTAAACATGCATATGTACTCATAAACTCAATATCAAGTCTAGATCATGACATTTATAAACTAGGGCATAAATCATAACATGCTTAAATCGATAAAATAGCTAGAGGAAGGTTCGATCTATACCTCTAGGACGTTCGTAGAGCTTGGATTGCTTGATCAACCCTTGATGTCTCTATTTCTCACTTCAAAACAAAAAGGAATAGAAATCTAAGGCTGGAAATGGAAAGGAAACGAAGAGAGGGTTCCGAAAAGGTATAGTTTTACCTTAAAAACTTCTCGCCGGAGCTTCGTCGGAGCTCGCCGGAGGTTGGCCGGAAAATCTTTGGAGAGAAATATGAGAGAAAGTGAAAGTGAAAATTGTAAAGGAAGCCTTCTATTTATAGAAGGGAGACAAGGGTAATTTCGAAATTATCGAAAGTCAAAAAGATTAAAGTGGTTGTCATTCGCTTGTCACATCGGTCACTTTAACATCTCTTCACATCAACTCCACATCTCTTCACGTCATTGCACGAGAGACCGTTATATTTCGTCTACAATATTTATCGATCGATATTATCCCGATATGTAAATGTCGGTTATCAAATAAATTATCGACGTTAATTATTAATTTAATATTAAATTATTCTCCTTGAATTAAGAATGACAATTAAATAAATGCCCAAAATGAAAATTTCCAAATCAAATCGATCGCATAGCTTTGAATTAAATTCGATGAAAAAATATAAATTTTGAAAATTCGATAAATTCATTTAAAATTTACGAGGGGCGTTACATCCTCCCCCACTACAAAAAATTTCGTCCCGAAATTTTGCAATTACAGGAATAGCTCGGGGTACTTCTCCTTCATCTTGTCTTCAAGTTCCCACGTTGCTTCTTGATCACTGTAATTTCTACAGATTAATTATAGAAATAGTGGCAAATAAATTTGTAAACCCTAAAGTTATCGATCCAGGGGAATGAAGTAACGAAAAACCTTAAGTACTAAATCATAAGTTCTCAAAATACTGGTCAGGAAAATCGATTGAAAAGTTTTGGTTGTTTTGAAAATCGCAGTACTTGCTAATGAAAATTAAACAGGAAATTAAAAAGCTTTTGGATTCAGATAAGAGGAGCACAGATTCTAGGGATATCTACCTATCAAGTATGACATGGATGAATGAATTGATTAATTCCCAATTTTAATTCCTCTTCGTAGTGAAACATCAAAAAAATATTATGAACTTCTTTGTTTGACAATTCATAAAGTAGATTAATTAATTACCTATCTCCGCTCGGTCTCAAGATAAATTAACTAACTCCAAAGATCTACAGATTTATCCCTACAATCGATCTCCTTCAGTTACGACAAGAAATCAGATTATATTGTGAAAATCTCTTTCTATTGAAAACTATCACAGTTACGTCTCAAGTAATCAACTAGATAATCCTAAGATGTGATCAGCAAATCAAGATTATGAATAAGCACAGATTTCACAAACTACGAAGGGAAAGGGAAAATAATTCAATTAATCAAACATGTATACATTGATAATTCGAAACCCTAGAATCTGAGGAAGATATTAGTTACACATATTCATAGTAATATTCATCATAGATAGATAAAACCTGAATTGCATAAAAACTGGAATCCGGAAATCTTTCCACAAGAACTTGTCTTCAAACATAAACCTAAAATCTCTTGGAATCTCTAAAATCTAAAATCTGGAATGAGGAATTACTTAAAATTCGATTTTACAAGGTTATATATAGAGGTGGAGGTGTATCATATCAAATCTAGGGCTAAAGATATGAAAAATCTCGAATTCAGCCAATTTCCCGCGCTAGCAGGTCCGCGTCGATCGACGCGGCATCCCCGTCGATCGACGTGGCAAAATCAGGCTCGCCCCCTTCTGCGCGGTCTCACGGTTTTGGCCATAACTTCCTCTCCCGAACTCCGATTGACCCGATTCCAGTTGCGTTGGAGAGCTAACTCAAAGCTTCATCCATTGACATGTGCCAATAGCTCGAATTCCTCTTGTGGAAGAAATCTTCACTACTACTCTTACACGTCACTGCTTCCGGAACGGATTTCTCGTGAACTTAGGCCTAAAACCATACAAAAACACCAAAATGCGCATAATACCACCTAATATAGACTCATGCATATAATATATACATATAAACTCAATAAAACTATATAAAATAGTAGGAAAATAATATAGATAAGTGAGTGAAATAATGAACTTATCACTTCTTCAGTGCCATGGTGCTTCCAAAGAACTTTGACAAGGTTGATCTTTTTGTTGCGGAGCTCTTGTGTTTTGAAATCAATGATTGCCTCTGGTCCTTCTTTGTAAGTTAAATCGGGCTGGAGCTGAACTTCTTCTTGTTGAATAACGTGTCTTGGATCGTAGATATACTTCCGCTATTGTGACACGTGAAAGACATTATGAACATTTCCAAAACTCGGTGGCAAAGTCAAACGATATGCTACGGCTCCAATTCTTTCTAGAATCTCGTAAGGACCAATATATCGAGGTCTAAGCTTACCTCTAGCTCCAAAATGAATAATTCCCTTAGAGGGCGATATCTTCAAAAATACTTTATCTCCGACTTCAAAAGTCAACTCAGTTCGTCTTTTATCAGCATAAGACTTCTGTCGATCTTGAGCTTCTTTGATTCTGACACGGATCTGTCGAACGATTTCTATCATCTCAGCGATTGAGTCAGGTCCTAAAACCTTCCGTTCTCCAACTTCATCCCAATACAAGGGAGATCTGCAATTTCTTCCATGAAGTGCTTCATATGGGGCCATTCCAATGGTGGCTTGAAAGCTGTTATTGTATGCAAATTCGATCAATGGTAGAACGGCTTCCCATTTCACCCCTCGGTCTACAACGACTGTTCTGAGCATATCCTCTAGGGTTTGAATGGTTCTCTCAGTTTGACCATCAGTTTGAGGGTGAAAGGCAGTGCTGAAGTTCAATCGAGTTCCGAGCTCTTTCTGTAAGCTAGTCCAAAATCATGAAGTGAACTTCGCTTCTCTGTCAGATGTGATCGTCAATGGCACTCCATGCAGTCATATGATTTCTTTGACATAGAGCTGGGCCAACATATCTGATCCATACGTAATCTGAATCGGCAGAAAATGTGCACTTTTGGTTAAGCGGTTCACAATTACCCAAATGACAGTATTTCCTCGTTGAGACTTAGGTAAACCGGTTACAAAATCCATAGCTATTGCATCCCACTTCCACTCAGGAATATCAAGCGGCTGTAACTTTCCATACGGCCTTTGATGCAATGCTTTTACTTGTTGACATGCCAAACATCGTTCTACGAACAGGGCTATGTCTCACTTCATGCCTTCCCACCGAAATTTATACTTCAAGTCTTGATACATCTTTGTACTTCCAGGGTGGGCAGTGTACGGGGTTTCATGTGCTTCTCTCATGATTTCTTCTTTCAATTCATCAACCTTCGGCACACACAATCTTCTGTCGTACATTATGGCATTATCGGAAGCTTCTTGAAAGTTTGCGACTTTCTTCTCACGAATCTGAAGTCGTATCTTCTCCAAATCTTCATCCTTTCTTTGTGCTTCCACAATTCTCGTCCTTAGATCAGGACTTGCCAATAAGGCTGCTATTCTCGTACTCACCGTTTCTGGTGGTGAAACTACTTCAAGATTCAACTTTTCAAAATCCTTGATCAATTCGTCCTTTTGCGTTATCACAGCACAAGCTTTGGTTGGAGACTTTCTGCTCAACGCATCAGCTACTGAATTAGCTTTTCCTGGATGATAATTAATGATCAAGTCATAGTCCTTCACTAGTTCCAACCATCTTCTTTGCCTCATATTCAGATCTTTTTGCTCAAAGAAATACTTGAGGCTCTTATGGTCAGTGAAGATTGCACATCTAGCTCCATAGAGATGATGTCTCCAAATCTTCAGTGCATGCACAATGGCTGTTAGTTCTAGGTCATGGGTTGGGTAGTTCAATTCATGCGTCCTCAATTGACGTGATGCATATGCAATTACTTTGCCTTCTTGCATCAATACACAACCTAGACCAATTTTGGAGGCGTCAGTATAGAGCTCATAGTCTTTATCTGCTTCTGGTACTGCCAAGACTGGGGCAGTGGTTAAGTGTTCTTTCAAGCGTTGGAAACTCGCTTCGCACTCTTCAGTCCAAGTATACTTGATTCCTTTCCTCAAAAGTTGCGTCATTGGTCTGGCAATTTTGGAAAATCCCTCAATAAATCTGCTATAATATCCTGCTAGTCCAAGAAAACTTCGAACTTCGTTCGGGGTTTTAGGAGCTTCCCACTCCTTCACAGCTTGTATCTTCGCTAGGTCCACTTTAATTCCTTCAGTGGATACTATGTGTCCTAGAAACATCACTTCCTTCACCCAAAATTCGAATTTGCTGAATTTAGCGTACAGTCTCTCCTTTCGCAGGGTTCTCAAGACTGTTCTCAAATGCTCTCGATGTTCCTCTTCACTCTTCGAGTAGACAAGGATGTCATCTATGAAGACTAGGACAAAATTATCTAGATATGGGTAAAACACACGATTCATAAGATCCATGAATACTGCTGGTGCATTTGTCAATCCAAAAGGCATCACCACAAACTCATAGTGGCCATATCTTGTTCTGAATGCGGTCTTAGGAATATTCGTTGAACGAATCTTGAGCTGATGGTATCCGGACCTGAGGTCAATCTTCGAAAAGACCTTTGCTCCCTTAAGTTGATCAAAGATATCGTCAATTCTTGGGAGTGGATACTTGTTCTTCAAAGTGAGTTTATTCAACTCGCGGTAATCAATGCACATACGCATAGACCCATCTTTCTTCTTCACAAAAAGAACAGGCGCTCCCCAAGGTGATGCACTGGGTCGGATGAATCCTAAATCTAGCAATTCTTGCAATTGCACCTTCAACTCTTGCAGTTCCTTGGGGGCCATTCTATACAGAGCTTTTGAAATAGGAGCTACACCTGGTTCAAGGTCAAAAACGAATTCTAGTTGCCTATCTGGCGGCAATCCAGGTAGCTCATTGGGAAAAACATCTTCGAATTCCCTGACGACATCTACTTCCTTGACAATAATGTCCTTCTTGGCATCCTCATTGAGATACACAAGGAAAGCTTGACTATCCTTTATACTGGCCAATCGGTATGCTTGCATGGCAGAAATTAGGGGAATCCTTGTTCCTTTCCGAACTCTATGCAAGTGCACAGGTTCTCTCCCAGCTTGTTCAGAAGATACAATCATATCCTTACATCGGATGGTGGCATGGTTTTCTTCCAACTAGTCCATTCGTAGAATTACGTCCACATCTTTCATTTGTAGGACGTTCAAACCGTTGGCTCTTAATATGCATGTTCCAAAAGAGATTTCTAGGGTCGGGCAGACAAAGTTTGAGAGAGTTGATCCACCAGTCGGGGTGATTACACACAAATCATTCTTAGTTTTCTCGGTACTAAGCCCTAGGTTCTAGATACAGTCTTCAGACACAAATGAATGTGATGCGCCAGTGTCGAAAAGTACAATGATCGGTGACTGGTTTACTAAACCCATACCTGTCAGGTTTCCCTGATCTTCTTTCTCCTTTGGCTGATCAAGAGCGTATGCTCTTCCTTGACGTGCTGGTTGTTGAGCTGGCTGATGTTGATTTTGCTGTTGCGGCGGTTGCTGTTGCGGTTGCGGCTACTGAGGCACCTGCTGAATCAGCCTGGCTTGAATAGCACGGTTGCGGTTGTTCTTGGGTTTCTGCTGGCCTTGCAGTGCTCGTAGTTGAGTATTGCCTTGGCGCTGATTCCGGAAATCTTGGCGATTGTTGCCCTGGCGACACTGTGACGAATAGTGTCCCATCTTCCCGCAGTTGTAGCAGTTGGCACGAAGTGCAGTGCATTCTCCCGGGTGGTCTCTTCCACAGCGGTTGCAGCGTTTGACAGCAAAGTTTCATTGTCAGTTGTTCCTTTGGTTCTGGAAGTTCCTCTGATTTTCAGTTTGATTGTTGCGAAAATTATAGCTGCCTTGCCAGTTTCTCCTCTTTCCGGTTGCCGGGGTCTGTGGAACATCGTCCTGTTTTATTTTTGTCCCTGATCCAGTGGGTTGCTCGGGTTTGTTGGCTAAGAGAGCAGCTCGCAGTCCATTCTTCAGTGCTGCTTTGATATTCAAGGCTCGGTGCAGTGCATCGGTATAATCTAGTCCAGTTAAGCAAGCAAGAGAGGCTTGGATGTCTGTATTCAGTCCAGACATGAATTGAAGCGCCTTCTTCTGCTCGGTGTTCACCGCGTCCGGAGCATACTTTGACAGGCTATTGAACATCCGGTCATATTCTGTTACAGACATTTCTCCTTGCACAAGGCGATGAAATTCCGCTTGTTTCTGGACTCGGTACGTCAGAGGGATGTACTTGGTGTAGAATTCCGCCATAAATTGATCCCAAGTTAGGGCATCTTCTTGCTCAGGAGTGAGTGTCTTCATATGGGTATCCCACCAATGTTCGGCTTCATCAGTCAGTTGGAAAGAAATGCACTGGACTTTCTCTCGGTTGGTGCAGTCAAGTATCCTGAAGATCCTCTCCATGGACTTTATCCATGTTTCAGCTTTAGGCGGATCTTCGGTTCCGTCTAGCAGTGGCGGATTCTGTTGGGTAAAGATCTCCCCGATTCTTCTAGGCTCGGCGGGTGGTGGTTGCATTTCCTCGTTATAGTGCTCCCAATTTTGTTCTGGATGGGGTCCTTCGCCTTGGTTTGGATTCGGTCCCTCTGGGTTCACTTGAGGTTGGCCTCTTCCATGGCCTCGTCCTCGTCCTCAGCCTCGGCCTCAACCTTGGCCTCGGCCTCTTGCAGGGGCTTCTCTAGGCGGCATCCTGCAAAGTAAATAATCGTTAAAAGGGTATTCAGGACCCTAAATATGCACAATGTGTATCGAAAAATCCTTTTAAGGATCGCGACAAGAAACAACAATTGATAAATACAAATTTAAACAAGGTAGGTTGTCCCACAATTTAGGGTTAACAGTCCCTTGAGGGACAGTATTCCCTTCAATACTTGGCATTGGCCCATGTAGACAATTTGCCACAAGGATAAGAAAAATTGATATTAAGACGGAAATCATTTAAACATAACAACATGATATATATATTCGAAATGCCCGGAAAGTGGGCGGTAGCATTTCCATTAGAAATCTTGGGGTTGCCGCGCTTGAAAATTGGCTTCCCGCTACCAAGGTTACAACCTTTGTCTTCTCCCATGGGAGGCATCCTACTTACTATTACAACGATTACATTCGAATAATTAGGAATGGGTCCAACATGGTACCCAACAATCACACATCCTACAATTACAACAGTTAGTTATCACATATATGCATCTAGTAGTCCAGGCAAGACTGGAAATCAGTAGTCATCATCCGATGAGTCGAACATCCCATCGTCGGAGCAGTCAATGATCTCAGGGGAGGTAGGAAGTTCCTCGGGGTCTTCTTCTTCATCAACGTTTCAGGGCTCGTCACACCCCATTCTTGCTGCCACTGTTGCTGCCAGTTGGCAGCCATCCACTCGAAAGCCATCGAAACAAGTCCACCATTCCCTTCCTCAGCCATGATCTGCTCATTTCCATCTCCTTGATCGTCTCCTTCCTCATCACCCTCATCGTCTTCTTCTTCTTCATCCTCTTCATCTTCCTCATCCTCAGCTTCGTCGGACTCTTCTTCATCTCCCTCAGGATCGAGGTATTGGTCTCCAAGTCTGTCCCGCATTTCCTGTCTCCACGCAGCCGGTATAGGGCGATCCAAATCGGGATTCTGAGAATCATCAGAGTCATCCTCATCGGGATAGGCGGGATAGTGGCTCGCGTCCAATTCCTCATCACTCGGTCCAAGCGAAGGATTCTCTTCAGGATCTTCTTCTGAGTCAGACTTGCTTTCTTCTTCAGACACCGATATTGGGGCTCGTGAAGATCCAGCTTCGTGATCATGTGCCCTTAGGTTAGGAGGAGGGCTTCTGAATGATGCCTTTTGTGCACGGATAAGGGCTATGAACCCTTCTAGATCAGATTCATCAGTAGGGGAGTCATCGAGGAAGTCTCGGTAGTTAGCTTGCACCCAAGATTTCTAGTGAGGCGGAAGCAGTTCCACCAAGCGGCGGAGTCCTTAAGTACGGGTTACTCCATGAGGGTGTGCATCTGCCCAGAACTTGTAGAAGTCAGTGAGAAATCGGTTCAGAGAGGCGCCACGGCATATTTTGTAGCTTCGGAAGTAGCTAACACGACGCTCTCCTGAGGCGTTGCGTGGCAGAGGTTTGCGACGAGTAAAGAAAGACTTGGCCATCTGCGAGTAGGTAAAGTCAAAGGAGTCAATAGGTTAGGCAAAAATATAAATAATAGATTGCGCAAATTTAAAGGTTAGCGTAGCGAAAGTAACGCGATTATAAAGGTAATACTTCTATGTTCGGCTACGGCGCATAAGAATCATATCTTAGTACATGCTTGATCTAAGTCTCTCGCGAAGGTAACTAACACATGCTCCCTAAAAGAGTCTAAATTCTCTAATAAGGCCTTTATAAAGCATTCGTAATGCATATGGGAAAACTTTCATG
This sequence comes from Plectranthus barbatus, assembly GCA_026898455.1. Taxonomy (NCBI): domain Eukaryota; kingdom Viridiplantae; phylum Streptophyta; class Magnoliopsida; order Lamiales; family Lamiaceae; genus Plectranthus; species Plectranthus barbatus. The sequence goes on from JAPKLW010001201.1 coordinate 161,306, forward strand.
AACATGCAACAATTTATGCACTAAAAACCTTTGATAATTAGAATGCAACTATTTATGCATTGGAACTCTTCATGAACTTTGGTAAAATAGATGCAACAATGTATGCATAAAAACTTTCATATTTCGAAAGAAGGCTTGTGCCTTAAACTTTTAATATAATAATTTAAGTAAATTTCTTTTTCTTGATGCGGCGCCGAGTACGAGTGCAGGAGCTGGAGCTGGTAAGGACATTTCCGACTTATATTTAGTAGGTGGAGGCCTCGAAACAAAGAGGACCTCGGTTCAGAGCGAAAAGAAAAATTTTCAAACCTGGCTCTGATACCACTTTGTCACGCCCCGATTTGTAAACAGGACTTAAATAAGAAAAATGAGGCACATCGGGAACGAGACTTGCACTTGGGATATCAATCAATAAGAAGAATTCAAGCAAATAAGAAAGAAATCATCACACTTATCCCAAGTTAAGCAAAAGATAGTAAAGGGGTGCCTCCTCAAGAAGGGATCGTAGCTTCTTGAGTAACCAATATCAGAGTATTTGTGATGTCATCAAAAGGCTAACAAAAGATAAAGAGTTTCAGCAGCGGAAAGTTATCAATGAAGTATGTATATGAAGATACATACTTCAGCATCTAACTATTACAAAAAAAAAATCTTCAGCTCCCCTTCGACTGTTTCCTCGTACTCTGCTCCAGAAGCTTCTTTTAACCTGCGCATTTTAGAAATAATGCGAGGGGCTAAGTACAAATTGTACTTAGTGAACACATGCCCAAAAACATACATACATATAAGTTTGTCATGCCTTTTTAATCGGGTCGCATATGGGGTTTTAAGTTTGAAATCCTCCTATTGCACCAAAACATTTCATGAATGAGCATGCTCCTTTTTACTTTGTTAAACTATTTGCAAATGATTATGTGACTGGGAGGTGGCCACCTACCACAGTCACGATGCTAGTCCGAGTAGGGCATGACCCCTAGCATGTCAGCATCATAGTGCACTAACCCGATGTATCTCTTTCACTACCTGGGTACGATCGATAAGACTCGTAAAACGCAGAGTCAACATCCACGTTGAATACGTTTGATGTTCTTCTCTGAGTGGGGTTCCCCCACTGAGAGGACAGATACCAAACACAAACAGTAGGCAATGACAAAGCAGTTTAAAACAAAACATTTCATTTCATGCTTGATATGCTTTGAAAAGAAAACATCATTTACATATTTTTAATTTGGCCCACTATATAGGGGTAAAAGAAAGCCCACCTTGAGTAGGTGCGGTTACATGATTGGTTGTTTTAGCAATTGATCTTCTCCTTCCCTTTTCCTATTACATAAGGAATACGAGTTCCACGACCTCGAAGCTTGCTTAAGTCCATACAAGGACTTCTTAAGCTTCCAGACAAGATGTTCTTCGCCCTTGCGTATGTAACCCTTGGGTTATTGCATATAGATGTCCATACCTTCTTCAAGGTAACCATTTAGAAAAGCGATTTTGACATTCATCTGCCAAATCTTGAGGTCCATACGCGAGCTATGGCAAGGAGTATACGGATGGATTTGAGCATGGCTACGGCTGAAAATGTTTCGCCATAGTCAATGCCCTCTTTCTGACTATAACCCTTTGCCACCAGCCTGGCTTTAAAAGCCGTAACTTCTCCATCCGCCCCTTTCTTTCTCTTGCATACCCATTTGCTCCCTATGGCCCTAAAGTCATCCGGCAATTCATTTTTCTGGTACACATCCATAGCAGTTATGGATTCAATTTCGGAATCCATGGCAACACGCCATTTATCAACATCCTTTTCCTGCACTGCCTCTTCGTAAGTCAGTGGGTTAGAGTCCTCATGTCCGTCTTCCGGGCTCAAGTCCGAAGACTTGATAAGCTCATAATTATACTCACTTATCTATATTTTTCTCCATTGTTTCAAGTACATTTTGTTATGTTTTTTTTTTTTTTTTTGCATGAGTCTACTTTAGAGGGTGTTATGCCTTTGATGGGTGATTTTTGCAGGTTTTAGGCCAAATTCAATGGAAACACGTACCGAAAGCAGATGATGTTCAAAGGAACAGTAAATACTTCTAACAAAGACGTAATCTGAGCTAATGTAGCATATGTATGGAAAGCTCTTTGAGTTATCTTTCCAACGCAACTGGAATCGGGTCAATCGGAGTTCGGAAGCAAAAGTTATGGCCAAAACCGTGAGACTGCGCAGAAGGGGATCGACGCGTGCATTCCTGTCGATCGACAGGATTTGTGTTGCTCGAAACAGAGGCCCAAATTGCAGAATCGACACAAATTAAGCCCCGAATTTTGATTGGAAGGTTGTGTCGATCGACAGGAAGCCTATCGATCGACACAGATGTCCGGGAAGGTTGTTTTTGGCCTGTTTTGGTAGTTTTTGCTATTTTTTTCCCAATACTCAAATTAGGTCTTTTTCCCCCTCTATAAATATGAACTCTTAGGCACGAAATTAGATCTTCTTTTCTCTGTTTTTACTGAATACATTGGAGTTTTTCAAGACATTGAAGGTTCCTATTTTATTTGTAAGTTCATTAATAATATGTTTCTTTATTTTCTAGTCATGATTTGTGGCTAGAACCCTAAACAGGTTCTAGGGTTATGATTTCTTTTCTCATGCATGTTTAATTGATATCAACTCTTGAAGCATGGTTTAATTCTCTGATTTAATTTTATAATCTAGATTAAAAGAAGGACCGAGAGGTGAATTGAGATCTAGGTTTATAGTTAATAATTGATGGATCGATAGATGAAAATTATTAAGAGGAAGAGAGAATTAATTGTGTTTGTTTTCTGTCTCAAAATGAAGAAACTTGCATAGGAATTAATTAGATAATTATTGAGATTGATTAATTTGGTGTTCTTGAGACCGAGAGGAGATAGTCACTAATTAATAATCTAGGATTTAATTGTCTGACCAAGGAATTTAATCCATCAAAATCTATGTTTTCCCCATTGCTGAGTTGATTGATATTTACATGTTTATGATTAGATTATCTTCCCTAGAATCTGTGCTCTCTTTAATTGTTTTCAAAACCCTTTACTATTTCGCATTGTTTTTTTTAAATTCCAAAACAAAATCCCTTTTCCAAAACCCTCAAACATCTCTGTTCTAAAAACTAGGACTAGTACTTTGGATTTTTCATTGCACAGTCCCTGTGGGATCGACCACCTACGGGTGTAAAAATTTATTTGCTTAAACGCTAAACTGCAGTTATCAAATTGGCGCCGTTGCCGGGGACTGTCTGATTTATCTGAATATTAGTTTATTTTTAGATCTGATGGATTGTGGTTTTATATTTATTTTAATTGTTATTTCCTGTTTTGTTTTCGTTTTTAAAAGTTTTATGGTTTTGATTTTGTTTTTGGTGTTGGTTTTTCGTGTTTGTCGCTTGGCTGTTTTTTCTGATTTTTGCCTCTGTTTCGACCGACAGGATTCCTATCGACCGAAACAGAAGCAAAAATCATTCGTGTTGATTGACAGGCCCTCTGTCTATTGACACTGTTTCTGATTTCCTGTTTTCTTTTGTTTTTCTTGCAGTTTTATGAATACAAGGGCCCAGGGCAAGCCTCTTGAGATTTTTGACCCAGAAATCGAAGCCACCGTTAGAAAAAGAAAAGGAAAAGCCAAGCAAACCATTGAGATCAACCAACCATTGATTACTCTGGAAAATGCCGTACTGTTGGTCCATGAAGTCAACCACATGAAGGATGTCATGAGGCAACTCCTGGAAGAAAGGCAAGCAGAAAGGCGCGAGGCCGAAAGAAGAGATAGAGAGAGAGCCCGGAGAGAGGATTTTGATGATGAGGATCCCAATGCTATGGCCAAGAAGTACAGACCGCAGCCCGGAAATGAGGGATTCTTTATTGGCACCACCGCCAATAACTTTGAAATAAAGACCAGCCTTATTCAGATGGTTCAGCAGAATCAGTTCGGAGGCCGCGCATTTGAGGATCCATACACTCACCTCAGGATGTTCGTGGAGGTGTGTGACACCATCAAGCAGGACAGAGTCTCTCAGGATGTGATCCGACTTCGTTTGTTCCCCTTCTCACTTAGGGTTCAGGTGCAGTCGTGGTTCACCGCTTTGGATTGCAGCAATATCCGGACTTGGGTTGATCTCCAGACAGAGTTCCTTGGTGCATTCTTCCCGCCATCAGTGATTATTCAAAGGAAGATGGAGATCCTGCAGTTCCACCAGGAATCCTGTCAATCGACACAGAGACCCAGAAGAGGCTGTCGACATAGATTCAGAAGAGGAAATCGACAGAACTGCAGAGGGTGTGTCGATTGACACACCCCTATCAATCGACAGGGAGGTCAGACCGGAGGCCAATCGACAGAAACACAGTTCCAGCGCCATTCCTCCACTTCCAAAGATGCCAAGGCACCTCCGATGCCTTTTCCTCAGAGATTCGCCAAGCAATAGGAGGATTCCAAGTTCTCACGCTTTGTTGAGAACTTGAAGAAGGTAAGCATCAATATTCCACTAATTGAAGCTCTTTTTGAAATTCCAGGTTACATGAAATATCTCCGGAAGCTGATGAACGAGAAGAAACACTTCGTGGTGAATGCAACTGTGAAGCTTCATGAGTAGTGCAGCATGGTCCTACAGAAGAAACTTCCAGTCAAGAGAAGTGATCCAGGCTGTTTCACCATCCTAGTTGAGATCGGGGGATTCAAGTTCGAGAAGGTGCTGTGCGACATTGGTGCCAGTATCAACCTGATGCCCTTCTCTATCTTCCAGTGCCTCAAGATTGGAGAGTTGAGGCCGACCACTATCACCTTGCAGATGGCAGACCGATTTGTGTCTCGCCCCAAAGGTATAATTGAAGATGTACTTATTCGTGTAGGTCATCTTATCTTTCCTGCAGATTTTGTGGTCCTCGACATGAAGATAGATGGGAGCACACCCCTCATCTTGGGAAGGGAATTCCTAGACACTAGTGCTGCTCTGATTAATTGTCGTGGTGGGGAGTTCACGCTTCGAGCGAATGAGGAAAGGATCACATTCAAGCTCGACACAAGCCGACAACAATTCAAATGCTTCAGAATCACTTTCCGAGAGGAAGCAGCTGAGGAAGAAGAAGAAGAAGCAAGTGAGGAGTTCAAAGAAGACCAAGTCGCTCAATGATGGGAGTGAGGGAACGAGTCAGCAAAATTTTCAATTACACCGTCTCTTCCCAAGCTCACTGCTGTCATCCAAGATCGATGGGTCTATATGGTGGATTCTCATGGGAGACGAGTGCGATCTAGCCCGCCTTGGTTCTGAACTGAGGTATCATCGAGCTACGACGTTAACTAAAGCACTTGTTGGGAGGTAACCCAATTGATATTTGTTTTTACTTCAATTCCTTTCAATTTTTGTATATTTTATTTTCTGCCTTTACCTTGTTTTTGGTTTTGTTGTTCAATTTTAAAAAAAAAAGTAGAGGAATTGCCTCTATTTCGATCGACAGACCGACTGTCGATCGACACAGAGGCATGGCGCACGGAGAACACTTCGATCGACAGCAGCAGGAGTCGACAGAAGGCTCTGTGTCGATCGACAGGGGGCCTGTCGATCGAGACAGAGTGCCAGCAACACCAAATCTTCGTCGCGCAGTGCTGACTTCCTCGGGTGGATAAAAACGTCGATGTCTGAGATCGATAGTCCGGTACAGTTCTTTTTCTTGTCTGATTTTCAAACTTTTTCTTACTCTCCGAGTTCGAAATAAGTTTGGGGGGATGTGGACAAGAAATTCGAACTTTCTATCCCTTTACTTGCTTTGTTTTTATTGCATTTATTTGATTTGGTGTGTTTAAATTTTTGCCAATAAAAAAAATATATAGATAGTATGTGAGGAAAAATCTTTAAGTAATTGAACCCTCTTACAATATATGCAATGTTTGGAATCGATCTTTGATTAGTTGAGTTGATTTCAATTGTGGTTGATTTGCCTATGGATGTAGAATACCACATGATAGGGTCTAATTGAAACTTACACTTGCATGATGTTTGAGTGGATTGAAATTGACTAAGGAAGAATTTTTGAACCCAAGTGAGTTTTTGAGACTTTATTTGTCCATGAGAGATTCGCATGTGTGTTTTCGTTTCTCTAGAACTTGCTTTTGTTCTGTTTTGAGACTGCATAGTGTGCACAAGGATAGAAAATGATCTTAGGCCATCTTTGTTAGCCAAATTATCCTAAACACTGTCCCTTGTTATATTTTGTCCCTAGATTAGCCCCTTTGAGCCTGTTACTTTTTCTTTCTTGGTCTATGAGTTAAGAAACATTGTAGTTCTATTTTTTCTATGAGATAGTACTATGAAAATGGTGAATTGTATCATGTCTATAGGATTTGGGTGAAATAAGGATAATTGTTATAAGTGGATGGGAAAATTTTAGATTGGTGAGCAAAAGAAGGTTGGGCTATAGAAAAAGAAAAAAAAAGTTATGTCCTTATAAGCTCAAATCATTAAATAAAATTTTTAAGAGCATAAAAGGACTTGAAAAAAATGGGCCTTGATTTGTGTTGAAATTTTTAGGAGAATGGTGGATGATGAGAAGATAGTGGTTGGATTTGTTTAGAGTAGCTAACTCAATTGGTTTAGTCACTTGGCCATATTTCCCTACCTTTCACAAAAAAAAGCCTACATTAGAACCTAATCAAAGTCCTTTTTTATTCTTGAATTGTGTGCACAAATAAGAAGTGGAGATTTTAGAACTCTTGCAAGCCTATGGTAGAAATTTCTTCATACATGTTGTGAGTGCTTTCATTCGAAACCCAAACACTTGAGTGATTGAGCGATACACTTCCTGTGAGTCTTCCAAAATTGATGAATATCTTATCTCTTTTAATTGCTTGTGTGATGTGGTTTGACGAACTTGGATTGTGATGAATCTTGTGAGGCATTCCACTTTCAACTGCTTGATATTTCTTTCTTCTTTTCTTCGATTGAGGACAATCTAATATTCAAGTTTGGGGGGTTTGATAAGCTCATAATTATACTCACTTATCTATATTTTTCTCCATTGTTTCAAGTACATTTTTTTATGTTTTTACTTATTTTTGTGCATGAGTCTACTTTAGTGGGTGTTATGCCTTTGATGGGTGACTTTTGAAGGTTTTAGGCCAAATTCAATGGAAACCCGTACCGAAAGCAGATGATGTTCAAAGGAACAGTCACGACTTCTTCCACAGATGGAATCTGAGCTCATGGAGAACATGGATGATAAGATCATTTAGTTAGCTTTCCAACGCAACTGGAATCAGGTCAATCGGAGTTCGGAAGCAAAAATTATGGCCAAAACCATGAGACTGCGCAAAAGGGGATCGACGCGTGCATTCCTGTCGATCGACAGGATTTGTGTCGCTCGACACAGGGGCCCAAATTGCAGAATCGACACAAATTAAGCCCCAAATTTCGATTGGAAGGTTGTGTCGATCGACAGGAAGCCTTTCGATCGACACAGATGTCCGGGAAGGCTGTTTTTGGCCTGTTTTGGCAGTTTTTGCTATTTTTTTCCCAATACTCAAATCAGGTTTTTTTCCCCCTCTATAAATATGAACTCTTAGGCACGAAATTAGATCTTCTTTTCTCTGTTTTTGCTGAATACTTTGGAGTTTTTCAAGACATTGAAGGTTCCTATTTTATTTGTAAGTTCATTAATAATATGTTTCTTTATTTTCTAGTCATGATTTGTGGCTAGAACCCTAAACAGGTTCTAGGGTTATGATTTCTTTTCTCATGCATGTTTAATTGATATCAACTCTTGAAGCATGGTTTAATTCTCTGATTTAATTTTATAATCTAGATTAAAAGAAGGACCGAGAGGTGAATTGAGATCTAGGTTTATAGTTAATAATTGATGGATCGAGAGATTAAAATTATTAACAGGAAGAGAGAATTAATTGTGTTTGTTTTCTGTCTCAAAAGGAAGAAACTTGCATAGGAATTAATTAGATAATTATTGAGATTGATTAATTTGGTGTTCTTGAGACCGAGAGGAGATAGTCACTAATTAATAATCTAGGATTTAATTGCCTGACCAAGGAATTTAATCCATCGAAATCTATGTTTTCCCCATTGCTGAGTTGATTGATATTTACAAGTTGATGATTAGATTATCTGCCCTAGGATCTGTGCTCTCTTTAATTGTTTTCAAAACCCTTTACTATTTCGCATTGATTTCTTTAAATTCCAAAACAAAATCCCTTTTCCAAAACCCTCAAACATCTGTGTTCTAAAAACTATTACTAGTACTTTAGATTTTTTAATTGCACAGTCCCTGTGGGATCGACCACCTATGGGTGTAAAAATTTATTTGCTTAACCACTAAACTGCAGTTATCAAGACTCACCCATGAACATGTACCTTTTCGGCTGTAAAATAACTCTCCCACTACGACGAGGCATCACGGCCGCGTCAGTAGTAGCTGAAGTAACTTGTGCTTCCGCACCTTGCTCTGAAGAACGTGTCTGTGGTGCTGAACCTCTCACAGGTGCACGCATGTTTGCACGTTCCCCTTCCCTTGGAATTGCATTCTCGTTTTCAATTTCTTGAAGAATGATATCACTCCTTGACCTGTGGTTCCTTACATACTCATCCTCCAAGAATCTAGCATTGGTGCTAACAACGACTCTCTATCTCTCAGGACTGTAAAAGTAACCACCTTTCGTTTGCCAGGGATACCCTATAAATAACACTACCTTTGACATGCTTTCTAACTTATCAAGTTCCTTCGACAGTACGTGTGCCGGATAGCCCCATACTCTGAACTTGCACAAACTTGGTTTGCATCTATGGAAGAGCTCAGAAGGCGTCTTAGGAACTGATTTAGAAGGCACCACATTTAATACGTAAGCGTTTGTTTCCAATGCATAGCCCCAAAATGAAATTGGTAAGTTTGCATAACTCATCATTGATCTTACCATCTCTAGAAGAGTCTTATTCCTTCTTTCAGCTACACCGTTTGCTGGGGGATACCCGGCACAGTCCACTGGGATGTAATCCCGTTGTCTGACAAAAACTGCAGGAACTCGTTACCGAGGTATTCGCCACCGTGGTCAGATCGCAGCAACTTGATAGTTTTCTCGACCTTCTTTTCTACCTCTGCCTTGAACTCTTTGAATTTCTCAAAGCACTCAGACTTGTAGCGAAGCAGGTAAACGTATTCGTACCTTTAGTAATCATCAATAAAAGTGATGAAGTACTCGTACCCTCCACGAGCCTGTGTGGAGATGGGTCCACATAAGTTAGAATGGATCAATTCCAACACTTCCTCTGCTCGAGACTGACTAGCCTTGAAAGTCTTTTTTGACATCTTGCCCTCGATACAGGATTCGCAGACTTGATAAGGTACAGCCCGGACTAAGTCCAATGTACTGTCATCTGCAAGTCGCTGAATCCGCTTCAAGCTGATGTGACCGCGTCTCAAGTGCCACAGATATGTAAGATCCTCATCAGAAGAAGTATGTTTTCTCTTTCTAGGATTATCAATTTCGGATGAGTTACATGCAACACTTGCGGAAGACTTATGATTGCAGTTAATAACATAGAGAGAATTATTCAGCATCCCACGACAGATAACACCGTTATTACCAATGATAGAAACACCACTATAAAAATAACTGAATATCCATCAACGCAAAGTTTGGAAACTAAAATAAGATTCTGCCAAAAATCCGGCACGTACAAAACATCTCTCAAAGTTAAAACAGAATCATCAAAGTACAAGGTGAAATCTCCAATCGCAGTTGCACTCACTTGTGTTGCATTCCCCATCGAGATGGTAACCTCGTCATTTTTCAGCACCTTCCTCGGTGTGTACCCCTGCAAAATGTAACAAACATGATTAGTAGCTCCAGTATCCACTACCCACGAATGAGTAGAAACTGATGCTAAACATCTTTCCGTTACAAATGCAAATGACGTACCTTGCCCCTTGCTTCCGCATGCATTCTTACTTGAAGTGACACCAACCCTCTTCATCTCATTTGACCTCCTCTCACGTGTTCTGCGATTAATCATATTCTTGCACACAGTATGAACCACATATTTCAATGTGCTCAAGTTGTGCTCAAGATCTGATAACTCAGAATCCCATGAAGGTACGAAAGACTGTTCAGCTAAGAGATCAGTATGCAACTCTTTGAAAGAGTACTCGCTTCTCTTAGCTACATCCTTCTTAAAGTCATAGAATAAAAGCGGTAAAGAGTTCAGGATTATATCGATCTTAGACCGATCACTGATACATCCACCTCTACGTGTGAACCGATTCATGGTGTTATCCATCATCATCACATGTAATGTCACCGAACTACCATCAACCATTCTCTTACAGACAAGGTCTTTCATGAGATCACAGCTGATAGATCGTTCCACTTCACCATACGTGGCCACTAAGTCTGTCCAGATCGCAACAGAGCTACAATAGCCCATGTACTTGAGCTTCAGTTCTCTAGACAGATTATCCGAGATTAACATGTAAGTAAAATCTTCAGATACCACCCATCTATCATAGAACTCCTTCTCACGTCTAGAGACTTTATGGTAACGTGGGGCAAGTGGCATCATAGTAAGAACAAACATGTGTTGCTTAGTTAGGAGGATATACTCAATGCAGTATCTCCAATCAGGAAAGTTTGGACCAGTTAAAGGTTTGAGAGCAAGAATATGATCAACAGTAGACATAGACATATCTTAAACAATAAAGAATCTTAAATAAGAGCATACATGCAGAACTTCGAAAACATATACATTGAAAACCTTTTCATAAATCAAATACACATGTTTTCCACTAATTGCCCTAGAGTTCCCACTGCAAGCTACACTCGTAGAAGTTTACGATGTCACCCTCAACCAGAACTGCGAGTTTTAAGCCCCAATTCTTTAATTTCACTACCATGTCAGGAACCTTTCGACACTAGAAATTAATAATTAGTGAAAACCTTAGACCAAACCATCTCTCAAGAACAGAGAAGCATTTATATCCTAAGATGTTTCTTAGCTATTAACCACAAATTTAACTCTGGCCAAAAGAGACATTTTAGCATGGCACGTAACCATACCGCACAACCTTTAAAGCTTTTGTTATCAATAATTTAAATCAATCGTAGAATACTTATGAAAGAGATCTACGCAAGCTACACTCGTAGACGTTTACGCAAAACCCTCCCACTATTCACATGATTTAAATTGTTAATCCCAACAACTGCAATCCATGTACCTCCAGGAACTAGCAAACTACACTCGTAGACGTTTACTAGAGCGAAAGATACACTTACAGCCTAGGACCGCTTTGTGGAGGTCTATTGATTTTAATTAAAAAAAATTCGCTTAGTATTTTTCTTTCAAAAAGGTTACTTATATGCGCACAGATAATTTATTTTTCATTATATTTTCCAAATTTTTGCATGTAATTAAACAAGCCCAAAAATTCCCAAAACATAATCCAACAAAAAATTAATCACATAAGCATGCTTGAAAGCTGTAAATAATAAAAGCAGTAAAACATGTTTTTCTTATTATCTACACATGCTTAATTTGCACAAATAATAAATCACATAGCATACGAGGAGAATTAAGGCTAACAAAAATTCCTCATGGCCCCAAAATAAATAAATAGGAAATAAAATCCTATTTAAAAAAATTTAAAATTTGAAATTAATTTGGGTAGGCCCAAATCTTCTCAAATCTTTCTGGGCCTGCAAATCTTTATTCACCAAGCCTTTTGGGCTTTAGGGTTTTGTGATTTGATGATTGGTCCTAAACCCCAATGCAAACCCTAGGGTTTACACAGGATTGCACCAGCCTCCAAATCACAAACCACCACGACGGGACAGCAGCCGCAGACGACAGCACTGCCGCCACCGACAGCCCTAACACCGCGCTGGCCGCCGCCGTTGCCGAGTGCCCGCCGCCCTGGCCGTCTGCCGCCTGCCGCCCTGTTGCGCCGTGTGGCTGCCACGCTTCGCCGCCCGCAGCCACGGCCCGCCGTCGTGCCTCCTGCCGCCGCCGCCCTGTCCGACGGTTTCGTCTTGTTCTTCCTCCCGACCCGTCCAATTACAGATTTGAATAAAAAATTACAAAATCTATTCTATTACAATTTTCCTATCAAATCTAATCACGGATTTTCTCGTGATTTTACAAAACTGATTCAACCCTACACGGATAAATCACCGCGGGCTGAATCAAACGGGTTGCCACGAGGAACAAAAACCATCCACGAAAAAATAAAATTCATACGTGCTTCAATGAATTTATTATGAACAACAGAGCCATTAATCATAAACTTCGCTCTGATACCAATTGTAGGGATTTATCCGTGAACCGAATCACAAAATCCAAATAAGCCAGATCGATTTATGGTTTATTATTCACAATATCAATTCACAAACCCTAGCATGCTCCTATGAATTTAATGCATGGATAATAGACATTACCTTATTTCCATAATCTATGTACCGATCTTTCGCGTTTGAATTTCAATACTTGAATCAACCACGCGATATTAATCAAATCTGCGGAAACAGAAATTAGACAAATTCTAATTTCAAGATTTAATTAAAGAAAAGAGAAGAAGAGGAATCTCTTCTACAGATTAGATCTTCAGGGCTATATCCCAATGCTGTTCAGATCTGCTACTGGTGAGGATTCCACAGATCTGTAGTTGTGCAAGCCTGAATTGAAATTCTCCACTTTGCACTGATAGAGGCTCCGCCCCCTGCTCTCTCTCTCACTAGGGTTTCTATTTTTCAACTATGTTACAATTTGTGAGGGAGAGCTGTCTATTTATAGACCTAGGGTTTTAACCCGAATGGGCTGCTGGGCTCAATTCAACATATTTATTTTGGGCCAGACCTGGGACCTAATGCAAATAATAAAGTGGGCCTATAAATTAATTAATTACCATGTCTACAACCCAGGACACAATTAATTAATTAATATTAATTCTTTTTCACCACAGAATTAATACTGACCTACCCCTTTATTACCACTTTACGAGAACGGGCTGCATTTATTGAGAAACCCCATATTTAAGGTTACCAGATATTCATTAATTAATCGGAGCTTCTGACAAGATCTATCTACAATTAATTAATATCTTATTATTCCTTAACAGTACCACTCAAACTTTATCACTCGTGCCTGAACTTAATCAGCCTGCAGGACTTGGCACGATGAATGTCATTGAGCTCCTTAGGGAATGTCCCCATCCTATTACTCGGATATGGTTACCTAAACCCAGTCTCAGGCAGTACTACACGAACTGCTGCTACCCAAGATGCGGATATACGTGCACGTTACTTAGGCTCTCCACCATGGCAAGTCAACGCAACAGTCAATCCGTGCAAAGCCCTGAACCTTCGTTAGGGTTTAGACTCAATCAAGAACGAGATCTTGTATTCGCTGATGTTAGAAAGTCGAATACATCTCACTGCGGTTCATCAATACGCCACCCTTGTGTACCAGCATGTCAAGTAACCGAGACAGATTACATATTCTGACAATGTCGCAGCCATCCAGACAAACGTATCCTCATACGCTGTCTTGGCTTTGATCAGGTTTATGTCTCACTAGGTCAAGTGATCATACTGTCTTCTGCGATTTATTACACGCCTTATGATCGTCCCTATCGGTGAGACAAGAGTATACCATTGTTACATACATGTAAGTTTGTTTGACAGATAGGAGAAAAAAACTATTGTATACTCATTGTAATAAATGCTTTATGTATACAAAACCCATCACATTTATTGAACACGATGTATTATTGCTTAAGGAATCTTCAGAGATTCACCGTGTGACCTTGTGTACACGGGGATTAACTCTTTCAACTTAATCTACTTTCTTGGTGTTCTTACTTTTCAAGTAAAAACACAACAGCCTGAGTCTCTAAGGAGAAGAAGGTTCTCACGGGCAACTACCAACTAGCGTACGTTCTGGGAAGAACTCAACCATCCACCCACCGGAGAAGGAGAAGGGAGGTTTGTCCTCAATCCATTTCGGACGACTACCAATTCTGAGAAGACTTCAAGGTGCCACCTGGCTTTGAGGATCTTAAGAAGGCGTGATCCATTTTGCTGTGGACAGTGGTTTCTACAGCATTTGGCCATAGATCGTGATGATTGTATCTTCATTACTTAGTGAATTACGGGATTAATTTCCGAAGAGTGGACGTAGGACTTACGGCTCCAAATCACTATAAATATCCTGCATTATTTACAGTTTCATTTACCTTTCGCACCATATACTTTTCAATTGTGTTTTTAAACCTTCAATACTTCTCTGAAAGTGTTGAAGTGTATAACTATTGACTACATATAATTGTAAACTACTTACCTAAACTGTTGGCTAACACAAACTGTTGTTTTAAAACTGCTGTTTAAAACTGAGTCGTAAGTTTGAAACTGAACTGCTCGCATTTAAGAGTGCAAATAGTTGTTCTTATACTTCCGCTGCATATTACACGTACTCTGATCTGGGATCAACACCTACAAAGGTATATAAGATCAAAACTTAATTAAATGCTAACGGCTTCCAAGTCAAGGTTTCTAGATGAAACAATATAAATATATATATCTCCAACAACCTATGACAATATTAATATAAATACATAACCAACTAACCTACACTATGTTCTGACAATTAAAACGCCAAAACATGCTCAAACTAGAACTTTCAACCACCAATTAAATCAACATAAAGAACTAAATTAATTATTAAATTTTATTAGATTATGACTACTAAAATCCTACCCTACTCAATTTAATAATCTAAAAAAAATTCTACTGAGAACATGGTACTCATATGAATTTAGTATATGCAATAGAAGAACTCCACCACTCAATCGAAAGGTGAGAATAAGCATCACATATAAACTCTTAAAGATTAAAACAAAAGTGAATCTCTAATTCATAGCACTTAAGAGCAATAGGTTCACATCATTACTTAGGATTAAATTGAATCCAAATTGTGATCAAAGTCAGCCCACCATCTTATTTATGAAACAGGATTTTGAGTTTGCCTTAATAACTACTACTAGATTTGAAAGTATCAGTTATCCCAATCAGCTTTAGTTAATTGCTAAATTATTTCCGAAATAACGATCACGGGATACTAAATAGCTCCACGATCATATACCTGATTTATGAGATGCATGTATTACACAAGAACTACAACTTCTCACCTATAGTGCCTTGCACAAAACTTAGCTTCAAAAGGGATCAAACTCTTAGCAAACTACTAGCTCTAATAATTGAAATCTATAAATCAAGCCTTATTAATTAATATTGTAGAAATCAATTAAGTGATTAAAGTACCAAAATATTCAAACTTTAATTAAAAAAGAACTGTTGCTACTAGGTTTTGAACCCTGGGCAAAAGAGAATTTTGGATACCAACTTACCATCAAGCTACTAGCTTACTTGTTGTCTACCTATAGGTTTTTGTTTACATAATATATCTGCCATAACTCAAAACAATCATCCTATTGAGACTTTTCCCCCCCTATTTTTTTTCCCTGCCTCTGTTTTTTTTTCCTGCCAACAGCCGAGAGGCAAAAACTAGAATAACAACTCAACCAAGTCAAGTCCACGAACTCAAGGGCAAAAGTAAGCAAGTAAGTCTACAATCAACAATATTAAACACCCCCCTCTTATTTCCTGCGACAATCAAGAGATCTCCCAAAACCCAAATGCAAAACATAAACATTCACTTAGGTTTAGACGTTTAGTTGAACTCAACATCTTTGTATATATTTGTATAACATAGATTTAAAGTTTCTAAACCTTTACAAAAGAAAAACAAAAGCCAACATTTATCTACAACCCATATATATACAATAATCTTCCTCAGTAACAGAGAAACGAACTCAAATTCCTAAAAAAAAAGTTCAATTTCAAGAATCCAAACAAGAATACCACCTATGGTTATTATCAATTTAAATTAAACATATCATAAGACAAACTCTATTTCACTCACATCTCTAAACCATCAATAAGTTATTCTCATCCTTCTAATCCTAGTAATGTTGATCTCAACAGCAGACAAAATAAAGGATAAATGGAAGCTTGATGCTTATGTGAAGAAAGAAAGAGAAAAAAAAACTTACTCTTATTCTTCTTGGTTGAATTTTCGAAAGAAGGAAACCAGTTAAAGGGAATCATCCATTCATTCTCCGTCACTTTATTTCTCTCGCCAGTTTTTGAGATGATGGAAGTGAAAAATTGCAAGTTTTCCCCAAAAGTATACTTCAAAGTGTTGGTGGGAAATATGGTGGTAAATATTCCACCAAATCTTAAAACAACTATATACACAAAATATAATATATATATATATATATATAAACAATGAAACATCACTAATGAAAAGTCACCAATTTAAATAATATTTATTTATTTATTAATATCATCATACATGAATAAAATTGTACTTCTCCCAAAATAACTATCCAAAAAATAATTAAATAAAAAAAATTATATAGTAATGAAAATCTTGGGTATTACAGGGAGGTACCCTGTGTCACCATGAGAATTAGTTGATTCATGTGATCATAGCCTATGAATTATTATTTTTTTATGCACTTAGTTAATTTTTAAAATTTTACCTAGTTGAAATTTGCTTAAGTGGTGATTAGTTTATGCTTGAACTTGTGAGTAGCATGCGCATAGTTTTAGGCTAGATTTAATTTTCTGCATTAGTTTAAGTTAAATTCTGCATAGTAATTTTAGTTTTATCTTTTATAATATTCGGATTATGAATTTTAATAGCATCAATATAATATACATGGTCACTATTCAGAGTTGGGGCTACGTGGAAGGAAAGTAGCCGTTGGAAGGAAGCTATTGTGACATGAGCGCATGAATTTTCTCACTTTTTGTGATTGGTCGTGATTGCTAAATTTTTTCATTTCTTCTTTCAAATCACTTTCATCTACTTCTGTGTTCTCTGATTTTAATTTGCATTTGCAACAATAAATGTTGATGGTTTAGTTTTAGTTAATGTTTCATGAATTGTTTTTGTGGACATTGGATGTTTTTTCCAATGAAACAAGGAAGTTGTCAGCCTACCATAGTGTTTGGAAGAAAACTAAGAGGTTCTGGAACATCACGCAACCATCTTGATGTCCTAGACCCTTACGAACGAATATAGAAGGTTGCAAACCTTTTGAAAGGATATAGAAGGCTAGAGAAGGATCCAAAAGCATACAGAAGGATATGGAAGCATGTGGAAGGATACAAAAGGATCCAGAAGGCTATGGAACATCTCGGATTGATGTGGAATCTTTCGCAACATTGCGAAATGTAGGAGAACAATGTTGAACACCCCAGAAGGTTTGGGGAACCTTCCGCATTAAAATCGATGAGTATTGAAGCCTTTAGAAGGTAGTAGAAGTTTGTAGTAATATTGTGGAACTCTCTAGAATGTAATAAGTAGTGGAATTTTGTAGAACATTATGGAAGGACTCTTGGTGGCTATAAAAGGGACCTTCCCCTTTATATTGCAACAACTCAACATAACTCCACAATCATCCGAGTTGTATCCAAGAATTATAAGAATTTCAAAGTTAATAGAGTTCATAGCATTCTTCAAGTGCTCTCTCTCTCTCTCTCTCTCTACAAGTTTTAAGCAAGGCAGCTTAGGATCGAGTCTTAGGGCCACTCCGTGTTGGAGTTGTACGGGTACTAAACACTCACCTTATGATGATAGTCACTCAATCAGCTCTTCTATGTGGATATGTGAGATTGGGGAACGTGTGTGATGCTTGGGATGTCTTCCTTCACCTGAAATAGAATGGTCTTACGGTTGAGTTCAAAGGAGTACTCTATTTAAACATTTTGTCTTTAAAACTAGCAAGTCTGAAGAGGTTCTGAGATGTTTCAGAACCTCTTAGTTTACTTCCATACGTGACACTATGGTAGGCTGACAACTTCCTTGTTTCATTGGAAAAATCCCATGTCCACTGAAACAATTCAAGAATCATTGACTAAAACTGAACCGTCAACATTTATTAATACAAATGCAAACTAAAATTAGAGTTCATAGATGAAAAAATTGATTTAAAAGAAGAAATTAATAAATTTACCAATCACGGCAAAGAGCAAATGGAGCCTAAAACATATTCACTTAATTCAACTAGCAATACTCATTGTGCTGCTGGTACTTCACATAGGCCTGCTTCACCAAATGCGACCTTAAAATTAATATCTCTTTTTCGGATGTAATCTCTAGTCTCATCATCTTTGGTTAACATCTTGCGGTCAAGCAAAGACCAATATGTTCTTGCATGACCTCTTTCAATCCATAGCTCGGTACATGAAACAATGAAAGGGGAAATTATATCATTAGAAAAAGTGATCACCATCATTGCAATGAACACTACTATTTTATTGCTCGTTGCCTTCTAGAGACTCCAAAGTCATCACTGACTAAAAAATACCGTGTCCATGAAGCTATACATAGTGTAGCACTAGACACCATAAAAAACGCATTCATGCTATCAAATTCAATAGTAGGGATAACCGTTTTATATCATTACCAAGTATAATCTTCCACAATCCTCTAAAGTCTATCACTAAAAACCCTTATGTGCACATATAGTAAACCCCGGATCACCATCCACACTAAAACATAAATCTGCAATGCGAATGCTACAAAAATAATTAGTTAACTACCAGGAACATAAGGGGTCATATATATATGTGAATGCGTGACACTCATGTAGTGATGATATTAATCACGAGGCAATAGTTTTTGTGTTGTGGACGCCGCAAGTAGTAACTTTGCTTTGTAAACAATTGCCAAGAATCATTGACTTCATCGATCTAAAAAATTAATATAAAAGACAAAACTTAGAATCATGTTTCTTGTATATGCAGTTTGATCATTATTGGGGGTTGAGGTTTCCGTTGTAGTTTGATGATGGTGTTATTGTGGTTGGGATGCATAAGTCTTGGACAGGGTTAATCCAATGTGTGACTTGTAAAGAAAAGATAGGCATTAACAAAAAGGCTAAAGCTTTTATGTGAACTTCGACAGGGAACTTTAGGTTTATTTTCTATATTTCATTTATATACTATTTATATGGAATTTTGAACGAAATTAAATGGCTATACTTCGATAATCTGTTAAATGCCACTAATACACAGTCAATTCAACCCGACTTTAACAAGACTCTCAGAATCTTTGTAATGAAGTTATTAATCACATTACAAAGACTGATCGGTCTGTACTCAGCCTAGGAGGTAGGGTTGAACTTATTTGGTATCAAAACAATGGTAGTGTGGTAAAGCTATGAGGCATGAAACCTCCACCAAAGAAGTCTCGAACTGCATCAACAACATCCTGCCCCACAATATCTTAACATTGCTGGAAGAATAAGGAGGTGAAACTGTCTGGCCCTGAACAATTGTCTCTATCAATGCCAAACACAACAGTTTTGATCTCAACAAAATCAAGAACTTCATAAAGTCCACCCGTGTCAAGCCTCTCAGGGATCATCTTCATGCATTCTAGATTTAGGTAAGCCAACTGATCAATATCTGAAGTGAGGAGACTCTGCAAAAACTTGACTGTCGAATCTCTGATGTCTGCCTCCTCAGACAAAACCTGATCCCCATTGGTAACACTTTTAATCCTTCCCCTAGACCTCTTCTACTTCACCCAACCCTGGAAAAACCTGGTGTTCCTCTCCCCCTCAGCAACCCACTTGACATCAACCTGTTGCCTCTAGACATCCTCCTACATATTAGTCTGGAGCACATACTAAACAATGCTCCTATGGCGATGAACTCTATGCTTAGGAGTGGCATCAGAATCATACCACAACTAAGCTTGTATCACAGTATCCAAAGCATCCCTAGTATGCATTTGCACATCTATAAAAACCTTTAAGTTCCAAATCATCGAAAACTTCTTAGTTCTGGCCATCTTGATTGTAAGTTCAGCATCCCCCGGAACCTTTTAGCTGACTCTTGTTATCCTCAAGATACCGGTGATGCCTAACCCTCATGTTCTAAAATCTGAACTGTGATCTTGGTCTAGTGATGGTCAACTGAAAGGTAACAAGTAATGAATCATGGTCAGAGTGAACTCGCAAGATGCACCACCCTGGTGATAGGAAATCAATGTAAAAAACACTCCAATATGGACCCTGTCCAATCCCGATCTCAACCCGAAACTCTCCCTCCTCCAAGTGAACATCGGCCTTGAGGAACCCAAATCCAATAGCTGACACCCAATAATCATATCTGAGAAATCCATCATCTGAGTATGCCTATCAACATCGCTCTTGTCCCTCTGCACAACACTGGCGATGATGTGAAAATCTCCTCTAATCATCCAAGGCCTATCTCCTACTTCCAAGGATAGCTGCATGTGCTTCTTTGATAAAGGATACCTCTCCTGTCTCATGCACTTGGCATAAATAATGGAGATAAAAATAGGCTATGAAAACAAACAACAATAATCTAAAGATGCAGAACCTGCTTAGAATCTTCAATCACACACACCAAAAATTGAGGATCATAGAAAAACCAAATCTTGTTGCAGTAGTTTCGGGCCACAAGGGTAAACCCTAACAGTTGATAAGCTTATATTTCCACTCACTTATCGCATTATTTTCTTAGTTCTTTTATGCATTTCCATTCATTTATGTCTAATAATAGTGCATGAGTGTGTTTTAGTGGATATTATCTTTATGGTGTAATGTTTTGCAGGTAAATAGGTTAAAAAGGAGAAAAGTTGACGAAAAGATGAAGAATTCCACATATTTGGTCTCTGTTTTGACCAACACATGTGTGCGCCAGTCGATGCTTGTTCAAAGAGAGAAGAAATGGAAAAAGAGTTCCACATCGACCGACATAGATATGTGTTGGTTGACTTGGAAGTTGTTGATGCAAAGTTGGATCGAGCGATGCCAGGGCTCGAGTTGGGAGATGCTTGTCGACCGATTTGGTCCTTTGTCGATAACGGCAAACATGCAAGATGCGATTTTATAAGTCAAAAGACACGATTTGAAGACAAAAATCCCAACATAATAACTTTTCCCTGAAGTTCAAGACCACAAGATTTAACCCTTCTACTATAAATACCCATGTATTAGGTTTTATCTTAATATTCAGTCTCCCATTGAGTTTTTACTTTTAATTTCAAGTCTTTAGCATCGGAGACCTGGATCAAAGTTATTTTCTGCACTTTAATTTTCTTTTAATGTTTTTTTAATGCAATTTAAGATTCTCATTCCAATATTTGTTTTTAGCATGGTTGGCTAGAAATCCTATCATATTCTACGATTTGCACTATCTGGACTACATGCTTAGATGATTAAAATTAGAACCCTTGTTCATGGTTTAAATACACTGGTTTTGATTTTAAACATTAACTTCAATTAAAGGATCGAGAGCTGAAAATTTTATTAAGTTTAAAGGCATTTAATTCATAGACGGAGATGAGAAAATTAACAAAAGTAAAATAGAATTTGATATAATTATTTTCTGTCTTAAAAAGAAGAATCAATTGTAGGTTTAAAATCTGTGTTTCTTTAGAGTAACTAGTTTGTGTAATTGAGACCCAGGAATTAATTCTATCTAAATAAATTTTCCACCAATTTTATCATTTTGGTTTAGATTTGATTATTGTTGCATGTGTCCAAATTAATTGTTTTCCTTAGGATCAGTGCTTTTATTTATTTGGTTTTTATTCCAACGATCTATTCAATAAAAAAATTCTTTGAAAACTAAATTTTTAAAAAAAACAAGTTAATAAATTGTGTCCAATACATGAAATGATTTCGAAATAATTTTCTTGTCTTTTAAATAATCTTTTTATCTATTGATCCGTCTCATTGCAAATCTTCTCCTACCAATAAAGGTGTATTTAATGATTACCAAAGCCATTTGAACTATTTTAGAGATTAAATATGTTTATAAATAATTTGTTTTTAAAAATTATAGAATTAATTTAATTAGTAGCATGTGACCGTATAAAACCAAATAATATTTTTAACTAAAGTAAATTGCAATAGGATTTTACTCCTAATGTTGCATGATGTATGTTAAAGTTATGATAATATTTATAAGACTTCATTTATAATCTACATGAAATAACGTAAATAATATAATTTTTTTTAAAATAATATAATTTTTTAATGTATTAAAAAAGTATAATGCCCCCAACTCGCCAACCTAGATATTTGGGGCGCGCTACAATGGATTGGGTGGTTTAAGAGCGGAAGTCATAGAGAAATAAACAAAATGAACAATTCACACCCAATTAATCAAGAAATAAATTGTTTTAATACATAGAGTTGTGTTGGTCCCGAAATCAAAGATATATAATACACAACTGAAGTTTTAAACTATTTTGTACTTGCTGAAAACTGACTTTCAGACAAAGTTTTCAGTTTCTGTAAAACTCAGTTTTAGCTCAAGAGTTTTAAGTTTCAGTTCAAGAATACACTTCAATACTTAGAAAGTATACACTTCAATATTTTATAATAGTTCGGAATCAAAGTCCTACGTCCACTCTCCGAACTTAATCGGAAAATCCACTAAGTCACAAAATACAAGCTTTCTCACGATCTATGCTAGCCCGTCGGAAACCTCCATCCTTCGGTCTGCTAGGTCACTCGCCCAGAAACTTCATGTTGTCTGCTCCTTTAGAACTGAAGTGAGGATGCACCCCCGAAACCTTCGATTTGATGATTAGATGTTTACTGTTCTTCCAAGAGTATTCTAGAGTAGAATACTAACTGCTATGATTATTACATGAGAAGTAATAATCACCAAGTGTTAGCTTAAGCTTAGGAAGCTTCAGCTTCGTGCACTTATACAGATGCGCAGAAGAAATAATTTGAGTCGGAAGTCATAAGCCTCGTGTTTAGATAACACGGAGATTTAGTGAACTTTTGCGTGCTTTTGACTTTTCAGTTCGATAGAGTTTCAGCTAACTTTTGCTTAAGAGTTCGTGCTTTGTTTATTTCGAAGTGTTGGACTAAATATAGGTGCTGGGACAACAATTTGAATCATGCCCGTTAGACTCAACGATCCAGCCATTAGAGACAAAGATTGGGTCGTCCAATTATAGCCCTTTTTTCTGGTCTGCTCTGTCGTCTGATTGTCACTTTTGGCAGTGTACTTCTACATGCTTTTGTAAGACTCAATTTCAGTCCGAGGTATTTCAAGTTTAAGTTTCCTCGTATTGACTTTTTGATTGAAACTTTATGAATCTCAAACGTGTCTTCGAGTTTCACTTCAGGTTCCTTATGTCTTATTGCTTTTCACGTGCGCTAAAGTTCTGAAACTGAAACTAAAATTCTCTGAAGTCTGTTTTAAGTTACTACTTCTATGGCATCACATGTGAAACAAAAAACTTAAATCCTCCTGATTTCAAGTTTTAAGTTTCTGCACTTTTTCCGACGATTCCGTCCGCGTATTGGCTGCAACGTTCACATCAACTACCTATAGATTGGCTATTACCTACATCTAATAGGTATGAACAAGCTCAAGCGCAAATCAAGCCTTCATAGGAAAGTAAACAAGCATAGTAGATTCAATCCATCACAATATCCATATTACAACACTCACTTAGGAATTTAATTCATCATACCTTGAATTAGAAGCAATACAAGTTGAGAAATAAGAATTGACATTACAAAGATTCAAGGTCAAAATTGATCTTCTACGATTGCCTTCGTTGAATCCAATCCACCTATTCTCCTCCTTCAAATTTCACTCAGACGATGGAATGTTCATTGGTTCTCCTTGATTCAAGTGGGGAAGGAAGTGTAGAGATGAATCTAGATGGAAGTTCGTGACGGTTATTCTCAAATTGGGCAAAAGTTTTCCATTTAATTGATTTTCCCCCTTTTATAGACGAACTAGCAGGGCCTCGGATCGCCCAAGCTGAAGTTGGCTCGCCCGAGCCTCCAAAAGATCCACGGGGAAATGGGAAGCCCGACCTGGCTCGACCGAGCCTGCCTCGCTCGGCCAAGCGAAGTCTCTGTTCCACGGCTCGGCTGAGCCTGCACACCGATCGGCCGAGCGAGTTCTCTGTCGGGCAGCTCGGCCGAGCCTGCACACCGCTCGGCTGGGCAACTCCTCCAAGCTCTCGAAACTCCTCCTTTTGCACCGCTCGGGCGAACTTAGCCTCCTCGGACTTGATACTTGGATGATTTTCCTCCAAAACTCTCCGAAATACGCTATATTATTCTCAAAATGTATCCTACATCATTTCAAACACGAAAACACAAAAACAAGACAAAAGAACGACAAAAACATATGATATGCGGGTAAAATGGCCACAAACATGCACGCTCACACATCGAAAAATAGGTCATTTTACACACATATCATAATCCCCCAAACTTGAACCTTTGATTGTCCTCAATCAAAACAAAGTAAAGCAATCAATAAACCTCATCAAACAACCTCATAGCTCCTCATAGTCATCTTGGCATGCTCTTATCAAACGAGATTATCACCTAACTTTGTGACACAGTTAATGCTAACGACTCAAACGACTCATCAATATTGGATAAAGAAATGAAAGCACTCCCTTACGTGTTTAGGGTTTGATGAATTCACTCATTCACAAGATATCGAGCACAATTTCCATAGGCTTGAAGCAAATCTTACCACTATACTACAACGAGTTGGCTCCTAAAAACAAAAAGATTTTTATTTTTTTGGTAATAACGTGGCTTACTAAAGGGTAGGTGGTTTTTGGCTAAAGTGACGAACTTCTCCAAATCCCAAAACTCCCAAACTTATTCTCTTCAATCCATTTCTAACCTTGAGGCTTTTCAATCACAACTCTCATAAAAAATTTTCTTCCCTTCTTTTTTTTTTCTTTTCTTTCTTTTCTCATTTTCTTTTTCTAGCACCCTCATTTTTTTCATTCATGGTGCTTTTCTTTCTTTTTTTTTTATTTTTAAGTACCCAAATTTTTGTTGGTACCAATTTTTCTAGGATTCAAATCAATCCTACACTCAATACTTTTATTGCCTCAAATTACAACTTAAGGATTTCCAAACGATTGCCATCACATCTCTCATCTTCATATTCACCCTCATACGCTCATTCCCCCCAAGTTTTGTCCTAATATTTTCAAAGAAAATTCTCTATTTAAGCACAATCACGGGAAACAAGGGTATGAACGGCAAAATTATGATATCAACAACCTTATACTTCCAAAGTGAAAGGAGGAACTAAGAATCGATGGCCTAAGATCATTTTTTAGTTACCAAACTCATGCCCAATAGATAGAGAATATATTCAAGTTCTAGATTTTGTGCTCTCAAACTTGCCACTCACAATCAAAAAGAATATGACAATATCAAGGCTCAAAAACTCTCGGCTTTTGTCATGTCCTAGGCATTAACCTTGCACAAAACTCGGCAATTCAAAAGTTTAATTTAAGCACACCTTAACAACTAGATTATGCCCTATCATTTGTCAAAGCAAATTTTAGCCTTACAAAGTAGATCATGATTCAAATCTCCAATTCACATTTGGGTTCATCATGCACACACGACAAGCACACAAAAACCTAACTAACATTCTACATGCCAACACAATTCAATTGAAACTAAATAGTAAGAGGAACGATAGAAAACGTTACCCATCGGTAGACACGATCACCGCTCTTCATTCCTTATTCGCACCTACTAAACAACAATACAACACCACCAAACAATTTGAGCATAATAAAACCAATAAAGCTCTCATGTCCACCATCTTACCACAAACCAATCTTTCAACAAAAATTAACACATTAATCCACTAGCACCACCATTCATTCCATACCATTATACATCCACATACCAAAACCAAATAGAAAGAATTAAACACATGCAAGCTCGCCATGATTCATCAAAACATTCCATAAAAATAAAAGCAAATCAATCAACATCCATCCTCACAAGAGTATTTCAATATCGAATTACAACCATATCGAAGATCAATGTTATTCAAATTCAACAACTAAATCTAAACTAGACTAAAGATAAGGATAGAGATAAGAGAAGTGAACCAGAAGAGAGCACCGGATAACGACCACTCCCCCCAAACTTAGTCAAGTGAGACTGAGTTTGTAAAAAGGTACCCGGTGCGCTCGCACTTCCTTTAGTCTGCTGGGTCCTGTGGTGGCTAATCACGGCAACAGTGGCTGCTTGGCATGGGAATCACCTCCTCACATCGAGACATCATCAATCTCATCATGTCCAGATGAGCTTCAGTACTCATCAACCAATTATACCGATCC
Organism: Plectranthus barbatus; assembly: GCA_026898455.1. NCBI lineage: Eukaryota > Viridiplantae > Streptophyta > Magnoliopsida > Lamiales > Lamiaceae > Plectranthus > Plectranthus barbatus. The sequence continues at coordinate 187,576 of JAPKLW010001201.1, forward strand.
CCCAAATCATCAGTCTCTGTCAACGCACGGTTAGGCAATTCATTTCCAAAATCTCCAAACTTGTAAAAGTAGCAGACACCCAATTTCTCCAGAACCAGAAAAGCTTTTGTGACCAGAGTAGTTGTGTTAAGGCTCAACCCCGGAGCGAATACTCCCGACATATCAACACCACATGCCTTAAAGATAGGAAATAGTAATCCACCACCACAAATAACCGAATTATCAGCACCAATTGTGTTGTTCCAATTTTCCATCAACCATCCCCCAATGAAAAAGGGCCTCCCATGCAGTAATGCAAACAGAAATTGGAAATCAGCCAAACTAACACTTCCAGTACCATAATATCCACAAGACCAACCTTCTATCATAAGATGTAAATAACGAATAATAGGATTCTTAATCAAGTGTGACCTACAATCTGCAATATTAAAATTGTCTGATGGTGCAATGTGACGACCCGACGCCGGAGCAAGGAGTGATCGCCAGTGCATGAGAAGCACGGACAATGAGCGGCTCCCGTAAGACTTCCGATAGGTGTGCGAAGGGTGACATGAATGAATGGAGCCAAACCAGAATGAGAGGGATTCTGGCTATGCAAGAATGAAAGTGCTTAAAGGATTTGATTGTGCTACTCATACCAACATGGTGCATCATCTTTTCCGGCACCCATTCTAGGAAAACCCCAATGTTAAGCGTGCTTAACCTGGGGTAGAACTAAGATGGGTGACCCCCTTGGAAAGTTTCTCAGGGTGCGTGTGAGTGAGGACAAAGCACGCTGGGAAAGACTTGTGTTGGTTTGTGGGGTCAACCATCAGTCTGGAAGCCGGTCTAGGCCATTGGTGGGTAACGTGGCCGACCTCGGGTGAGCTCGTTCGGGCCCTGGGGTTGGGGCATTACAAAAGGTATCAGAACCGAACCTCTCCCAGTACGGTGTGGTTCGAGGACGAACCAGCGGAAGCTGGTGGGCATGTGACGACCCAACGCCGGAGCAAGGTATGATCGCCGGTGCATGAGAAGCACAGTCAATGAGGACAAAGCACGCTGGGAAAGACTTGTGTTGGTTTGTGGGCTCAACCATCAGATTGGAAGCCGGTCTAGGCCATTGGTGGTTAACGTGGCTGACCTCGGGTGAGCTCGTTCGGGCCCTGGGGTTGGGGCGTTACAAATGGTATCAGAACCGAAGCTCTCCTAGTACGGTGTGGTTCGAGGACGAACCAGCGGAAGCTGGTGGGCATGTGACGACCCAACGCTGGAGCAAGGAGTGATCGTCGGTGCATGAGAAGCACGGTCAATGAGCGGCTCCCGTAAGAATTCCGATAGGTGTGCGGAGGGTGACATGAATGAATGGAGCCACACCGGAATGAGAGGGATTCTGGCTATGCAAGAATGAAAGTGCTTAAAGGATTTGATTGTGCTACTCATACCAACATGGTGCATCATCTTTTCCGGCACCCATTCTAGGAAAACCCCAATGTTAAGCATGCTTAACCTGGGGTAGAACTAAGACGGGTGACCCCCCTGGGAAGTTTCTCAGGGTGCGTGTGAGTGAGGACAAAGCACGCTGGGAAAGACTTGTGTTGGTTTGTGGGGTCAGCCATCAGTCTGGAAGCCGGTCTAGGCCATTGGTGGGTAACATGGCCGACCTCGGGTGAGCTCATTCGGGCCCTGGGCTGGGGCGTTACATGCAATGCCAGAAATAGATTCCCATATGTCTTGGGGATTCATCTCCTCCAATATGAACTGTGCATCTACCGGACACCCAAAAATCACATCAATAGCTTGCCTACTCATAAAAATGTCTTAATCATAAAGTTTGAAATTTACCATCTCAGGTGAACCTCGTGCGTCCATGTTACCCATACCGTAGACAAGAACTCCTTCGTGAGCTTCATGTAGGCCGGCCATCTTCCACGAAGTAACTTCCCCCATCCAATGCCTTGAAGCACATTCCAAATGTCTTTCTTGAAATACAATGCCTCCAAAGTAACTGAACACATGTATGTTGTTCCCACTACTTGCCGTTGTGAGAGTATAATGAACTGCGCGTACTCATCATCATCAAATCCGTTAGGCCTGCAAATAGCAGGAAAAGGAAAACCACTTCCAGGATGATTAGCCATAATAGCACTTCACAGTTGAATTGGGAACACTTTAAAGTACTAAGGTATAAGAGAAATTTCTGAGATGAAAATTTCGACCGGGATGCAAATGGGTTGAACATTTTCTCGACCGAGCTTTTAAATCCGTGCGCAGCTAGGCCGAGCTCGAGATGGCTCGGCCGAGCGAGGGGTCTGTTGCAAGGCTCGGCGAGCCTGCCCCGTGCTCAACCGAGCAACCGCTCTGTCGCACGGCTCGGCCGAGTTTTCCTGCTCGTGCCTATTTTTCCGCCCTTTTTCCAACATCTTCTCGATCATGTAGCCTTCCATCCTTTCCTAACCTTCATACACACATTTTTCACACGAAATTGTAGCACCACAACAATTAAGAATCCTTCAAAACAACAAACATATTATTCCACAAAAATCATAAACCTAACAATTATTCAACTATGCAAAAGAACAAAATTCAAGAGATTGGGTTGCCTCCCAATAAGCGCTTGTTTAACGTCGAAAGCTCGACGATCATACCTCATCTCAATCATGATTGAAAGGTGCGGAACCGGAACTCATACCTTGGCATACCTCAACGCACTCTTCGGGGAAACGAAGCTTCCTTCTAGCGCTCCTTGGTGGATCCTTATCCACCCGAGCTTTCTTGAGTCGAACTTGATTGAGAACTTCCTCATCCCCCGGATCCTTGCATACTTCTTCTTCCTCATTCATACTCTTCAAGTTTGGTTCCAACACATCCTTCATTCTCTTTTTGTTTACAACCTTCTCAATTTCACCAACATCAATGTTCTTCGGAGGTAATGAAAATACCACTTTCTTGCCACAACAACGGAACGTGAGTTCACCGTGCTTCATATCGAAAAGAGCATCGGTCGTGTGCAAGAACGGTCTTCCAAAAATAAGTTGAATACCCCCCTTGTTCTTCATATCTACAACAAGGAAATCCCCCGGGAAGGTAAACGTCCACACCTCGACACGGACATCTTCAACTACCCCTTTTGGGCAAAATAGAGCTTGGTTAGCCAATTGAAGCATTTGACTTGTTGGTTTTAAGTTTCCAACCTCCAACTCCTTAAACAAATCCCATGACATAATGTTGACACTTGCACCGGAATCACACAAGGCCTTCTCAATATGTTTCTCTCCAATCTTACATCCAACTACAAAACCTCCGGGATCTTCTTTCTTACTAGCAATGTTCTTCTCTTCAAACTCACTAATACCATCTTCAAATACTTCTTCTTCACCAACAAGTTTGTCGAGCATAGGCACTCTCTCTATTTCTTCCGGTAGAGGCATCTCGATGTCTCCATTCTTGACATACTCAAAAAACTTAACCTCTCCGATTCTCACATCCTCATTTGCTTCCACTTGCTTGACTTCAACTAACTTCCCTTCATCAATTTCTTCTTCCAACTCTCCTTTCACCTCGACCATCTCCAACTTAGGAGTCATTACTTCCAAATTTTCCTCCATTCTATTTTCTCCTTCTACCATATTACAACCCTTCTTTTGCACCGTTTCCGTATCACTCTGAAACATCCCAGCTTGGTGCTTCCCACTTAGTTGTTTTGCAATCGAGGAAATTTGAAGTTGGATCTCGGCAAACATGCCATCATACTTTTCAAATCTCTTGTCCAATTCCTCATTAGGATTTCTTCTTGGTTCTTGATTTGCATACCTACTATTTCCCCCAGCATATCCTTTGCTACTACTTCCCCCTTCAATTTGTAGTGGAGGATTGAGAGCGTTGTTTGGATTAGCATAGGAAAAATTCAGGTGAAATCGGTTGGACGGATGGTAATACATATTTTCGGCTGATTATATTGGGGACGAACATTGAACCCCATTCTTTGATTCACAAAATTCACATTTTCCGTACATGAATCTTCATGCCTGACTACCATCATATCCTCACTCCTATTTCCCGATGTAGACAATGCATCTAGCTTCCTTTGCATGACTGCCAATTGTTCTTTGAATTCCTCACTTTCCTTGGCTTCATTTACCGATATAACCGATCGATAATCCTTCCTCTCCTTAGGCCAATGAAAACTATTTTCGGCCATCTTTTCGATAGTTCTCCATGCTTCTTCTTCTTCAAGATCAAGAAATGCTCCTCCCGACGAAGCATCTAACATCACCTTAGTATCATAACGCAATCCTCCATAGAATTGGCAAATTTGTTGACTTCTAGAGAGACCATGTCTTGGACACTTCCGAATTAGCTCACGGAACCTATCCCAAGCTTCATAGAGTTGCTCATCATATCTTTGCCCAAACAAAGTTATGTCGGCTCTCCTCTTCAAAGTCAAACTCGGTGGAAAGAACTTGAATAGAAATTTTTCCCTTAATTCTTCCCATGTAGCAATATTAGATTTGTCCAATCCTTCAAACCAATTCCTTGCTCCATCTCTCAAGGAAAATGAAAACAATTGCAGCCGTATTTGATCTTGAGGGACTTGGTTGATCTTGATTGTGTCCGTAATTTCCAAGAATCGAGATATATGCACATTAGGATCCTCGGTCACATGTCCCCCAAATTGGTTGTTTTGTATCATTTGGACCAACTGCGGTTTAATTTCAAAATGCGTCGCATTAACTCCAAGCCGAAATCCTCCAGTAATCGGCTTTCCTTGAGGTCAAAAGAGATTTTGTAGTGGTCGCCTCGGACCATTCCTCTCATTGAGCATAGCTTTCATCAACTCGAGTTGCCTTTCCAACTCTTCAATCTTAATCGTATCCTCTCTTTGGTTAGCCATCTCAAATTCGATGTGATTATTTTCTCTTCTTTCTCGGAATTTCTTTTCCTTGATCTCCCTAGCCTTCGATCGCATGATCATAAACTACCTAGGAAAAATCACAAAATCAATTAAAAGTAACACAATTTAACAAAAACAACTAATGCAAGTAACAAACAAAACAATGTTAGTAAAACTATTCACACAAGCATTTTCTCAAACACCTAGCATACTATCCTTCAACTTTCAATAATTCCACTAGACCTACTAAAAGAATCCCCGGCAACGGCACCAAAAACGTGACGGTCGTGTGAAGTGACACACAATTTCACATTAAATTATCAATCCGAGTTCTTTTTCAATTCGCTCTAGTGGAAACTATTTACTCGTAGGAAGGTGTATTAATAGCTAGGCAATACAATAGTCGTTGATTTTCTTTATCTATCAAGCTATGAATTGCAAACTAAACTACAAATGCACACAATCAAGCATTCAACAATTTGCAAACTTTACCAATGACTTACTTTTATCAAATGTTTGGGTAGATTAGAGTAACAAGTCCAACAATCTTAGAAGAAAGTGAGTGTTTGTAAACTTCAATTGATCCAAATTAAATCAAGCTATGTTGTAAAAGGATATTAATTCCTAAGAAGTTGAGCAACCGACCCTTATATTTGCTAGTCACTTGCTACAAATAACTAGCGGTAGATGACTCTCGAAGTTGCAAACAGCTACGTTATTAACTCTGAGGCCACTCCCAATCGACCGTCGATTATTACCCTATAATCCTAGCCCCGTACATGGATTGGAACTAAAACTATATGATTATGCGCTTTTCCCGACGATTCCGTCCGCGTATTGGCTGCAACGTTCACATCAACTACCTATATATTTGCTATTACCTACATCTAATAGGTATGAACAAGCTCAAGTGCAAATCAAGCCTTCATATGAAAGTAAACAAGCATAGAGGATTCAATCCATCACAATATCCATATTACAACACTCACTTAGGAATTTAGTTCATCATACCTTGAATTAGAAGCAATACAAGTTGAGAAATAAGAATTGACATTACAAATCTTCAAGGTCAAAATTGATCTTCTACGATTGCCTTCGTTGAATCCAATCCACCTATTCTCCTACTTCAAATTTCACCAAGACGATGGAATGTTCATTGGTTCTCCTTGATTCAAGTGGGGAAGGAAGTGTAGAGATGAATCTAGATGGAAGTTCGTGACGGTTATTCTCAAATTGGGCAAAAGTTTTCTATTTAATTGATTTCCCCCTTCTATAGACGAGCTAGCAGGGCCTCGGATCGCCTGAGCTGAAGTTGGCTCGCCCGATCCTCCAGAAGATCCGCGGGGAAATGGGAAGCCCGACCTGGCTCGGCCGAGCCTGCCTCGCTCGGCCGAGCAAGGTCTCTGTTCCATGGCTCGGCCGAGCCTGCACACCGATCGGCCGAGCGAGCTCTCTGTCGGGTAGCTCGGCCGAGCCTGCACAACGCTCGGCCAGGCAACTCCTCCAAGCTCCCGAAACTCCTCCTTTTGCACCGCTCGGGCGAACTTAGCCTCCTCGGACTTTATACTTGGACGATTTTCCTCCAAAACTCTCCAAAATATGCTATATTATGCTCAAAATGTATCCTACATTATTTCAAACACGAAAATATAAAAACAAGACAAAAGAACGACAAAAATATATGATATGAGGGTAAAATGTCCACAAACATGCATGCTCACACATCGAAAAATAGGTCATTATACACACATATCAGGCATCTTGCTTGTCACGTGTTTCTTTGACGTGAAACTGTCCTGGTCTAAAACTGTGAGCACCTCTCGACAGTTTCCCTAAGAAAACTGTGTTCATGGTTTTCTTTGCTATACGATCCTTGATAGTTGAAAAATTGTCTGCACGGTTTTTCGCATCCGTTACTCTACACAGTTTTCGTCGTCCATTATCCTTGACAGTTTTCACGTCTGGACGACTTCTTCTTCAAAAAGTGTTCCAAAGTTTTTGACAATTTTCATCTCCTAGACTATTACAACTCGATCATCCTATACAAGGATTACATGAGGTAATAACACTAAGGCCTAGACTTTGGTATGCGGTTTTGACACATCAAAACATCAAATTAAAGGTTGATTACTATATCTAACAATTTTCATGCCTAACAAACACAATTCGATCTATTTGTATAGAAAAAAGTGATGATGTCGAAAACATGCATTGCATAAACCTACAAGCACAGCACAACACAATCACTCACTCTTTCATTAATAAATAAAAATAAATCTATTTGGCTTGTAAGATAATATATGCCTTATTAATTACCGATTTGTATGGCTCTTTAATAACAACAAACTGTGACAAAGAAGTATATACAAACAATTCGGCAGTGAAATTTTTATCATCTCGAATAAATCAACAAACAACAACCAAACAATGTAAAGCAGTGAAAAGAATGGCTTTTCAATAAAGTTTTATCCTCGTCTCTATACGGCTACTGCAAATCGTACACAGTTACTACCATTTAGGCTTAGACAAAATCATGATCAATGGACAAATCATGCCTAAATCACTCTAACTTTCGAAGGAATGTTTAGTATGAGAATTTGATGACAGTAACCAGTATCAATATTACAGTGACAAATATTGCTAGCAAACACAGTTTCCAGGGTAACCAAACAATAAAGACAACAAAAAATCACAAACAGGACAAAGGAATCCATGACTTACAGGCTTTCAACCGATGCTACAACTAATGCAGTGAAGGTGGTGCGTGCAATACAGAAGCGGCAGCATGCAGGGGATGACGTACGTGCGGGGCGCAGTGGCAGAGCTGAGAGGTGTCGACGATGGAGATGGTCGCAGTGGTGGTGGGTGCAGAGCTGCGGTCGGCACAGTCGATGGAAGGGGAAATCATGGCGGCGGTGGGTGCAGGGTTGATGTGTGGCTGGTTGTGTGCGAGCAACGGCGGTGGGTGCAGAGCCGAGAGGCATCGACGATGGCAGTGGTTGTGACGGTGGTAGGTGCAGATCCACGGTCGGCACAATCGATGGAAGGGGAGTCATGGCGTTAATTAGGTTAAGTTTAGACGAGGAGAGGCGACGACTCATGTTTTACATATCGAAAAAATTGATAATAACATTGATGACGCACTATTTTGCGTAGTCTATATAGACATAGACGACGCGGGTTATTGTCTATATCGATATAGATGACGCGAAATCATGCGTCATCTATACCTATACATTTAAGAAGGCATAAAAAAGGCGACGCGGTGTAACGTGTCGTCTATATGGACATACACAACTGGAACAACCCGCGTTGTCTATGTCAATATAGATGATGTTACACCGCATCATCTATTAGCGCCCCCAACACAGACAACGTGGAAGCACAACCGCGTTTTCTATTATGATATTGACAACACGAATGAGAATTCGAGTCGTTTATATTATGTAGTCCATTAGCTTATTTCTTGTAGTGTGAGTTTCTGGATATTTCAGGTTTCTTCAAATTTTTGAACTTAAGTTCTGAAATATGATATCCGAACTTCTCGAGCTTTGGCTTCTAGTAACTTCTTCTTGATCTTAAACTTCAGTTTCTATTCTATTACAACTCAAGTTTCATTCTATACAAGGATTACATATAAATTCTTACTAGAAACCTGGAAGTTGTGTTTTGACACTCCAAAACGTCAAATAAGGGAGTAAATTGAAACTCACTTTCGAACAATTTCTCCCCTTTTTAGTGTTGTCATAACCACTTATCTAAAGTCAAGAAAAAGGTGACTTGATGAACTGAGTTTACAAAAGACACTACTCATAACATAAACCCTTTAACCGACCTACTCTATTTGATCTTCTCCCTGAATCGGAGAGATATTTCTTGATTAATCAAAATAGAGCGATAGTGAAATTGCTGATCACACTAGAATATGTGAGTTCAGCCAGGTTAACAAAAACAACAAAAGGAGTGAGAGACAATGAGATTTTGTCAACAATCAAGTTTTTAGTTTTTCATTGGATAGTAGAAGACTACATGTACATATCAAAAACCGAAAATCGAAAAAGAAAAAAAATTAAATAACTTTGAACTAGAGGTTGCTCTGATGAAGATAGTTTAGAATCAGAGTGTTTTGTAGCCAAATCCATAAGCGCTTGGAAGTGAGCTTCCCTCATCTGCTCCTCTACTTCTTCTTTCCTTACACTTTCTGCCTCTTCAATCTCCCTCCTACTTTTCTCCTCTTCCTCTTTCTTCTTCCTCTCTTCTTTCTCCTTTTTTCGTTCCTATTCCAACTTTTTTACAACATCAAAAAGAGTAGAGAAAATCTACTTGATCGAGGAGATGGATTCGGCAGTTTTACCATCTTTCTTATCCTTTGCGTCCAGTCTAGCCTTGACCTCTTGATTTTCCAACCTTATTGCTTCATTCTGATTTTGAACATAGTTATTTGTTTCAGTAAATATGGCGGATGGAGAGTAGCTTGTGGTATCTTGACATGCAACTTAAGTGGCTCGAAACAGAGGCATCTAAGTAGTTAATATTGTCGGCGCAAAAGGTGTCATTCCACAGGTAACCCACCTCTCTTCTTCTACTTTATTCCACCTCTCTTCATCCTTCTTCCTCTTCCTCTCTGTTTTAGCCACTTAGAGCTTGATCTTTCCCCCAATTATCTTAGCCCATATAAGATTGGTAGATCAAACAAGATTATGAAATCCAAGATCGATAATCTGGTAGATCATTTTAGCTGCCCTCTTTGCAATATTTCGTACAGTCAGATCGAGACATAGTTGGACAACTTGCTCCATTTCATCCTTCTCTAATTCGGCAGTCGACAGCTCTTGGTTTGCCCTTTCTAACTCAGTTTCCAAGCTCCTATTTTGTTCAGAAGGTTTCATTACTTATTCATTCCTTGCAGCAATAATATTCTGATAATCTCCGGGAGTTGGAACTAGAACATGAATTTCATCAATTTCAGCATTGGGGAGAGATACTTGAGAAATAGGGATTGCAGAAATAAGGGTTTGAGTTTGAACTTCAGGTACATAGGAGAAGTCAGCAGGGGGAATTTATGTGAATCCAAGTAGGGATCCATCTCATTTAGAGTTTGGTTCCCATAGGCGCGAATTCATAGAAGTCTGTTCCATACCTCCTCCACAGTCATTTGCCTTTTTTCTTTCTGAGCACTCCACTCCTTCGCCCATACTTCTTCAGACCTCCAGAAGGTAAGCCCGAGCCGTGCTTGCATGATAGGATGATCTTTCTCATCAAGCTCGTGCTTTACTAGGTCAAATTGCCTCCACCTTTTGAACTCCTTCAGACCATCGATCATGACATTGTCCTCCTCCCCCAGAATGTTAGGGTAGAGCAATATCATTTCTTCAGTAACTCTCCACTCTACCATTTCAGAGATTTCTGCAGCCCAGGGGTTTAGTTTGGCATTGCCAACATCTTTAAAACTAATTTTGTGGGCACCAATTTTTCAATCTTTCAGCAGTGTTTTCCGGATGAGGTAGCCCACTGAGTGGTATTCTATATGCATCAAACTGATTTGGCTTGGATATCAGATCTTTATGCCTTGGATCCTACGAATGGTATCTCCACACTCCATGTCTATCTTTTGAGAAATAAAATTCATCATGGATAGTGGGTTCATCCAAGTCCATCTCTGTACCAGAATATGTTAAAGAGTCATCAGAATATATCTCAGTGTCAGTGTTACCTCACTTACCAACTTTGAAAACTGAGCAAGCCCTTTCTTAGTTTCGGTGTGCGCCTGAGATGTTGAGGTTTCAGTTTTTGCAAGGGTTGTTGGGGTGGTCACCCGCTTTTCGGTAGCCTCTTTCAACTCTTTCTCTTTCTCTTCAAGCACGTATTCAAGAATTTCTTTGGCCAAAGCAGTAGATTCTCTCATTGGTTGCTTTGGGTCGGTCGCCCCTATTTCATTTTCAGTCTCGGCAGTGGTGGAACCCCCTTACGCATCCACCACCTGCTCTGCGCTCTCCTTCGTCGGTTGTTCAGGGTCGGTCGCCCCTTGGACAGTATCGGTTTCCACCAAAACTTCAACAGTTTGCTTCTCAGGGCGTTGATCAAAGCCATGAGCTTCCCTTTACACCTGGACAAAGGCTTGATCAGATGGTGTATCAGAAAGGGGAGGGATACTCGGCTCCTGAAAAATAGTAGTCATTGGATCCTTGAATGTCAGTTTCATCCTGGCAGTGACTGTGGGGCCATAATCAACACTCTTCTTTTTCTTCTTCTCCACCTGATGTTCATTTTCCTTCCTCTTCTTTGCACTTTCAGCATTGTCCTCAGCATTCTCCCTTTGTTCTTCTGCTAACATTAACTTCTTACTCCCCTTTTTTGTCACTTCCCTCTTACCTTCTTTCAAAGGTCTCTTCAGTGGGCTGGGGGTTGGTGTTCTCTTCTTCTTTACCACCACAGGAATGGCAGTGCCAGCAAAAGGATCATCTCTGCCTTTGCATGATAAATCTCTAAGATGGGTAAGAGCATGAATATCCTCCATCGTCTGTTATAAGTTGTCCTCCTTCTTTCCTTCAGATTCAGTTCTCTTCTCGCCATAATTGAATGTCTCATGTTTCAGAGGGACAAAAACAGTGGGCACCAAAGGTTCTCCATCATCAACCACCTGCACCATCTTCTCAATCTTCTCAATCAGGTAACTGATTTTTAACCCAAAACCTATTCCCATGGCAAATGTGTCTTTCTCAGCAATGGTTTTCTTCCTCCTGACATTATCCAAAAGCCTCTCTAATACAAACTCAACCCAATTTCCCTTATCTTCATCATCAAGGGCCATCAACACTACGTACTTCTTTTTACTTAGTTTAGAGTGAGAGCTCACCTCACACTTCAACATCCTTATAACAATGTCACCTAAAAAGTTGTAAATGTTATCAAGTTCTGAGGATTTGTCGTTCACTTTCCTTCAAGTCTGAACCAATTATTTCTTCAACTCTCTCTGGTGGTTCTCCATGTGTTTCTTGGGTTGTTGGGTTCCTACTCCTTGTAGATAAGAATGAATTTGAACACCATCGGTTCGCAGATAGATAATTTCACTTAGCAATTTTGGGTTGACTCTTATTGTCAAACCAGCCACAGAAGTATTGAATGACTTATGGTCAGATGCCACCATGGCATTAGCATAGAATTCTGCTAATAGATAGGGGTGAAATATCTTTGGTGTTGCAGAAAGAAAGTAGATAAACTCTTCATTGCTTAGTTTCTATCCTATAAGAGAGTGTGGACATACGTTCACAACTTCATCCAAAAAAAAGATTTTCTCCTTATGAACTTGAGCAGCCCTTTTCTGTTCTAGAGTCAGTTTCTCCAGATCATCCTTGTAGAGTTTCAGCAGTTAGAACTAAGGAATGTAATGATCCACAGATAGAGATTCTTCTCGGCCAGATTTGGAAGTACTGTGTTCTGAGTTCTGGATTGAAATTTTTTTCGGCATACTGATGGAAAATTATTGAGAATAAATGATGGAATATTGGTCGGATGCCTTGAATGCTTTGATGAATTTCTGTGCTCTGAGAAGTTTGAATGTAGAACTGAAATGGTAAAGATTCATAAAGAGTAACCGTCAAAAATAAGTTAACTATTTATAGATTTAAGAAATCAGTTTGGAAAGCTAGGATTGGGTCAATATTTTGCAATTAGAGGGCTGAGATCGACCGCCTGTTCAAGTGCTCCTACCCGATCTGACGTGGGGGAGCGGGGACTTCTACGTGGCACTCCAGGATTGAGCCGTGTCTGCTCTGCATTTAATGAGATGTGTCCGATAAGTTAGGATTTTGAATTCAAATCCCCCCACCTCTTGCTCTAAAAATTGAAAACTGACTTACTTTTCAGTTTCAGTTTCTAAACCGAGAGATTGGACTCAATTTAAGTTTGTAATCATACTTCAAAAAAATTCCAAATTGAAAACTTAGAAATTTAACTTTTCAGACTTTAGTTTTTAAGTTTCTCCACCAAAAAAACTCGTACAACTTATTTTGAGAAAAATGACTAAGTATAGAACGAAAAACTGAAATTTAAGATATGAGCAAAAACTGAAAAACTGAGAGTTTGAACTCAGTTTTAATCTGCATCTTCTCCTCTTGAATTTAGATTTCATCGATCTTGAACAAATTGCATGAGAACATTCATCAGCCTTGAAAACTGAGAGCTAGTACTCAGTTTTAATCAGCATGGACTCCACTTCACATAGGATTCGAAAATATAAGAATTCCAGATACTGAAAACTGAGGGTTGGGACTCGGTTTTAGTCTGCAACTACTCCTCTTCGAATGAAATCTCATCAAACTCTAGCAATCCAAGCTTGATGCATAGTTCCTTGAATCGAGATTATGGAAGTGGTTTCGTGAAGATATCTACCAATTGATCTTCAGTTTTTATGTATTCCACAACATTATCCTTCTTTTCAACGTGATCGCGGATGAAGTGAAGTTGGATATTGATGTGCTTCGTCCTTAAGTCTTGTACTGGATTCTTTGTGATACACATAGCACTGCTATTATCACAGTGGATAGGCGCGCATCCAGTTTTCACTTCATAATCTAAAAGTTGTTGTTTAATCCAAAGAATTTGAGCACAGCAACTAGCAGCAGCTACATATTCAGCTTCAGTAGTTGATGTTGCTACGGAATGTTGATTCTTTCTAAGCAAACTAATCAACTTGTGTCCTAGGAACTGACAAGTTCCACTTGTGCTCTTCCGATAAATTTTGCAACCTCCAAAATTTGAGTCTGAATAAGCATTAATAGTTAGTTCATCAGTGTTGGGTACCAGATACCTAGAGACTCAGTTCCTTTAAGGTACTTCACAATCCTCTTTGTAGGGTCCATGTGCAATTTCATAGGATTGACTTTAAACCTCGCACAAACACCAACAGAGTAGGAGGTATACGGCCTACTAGCTAACAAATATAATAGAGATCCAACATTCCTCTATAGCTCGTTGGGTTTACTGTTTCTCCATCTTCATCAAGATTAATCCGAACGCTAGGGCTCATTGGGATCGTCAAGAGCTTAGTATTATCTGGGCAAAACTTATTTATCAAGTCCTTGGTAAACTTCTTCTGATTGATGAAGATTTTGCCTTCAAACGAAATAACTTGAAGACCGAGGAAATAATTCAGTTTGCCCATCATGTTTATCTGGAAGTTGCTTTGCATTAGTTGGGCAAACCTCTCACATAGCATCAAGTTATTGCATCCAAAAATGATGTTGTCAATATAGATTTCAACTAATAGGATGTTAGTTCCACCCTTGATTCTGAACAAGGTTGTGTCAATCTTTCCTTTCTGGATACCATTCTTTATAAGAAACTGAGACAAAGTCTCATACCAAGATCTGGGTTCCTGCTTCAACCTATATAGAGCCTTTCTCAGTTTGAAAACTTGGTTTCCTTCTTCAAAGCATAGGGGCTGTTCAACATAGACATCTTCTTAGAGCTCTCCATTCATAAACGCACCGATCACATCTATCTGAAAATTAATGAAATTGTAATGTGCGACATAAGCTAAGAATAATATGATGGCATCAAGTCTAGTTACTGGAGCAATGGTTTCATCGAAGTCGATCCCTTCACACTGAGCATATCCTTTTGCAACCAATCTTGCCTTGTTTCTCACAATGATTCCTGTTTCATCTCTCTTGTTCTAGAAAACCAATTTCGTTCCAATAATAGCTTCATGGGTTAGTCTATTTACAAAATTCCTGACATTGTCGTGCTTGAACACAACCAATTCCTCTTGTATGACATTAATCCAATCTGTGGATTTCAAAGCATCTCCAATCTTTGTTGGTTCTGGCTGTTGAGAGATAAAACACGATAACAATGTGTTTTTTTTATGTGTGCGGACCGAATTTGCAACGTTGTCCAGCACAACATCTTCAAGATGAAATCTTAACCACTTTAGCTTCTCGAGCTTAGTGACTTCAATTGGTTGAATGAACGCTCCTATTTAAACTGGAACTGTGGTTAGTGTGGATTCCACCATGGCTAAACCATCCTCTCTTGATGCTTGATCATCTAAAGTTGTAATTGATCCTTCTTCTACACTGTTGACAACTTCAATTTCGAGTCCTTGACCTTCTGGAATGACCTCTTTAGGTTGGGCATCTCTATTTCCAGAGAAATCAGTTTCGGCAAAGTAAGTTCCCTCTTGAGCACCATTCTCAGTTTCAGCTTGAACTTGAGTTCCCCCTTGATTGTACTTGCATTTAGTGTTAGACAATCTAAGGCCTCAACAAGAACAATTGCATCACCAACCTTTTCGGTAGGTTGGAATCCAGCCGAGTCCTCTGGAATACTATACATTTCATTCATAGATCTAGTCTGAGCAATTGGATTTGCATTATTCTTATAAGAACTCAGTTTCTCATTGACATCCTTGATCTCAAGAGTTTCTAGTTCCACGTCTTTCATGGTCCTGCACATTAGAACAAACGCATTAAATTCCACATTGAATGTTACCTCCCTAAGTCCCGTAGTCTATATGCCTTGAATAAAAGATGTCCACAATCGAGGAACACTCCTCATTGGCTTTGGGACTAAAGGTATTCAGTTTTGACTTTCCATTATCGTAGTACTTAACATGGAGAACCAAATATGCGAAGATGAGTTATAAAATGCTTACGACCATTGTAGACCTCGTAGGGAGTTTTGTGATGACGATTGTTGATAGTACTTCTATTTTGAGTTATAAAAGGCTTCTCCCCAATACCCTTCCCTTAAGCTTTCTTCAGCGAGCATGGTCATTAGTGCTTCTTTGAGTGTTTGATTCTTTCGCTCAGCAAGGCTATTTTTTAGGAGTTCTCGGAGCTAACTTCTTGTGGGAAATTCCAATGTCTAAGCAGAAATCCATCAAGGGCCCATTGCTGAACTCAGTTCCGTTGTCAGACCTTATCCTCTTCACGGTCACTCCTTTGTTTTTTTGCACTTGCAAAATTTGTTCTGGAACCTGGAGCTAGACCTCGTCCTTCGTTTTCAAGAGCCTTACCCAAGTATATCTTGAGTATTCATCGACAAATATTAGAGTGGATCTCTTTCCTTCGATGGTAGGTGGATTGACTGGTCTGAAAAGGCCCATGTGTAGCAGCTCCTATATTCGATCTATGCTCGCTGTTATAGAACAATTTTTGAAAGAAGCTTTGGTTTGCTTCCCCATCTGGCATGCTTTGCAAACACTGCCCATCTTGAATCCGGTTTGAGGAAGTCCTTCCATTACCTTGTGCTTGGCAAGTGTATGATCGATTGAAAGTTGAGGTGGCTTAACCTTTTGTGCCACAACTAAATAGTGTCATTCTGGGAGCTTGTTGCGACAATGCAAGTGTCAGCTTGACCACTCTCCCAATCCACGATGTAGAAACTCCCTTTTATGATCCCTTTTAGTATGATCTCTTTGGAGTCTTTGTCTTTGATAAGGCACTTAGATTCGGCAAATGTCGCCTCATATCCATTTTGAATAAGTTGACTAATACTCAGCAAATTGTAGTTGAAGTTTGTGACCAAGGTTACGTTCTTGATGGTTCCACGCATCTTTTGCCAATGACTCTCCCCTTTGAATCATCATCAAATACCACAGGGGGTCCTCTCGCCATTTCTAGCATCGAGAGTAAGTCTCTCTCTCCGGTAATATGGGCAGAACATGCACTATCCATAATCCAAGCTCTCTTCTTCCTTTGGAGCTTATTCCAATGTCCATGTACATGCAACACAGAGAAAGTTAGAATTTAGATACCCTTGCCTCTGCGAGTCCTGAGGTGTTAGCATTTGGAATCCACCATTTGGGGATCCAAACTTTATTCACCTTAAACTTTGGTGAAGTCCTCGCAATCTTACTCTTCCTTCTAAAATAATGTATGTTGTTTGGATACATGTTAGAAGTAATGGTGGGTGTGTGTGATCTCTTTCGTGAAATAGAGATTCTAGAAAATTAGTTCTTGGAAACCGAGTTCCTAAAACTAAGTTCTGATCAGAGTCTCGGAAACCAAGTCCCGGGTGTGAAGTCTTCCTAGCCCTTGAAAAAGAAATTTGTTTGGGCTATACCTCTAGTATGTGTTTCCCCCTACTTGGATGAATCCTTCTCTCATAAAAATTATGATTAAAGGACCTCGGATTTCTAAAATCCGGACGTGAAACTGACTTTTTCACAAACTCAGTTTATGTTGTTGAAATGGGTTTCCTCGCACTAGAAACAGATTGCTTCACCGATTTCTTAGGCATGTTTGGCTTCATCTCAGGTTTATTGAGTTTAGGAACTGAATTATTTTTATGATTGGGAACTTAGCTCAACTTCATTTTTGAACTAACTTTTTCAATTTAGAAACTGAAATTTTCCCTTTACCTTGATTAGCCAAACTTGAGTGTTGAACTACTCCATTTCCTAACAACTTGGATTCAAAATTGAAATTTCCTTTGAAATGATGATCCTTTAAGTTTTCGATTACTGAAGTCGATGCATGGTTGCTCAAAAAATTTTTAGAAAAGCCTAGCTCTGGTTTGTCAGATGGGTCTCTTTCTATACTCAGGGCCTCTAAAACTTTGCTAGAGCTCGAATAAAGTAAGCAAATAAGTTTTATGCCACTATCAATTTTCAGTTTTAAAAATTTACATTCCTCAGAAATATTTTGAAAATTTTTAGTAAAATGGAATGTTCTTCTTTCAAGTTTAGAACTTCAAGTTTCAGTAAGAAGTTTTGTTAACTAAAACATTTTTTAATTCATAGAATTTTGAAAATTCTTTTGAAAGGATTTCAACAGTGATATCATCTGAATCCGAGCTAATAGATTTAGTGTACTCTTCTATGCATGAGGATGAACTAGAAATTAGGTTAAAAATGGTTACCATTTTCTCTATTTCGGCTTCTAGTTCTTCAACTTCAGCATCTAAGGCATCCTCTCCGAAAGCAGCCAAGAACACTAGGAGAGCTTCTTCCTCAGACTCATCTCAAGATGTATAATAGCCATCATCACTGTCTCGATTGTTTGGAACTTCAATTTTGGGACAGCATGGCCTATGCTACAGCCTTCAATGCTTTCTTCTCGAAAATCCTTTTCAGCCGCTCTTTCCTCTTTAGACACAAGCGGGCACCCGTACTTTAGATGTGTTGGTGAGTTGCATTCGAAGCAAGCTTTATGTGGCGTTTCACTGAACTTCTGGTCACCTCCTTGTGAATTTTCATTTTTTGGCCTTGGCCTTCTCAAGAAGCTTCGTCAGCTTTCTCATCTGCTCCTCCAGCTCAGCAGCTAAGCTTTCTTTTTCCTTCTTCTATGAGTATGACATTTGTAGAAGTTGTTGTTGATGCAGAGTCTTGACCACTTGATTTATCAGCTTGATACAGGTTTTGTGGTTTCCTCTTGAATTCCTTTTTACGAAGATGGTTGCATCTTCCTCATTTGTTGCTGGTGAGCTTGCACTACAAATAGCTTCATTCCTATTTACCATATGCATGCCCCACTTGTGTGCTTGTAATTGAGCAAACATATCTTTGGTTTACATCTTCGACAAATCCTTCTCTTTTAAGTTTGTGGTTTTTACAAACCAATCCTCTTTCGGCATCTTGGAGAGAATCAGGGCATCAAGATCAACAACCGTATATTCTCTCCCCATGTTCTTGAGCTCACAAACTATGGTATTGAATCGAGCCTCCGTAGACTAAATGTTATCTTGAGTAGGCATTTGGAAACATTCATATTTATCAACGCAAATTTGTAATTTATTACGTTTCATCTGGTCGGTAACTTGGCTAAGGGTGTGATATGTGCGTAAAATGACCTATTTTTCGATGTGTGAGCATGCATGTTTGTGGCCATTTTACTCCCATATCATATGCATTCTGCTAGTTTTTGTTGTGTTTTCGTGTTTTTGGTGTTTCGTATGTTGTAGGATAGGTTTTGGGCATAAAGCATCATGTTTGGCTTTGTTTTGGAGGATTTTTGCCCGAGCCGAGAGCCAAAGGGGAGCAGGCTCGACCGAGCAGAGCTGGAGGGACTTCAGAGAGCAGGCTCGGCCGAGCTGAGCCTGGCTCGGTTGAGCCATGGCATTCAGAGGGATGGCTCAGTCGAGCCATCCATAGCTCGGTCGAGCCAGAGCTGGATTTTGGGGTTTTCAGTTCTGAGCTCGCACGGGCGAGCCAACTTTGGCTCGGGCGATCCGAGGCCCTGTTTGCTCATTATAAAAGGGGGAAAAACGGTTATTTTGATAACTTTTGGATAACTTTTCATAACTTTTGTCATATCTAAGTGGAAATTACCTAAATTCTCTCTACGATTCTCATTTCCATCTCTTCGAAAACCTTACCCAAGGTATCAAGGAGCTAATCCATCAATCCTTGGAGAAGAATTGAAGATCCAAGGGGGTAGATTAAGGCCTAGCAAATCCAATTGGGGAAGATTTCACATTCTACTTATCAATTGTAATGGATTTATTTGATTTCAACTTTGTATTGTTACAATTGGGAGGTATGTTGCTCTAATTCAATTTAGATGTTGATTTGAACAAGGATATATGAAGATTAGGTTTGATAATTGTTTGTTTACTTCCCTTTGAGAGCTTGAATTTCACTTGAGCTTGTTCCTTATCTCTTAGGTGTAGGTAATAGCCAGCTTTAGAGGTAGTTGATGTGAACACTGCAGCTAACACGCGGGCGGAATCGTCGTGAAAAGTGTATATTCGTACGATTTTAGTTCCAATCCCTGTGCGGGGCTAGGTCGTAGGGCAATAATTGACGGTCGATTGGGAGTGATCTAGGGGTTAATATCGTAGTTGTTTGCAATTCCTAGTGTCATCTACCGTTAGTTCACCGTAGCAAGGGGCTAGCGAATATAGGATCGATTGCTCAATCTCCTAGGGATTAAAACGTGTTTACATCAATGATTAACCTAATTGGATTAAATCTACGTTTATTTCAACATCCTATCTACCTCATTTGTGCATTTGCTTGTCTTGGTTTACCAATGTGTGGAGAGAATTTAATGATTGTTTGAGACTTGATATTGATTGTAGGTTTAATTCATTGCCTTGTTATATGTTGTTAGTACAGGTTTAAATTGATTGCCTGTTTTGGTAGAAATCACTCAATGATTTTATTTTGCCTAGCTATAAGACTTTGCTATAGTATCTCGGTAATCTAGCGGGCGAAGGGAAGAAAGACCTGGATTGATAATTAAACCTTGAGTGTGCAGTGAGAATTTATATGAGTTTTTATTGCGCATCAGGGTGCCAAGGAAATCTCATACTTGTTTTGCATTATCAAATTTGAGGACCTCTTCAACCACAGCCTTTGGTAGGGATTGCAGGATCAGCTCATGCGCCAATGCATCCAGGTGTGCATAGATGTTCTTCAGCATAATAAGTGATCTTATATTCCTTACGTTCTATTGCTTTGTAGAGTACTTGGGAATCTTGACAGCGTTCATCATCTTTATACCTAAGCTAAGACATGAAAATATATAGTATAAGTGTGCAAGGAAAATGGATCCGAACTTAAGAAATTTTCTCAACAACAACTAGTCTGTAAGGACTTCAAGTTGTTGGAATGCCCGTGAGTTGCTGTAATCCTCATAAGAATCAGTATCCAGAGTAGATTATTGAGTGCTATGATTATTACATGAAAAGTAATAATCACTAAGTGTTAGCTTAAGCTTAAGAAGCTTCAGCCTCGTGCACTTAGATAAATGCACGGAAGAAATAGCTTGAGTAGGAAGACTTAAGCCTCTTGTTCAGATAACACGGATATTTAGAGAGCTTTTGACTTTTCAATTTGAAAGAGTTTCGGCTAATTTTTGCTTAAGTTCATGTTTTGTTTCTATTGAACTGCTGGACTTTCTATAGGTGGATGGGACGATAATATGAATTCTTCCCATTAGACTCAAAGATTTAGTTGTTTGAGATAAAGGTTGGGTTGTCCAATCATAGCCCATTCTTGTGGTCTGCTCTGTTGTGCTCTGCCATATGCTTTTCTCTTTTTGAAGTGTACTTCTATCTGCACTTGTTAAACTCAGTTTCAGCCCGAGGAATCTCAAGTTTAATTTTCCTCGTACTGACTTTTTGATTGACACTTTGAGGAATCTTGAACATGTCTTGGAGTTCCACTTCGGGTTCCTTTGTGCCTTCTTGCTTTTCACATACGCTAATGTTCTGAAATTGAAAATTGAGATTCTCCAAAGTCAGTTTTAAGTTTCTACTTCTATGGCATCGCAGGTAAAATTGAAAATTGAAATGCTCTTGATTTCAAGTTATAAGCTTCTGCTCATCTTTGGTGAGAACTCAGTTTCCTGAAACTGAGTTTCTTGATATTTCAGGTTTCTTCAAATCTTCGAACTTAAGTTATAAAACATGAAATTCAGACTTCCCATGCTTTGGCTTCTAGCAACTTCTTTCTAAGAGATTAAATCTCTATCTTCTCAATCTTTAGCTTCAGTGTCTAGTCTATTTCAACTCAAGTTTCATCCTATACAAGGATTACATGTAAAGTGTAGGATTCGAGTCTACGGCTAACAACGTGAGTTGTTATTTGATTCGCAGGACCGTTCTTAGGATATCAAAATAAATTTAATTAAATAAACCACGCGAGTCCTATGCATGTTCCTACAAACTTAATTGCATAGGACGGATTAAGGGAAATACCTTTCTTTAATCGTTTGATCTACAGATCTAGATCGGAGAATGAACAATGAAGTTAGATCTGAAGCGGAATGGAACTCCTTCTTTGATTGTGTTCCTACAGATCTGATCTTCTGATCTGTTCCCTTGCTCCTTGGAAATCTGGTGAGGATTATCCACCAAGTTGAATCAGAAAGCCGGAGGATTTGATCAGAATAAATCCCTCCTTCTGATTGCCCGTTCTCGCCCTCTCTCTCTCAATATTCTAATTGAATATTAATTATATACTGTATTGTGTACTACTTCTGATCTGAGAGGGAAAGACTATTTATAGTGTTAGGGTTTTTGAGAAACCCTAACCCTAATTGGGCTTGAACAGTGTGTGGGCCAGACCAGGGATTAAATGCAAATAATAAAGTGGACCCTCTTTATTAATTAATCCTTCCTTGTTCAACCCAGAACATAATTAATTAATAAAACATTATTTTAACCTTCACCACGGTAACAATGTTGACTCGCCCCTTTATTACCACGTTATTAGGAACGGGTTGCATTAAACTAACATGATCCACATATTTAAGGTTTTAGACATTAATTAATTAATTTGGTTGAACAAATCATTCAGCCTGCAGGACTTAGCATAAAGAACCTTGTGAGCTCATCAGGGAATGTCACCATCCTGAAACGGATATGCTTACCTATACGTTGAATCTAAGCAGACCCCACACAAATTGCCAACACCCAAAATGCAGATATAAGAGTACATGAAAGACTCGCCACCATAGCAGATCAAAGTGTGGTCAATCCGTGTGTGCCCCTTATCCTTTAGTAAGGTTTAAGATCATAGGAAGTATGTTAAGGATCTGGCTCATTCATATGTCAATGAGAATGGCACATCCCACTGTTGATCCCATCAATACATAAACATGTACCGACACATCAAGTAGCTAGGATAAGCCCACTTATGAACCGATATGCCGCAACTTAAACCAATAGCCTATCCAGGAACTGTTTAAGCTGTGATATTGTTTATATCTCGCTAGATCAAATGAACTATATGATCCTCTGTGAACTCCTACACACCATATGGTCATCCCTATCTACGAGATAAAAGGATAT
>JAPKLW010001201.1:215430-243704 GCA_026898455.1 Plectranthus barbatus
TCTGTTGCCATTTATCATTGTCGATAGCTTCTTCTATCATTAAAAGGGAAAATTAGTCCTAAACGAAAAAAAAATTAAATAAAATTAAATCTACATGTTAATTTTTTGGATTCAGTTACCAAAACAAATCCCACGATTTTTTCCATTATTATCTTATAAATTAAAAAGAGAAATAAGATCATATTGCATATTTTTGGGGTGCAGTTTCAACTTCCACTAACCTATTATCGTTAAATGCATAAACAGCTTTAATTATTCGTACAATGATATTGAATAAAGATTACAATGATCTTAGAGGTGTATTAAAAATCAATTAAGATTAAACCGATAAATTTCGATAAAATGCAATGATAATGTCGACATCGTACAATGATATTTAATAAAGATAACAATGATCTTAAATGTGTATTAAAATTCAATTAAGATTAAACCGATAATTTTGATAAAATGATATTGACTACATGTAACAATGATAATGTCAACAGCGTACGATGCTACACATCAACTGAGTTCACACTATGTAGAAAATAAATAAACAATTAATAATCTTTTAAACAAGAATTCGAACAATGACACATTTATTCAAGAAAAATACGACTCACATTTAAAATAACAATGAACCAGATCCTGAATATGTGGATTCTGATGAAGAATGAAAGGATGCAGCCTCAATCAATTTAAATATGAAAAAAAAAACATAAAGTTTGATATCAGGTCGAATCGCCGACCAGCACCCTCCAATACGAGACTCCGTTTCAGAGAAGCATCCTCTTTGAACCTCCTGCCAAAATCGATTCTTTTCCCGCTTCCAACCGCAGCGAGCAATCTCAAAACCAGCCTGCCCCCGCCCCCACGTCGAGCCCAGAAAGCCAAATAAAGGTAGATTCAAATGGAAATCCGCTGTCGTCCTTAGAGAGCGCCGTGTACGGTGAGCGTGGTGGTCATATATGACGGCAAAGAGACTAAGGTGGGGGTGCGCGGAGACGAGCCAGTGTCGGCGCTGAGGGAGAGGATACGGCTTCCAGAGTTGTGAGGATGAATTAACAAATTAATTGAACCTACGTGTGTAAATTTATATATAAAAAAGCTAAATAAGTTAAATCCCAAGAAATTAGGTAACTACCATAATTATCAAATCTACTAAAAAGTGTAATTATATTTACCTCCTAAAATGCCCTTTCAAATAAATAAATAAATATAATTACTGCCACGTGTCATTATTATAACCATCAGATTAAAAAAATTAATGGTTACATTATAGCTCATTGTTCATTCATGGTATTTAGTTCGGATTTGAACGCAGTTCAACTCTATATTTATATGTATAGCGAGAGAGAGAAGATGCAGGCCAGAGTCAACTATCGAAGCTACTATTGACCGCCGCCAGTAAGTTGACCGATGTTGGCACATTGACTAGCCGGTAGCCATCAATCAACGTGGTAGCAGCTGCTGGTAGTCGACATGTGCGCAGGTAGTTGTTTTCCGGCCATTCCAGACACTCCCAACCTCCCTACTCCATATATAAATTACAAGAAACACGATGGGATTCTCAAAATACAAAAAAAAAGCCAAAATTTATTTTTCGGCAAAGATTCCGGTTTTCCGGCAATCCGAGGTGAGATAAGTGTACCAAAATGTTCCTAAATTCACAAGGAATACAAATATATAGTTAGATCAAGATTTCGTTATCCTTTGATCTTTATTCCGGTGCGACATCGAAAAATCTCCGCTTACTGATGGGTCTGTAAACACGGCTATAACTTCAGCATTTCTTGACGAAATTGGATGATTTTGATGTCTATGGTTTACTTGAAGTACGATCTAACTTTTATCTTAAAAATTGTGGCCAAATTCTCACTCCTTTGGCTGAAAATTGCATGAGAAGGGAGGGCTATGAGAATCGTGCTACTGGGTCCGTTCTCGCGCGTATTCAAACACCAATATTCAACCTTTTGATGGATTTTGTATACTGAAAGCATTTATTACAATGAGTATACAACGGTTTATTTCTCCTATCTGTTAACAATCTTACATGTATGAACAATGGTATCCTCTTGTCTCACCGATAGGGACGATCATACGGCTTGTTGTAGATCGCAGAAGACAGTATGATCACTTGACCTAGTGAGACATAAACCTGATCACAGCCAAGACAGCATATGAGGATACGTCTGTCCGGATGGCTGCGACATTGTTGGAATAAGTAGTCTGTCTTGGTTACTTGACATGCTGGTATGCAAAGATGGCGTATTGATGGACCGCAGTGAGATATATCCGTCTGTCTGACATCAGCGAATACAAGATCTCGTTACATTGATTGAGTCCAAACCCTAACGAAGGTTCTGGGGTTTGCATGGGTTGACTGTTGCTTTGACTTGCCATGGTGGAGAGCCTAACTAACGTGCTCGTATATCCGCATCTTGGGTAACAGCAGTTCGTGTAGTACCGCCTGAGACTGGACTTAGGTAACCATATCCGAGTAATAGGATGGGGACATTCCCTGAGGAAGCTCAATAACATTCATCGTGCCAAAGTCCTGCAGGCTGATTAAGTTCAGGCACGAGTGATAAGGTTTAAGTGGTACTACTCAGGAATTATAAGATATTAATTACTTGTAGCTAGAGCTTGTCAGAGGCTCCGATTAATTAATGGATGTCCGGTAACCTTAAATATAGGGATTCTCAATTAATGCAGCTCTTTCTCATAACGTGGTAATAAAGGGGTAGGTCAGTACTAATTCTGTGGTGAAAAAGAATTAATATTAATTAAGTAATTATGTCCTGGGTTGTGGACATGGGAATTAATTAATTTATAGGCCCACTTTATTATTTGCATTAGGTCCCAGGACTGGCCCAATTAAATATGCTGAATTGAGCCCAAAATGGCCCATTAGGGTTTCCAACCCTAGGTCTATAAATAGACAGCTCTCTCTCATAAGTCATAACACAGTTGAAACACACTAACCCTAGAGAGAGAGGGAGGCGCCGATTTTGGGAGAAGAAAGGAGGAGAATTTCGATTCTGGTCCTGCTCAGAATACAGATCTACGGAGTCCTCACCTGTAGTAGATCTGAACAGCATTGGGACACAGCCCTGAAGATCTGATCTGGAGAACATATTTTTCTTTCTTCCTTCTCTTTCTGTTTCGATTTTAATCTAGAAATTAGATCTCTAATTTCTCTTTCCACAGATTAAATCGGATCGCGTGGTTGAATTGGGATTTGGAATTCAAACGCGAAAGATCGGTTCAGACTCGACGGAGTTACGGTAAACCCTAAATCCACAATTCTTTGTATTAAATTCATAGGAGCATGCTAGGGTTTTGACAATTTGAATTATGTGCAATAACCATAAATCGATCCGGTTTAGTTTGGTTTTGGTGATTCGGTTCACGGAAAAACCCTACAATTGGTATCAGAGCCAGGTTTCTGATTTATGGCTCTGTTGTTCATAATTAAATTCGATATTCATGTACGAATTTATTGTTTTGTGGATGTTTGGTTTTTGTTCCTCGTGGCAACCCGTTGATTTAGCCTTCGGTGGTTTATCCGTGTAGGGTTGAATTGTTTTTGTAAAATCACGAGAAAATCCGTGATTAGTGTAGATTAGAAAAATTGTAATAAAATAGTCTTTTGTAATTTTTCAAATTATGTAATTGGACGGGTCGAGGACGAAGAACGAAGACGGAGCCGACGGAGGGCCGACGGCAGACGACGGCACGCGGCGCGGCAGGCACGCGGCCGAGGGCGTGCGGCGCGCACACGGCGCACGCGGGCAGCACCCACGGCGCGCAGCCTCCGTGCTTGCGAGGTAGGCGCGCGGGCGTGGCGCAGGGAACGCGCGCGGGCGCGGCACGGTCCGGCGGCAGGCGAGGGGCGCGCTGTGCTGGGCGCGGCGCTGGCCGGTGGCTGGCCTGTCGGTGGCGGCAGTCAGCTGTAGGCGGTGGCTTCAGCTATCGTCGGCTGCTGCTGTTCCGTCGCGGTGGCTTGTTTTTTTGTGGTTTGTACAATCCTGTGTAAACCCTATGGTTAGGGCAAATCATCAGATCACAAAGGCCTAAAAAATCCAAAAGATTTGGTGTATCTAGATTTGAAGGCCCTTGAAGATTTTGAAGATTTGAAAAGATTTGGATTTATCCAAATAAATTCAAAATTTAAATTTGTAATAGATAGATATTATTTTCTATTTTGTGGGGCCACGAGTAATTTTTGTTTGCCTTAATTATCCTCGTATGATATGTGATTTATTTATGTGCGCAATTAAGCATGTGTAGATAATAGGAAAAGCATGATTTATCGCTTTTATTATTTACAGCTTTTCAAGCATGCTTATGTGATTAATTTCTTTTGTTGGATTATATTTTGGGAATTTTTGGGCTTGTTTAATTACATGCAAAAATTTGGAAAATATAAAGACAAAGAAATTATGTGTTCGCATAAAGAAACCTTTTAAAAGAAAAATACTAAGCAGATTTTTTTAATTAAGATCAATAGACCTCAGCAAAGCGGTCCTAGGCTGTAAGTGTATCTCTCGTTCTAGTAAACGTCTACGAGTGTAGCTTGCTAGTTCCCGGAGGTGCATGGGTACGGTTGTTGGGATTTCTAGACAAACAATTTAAATCATGTGAATAGTGGGAGGGCTTTGCGTAAACGTCTACGAGTGTAGCTTGCGTAGACCTCTTTCACAAGTATTCTAGGATTGATTTAAATTATAGATAACAAAAGCTTTAAGGGCTGTGCGGTATGGTTACGTGCCATGCTAAACCGTCTCTTTTGGCCGGAGTTAAATTTGTGGTTAATTGCTTAGAAGCATCTTAGAATATAATGCAAGAATTGCATCCCTGTTCTTGAGAGATGGCTTGGTCTATGGTTTTCACTAATTATTAATTTCTAGTGTCAAAAGCATCCTGACATGGTAGTGAAATTAAATGGATTGGGGCTTAAAACGCGCAGTTCTGGTTGAGGGTGACATCGTAAACGTCTACGAGTGTAGCTTGCGGTGGGAACTCTTGGGCAATTAGTGGAAAACATTTGTATTTGATTTATTAAATGGTTTTCAATGCATTTGTTTTCTCTTATTTAAGATTCTTTATTGTTTCAGATATGTCTATGTCTACTGTCAATCATGTACTTGCTCTCAATCCTCTAACTGGTCCGAACTTCCATG
The DNA here is from genome assembly GCA_026898455.1 of Plectranthus barbatus. NCBI lineage: Eukaryota > Viridiplantae > Streptophyta > Magnoliopsida > Lamiales > Lamiaceae > Plectranthus > Plectranthus barbatus. The sequence goes on from JAPKLW010001201.1 coordinate 220,596, forward strand.
AATGGAGTTTCTGCATCAAACACATCCTTTATCTGAAAAATCAAGCACATGTTCTTTACATGGATCCACTGTTGCGTTCTCAAAGAGGTGTGTGCGAACTTGAGCTTGAATTTTATGACAGATGGGAGGATGCTGATGAGTATGCCTTCTGGCTCATCACGGGTTCTCTGTCTAGAGAATTAAGGCACAAGTATGAACACCTCGAAAGAGCTGTAGAGCTTTGGAAGGAACTCTCGACAGCCTTTGGCAAAGTGGAGCGAACTATTAACTGTAAGCTTGTGTACAATCTTGTGTGCAAGAAGATAGTTGAGGATAGTTCAGTGACTACGCACATGATGTCTGTGATTGATCTCATGAGACAGTTTACTGTGCGGGGTGGTAATATCAGTGCGCAAGGCGAGATTGATATTATCTTGAATTCTCTTCCGGAATCTTATCATGACTTTAAGGTAGTTGCTGCTGCAAAGGGAGAGTATGCTCTGCATGAGCTGCTTGAGGATCTTGTAGTGGAGCAGTCTACCATGCGAGCACGGAAACCTGTTATGTCTGGTTCTAGTACTGGTTCGACAACCTCTAAGGTTGGAGACGATGGTGCTGAGAGAAAGTTCAGGAAAACAGGCAGTGATAGCAAGTCTAGGAAGGGGAAGAGAGCCAAGGTCACTCCAAAGATGAACGAGTGTGCTGGATGCGAAAAGGTGGATTGTCCAAATGCTAAGGGACAAGGTACGTCATTTGCATTCGTAACGGAAACATGTTTAGCATCGGTTTCTACTCATTCGTGGGTAGTGGATACTGGAGCTACTGATCATGTTTGTTACATTTTGCAGGGATTCACACCGAGGAGGGTGCTGAAGAATGACGAGGTTACCATCTCGATGGGGAACGCAGCACAAGTGAGTGCAGCTGCCATTGGAGATTTCACCTTGTACTTTGATAATTCTATTTTAACATTGAGAGATGTTTTGTACGTGCCGGATTTTCGGCAAAACCTTATTTCAGTTTCAAAACTTTAAGTTGATGGATATTCAGTTATTTTTTATAGTGGTGTTTCTATCATTGGTAATAACGGTGTTATCTGTCGTGGAATGCTGAACAATTCTCTCTATGTTGTTAACTGTAATCATAAGTCTTCCGCAAGTATTGCATGTAATTCATCCGTAATTAATAATCCTAGGAAGAGAAAACTTACTTCTTCTTATGAGGATCTTACATATCTCTGGCACTTGAGACTGGGTCACATCAGCTTGAAGCGGATTCAGAGACTTGCAGATGACGGTACATTGGACCTAGTCCGGGCTGTACCTTATCAAGTCTGCGAATCCTACATCGAGGGCAAGATGTCAACTAGGCCTTTCAAGGCTAGTCAGTGTCGAGCAGAGGACGTGTTGGAATTGATCCATTCTGACTTATGTGGACCGATGTCCACGCAGGCTCGTGGAGGGTACGAGTACTTCGTCACTTTCATTGACGACTACTCAAGGTACGAATACGTTTACCTGCTTCGCTACAAGTCTGAATGCTTTGAGAAATTCAAAGAGTTCAAGGCTGAGGTAGAAAAGAAGGTCGGGAAAACTATCAAATCACTGCGATATGACCGCGGTGGCGAATACCTCGGTAACGAGTTCCTACAATATTTGTCAGAAAATGGGATTACATCCCAGTGGACTGCATCGGGTACTCCCCAGCAAAACAGTGTAGCTGAAAGAAGAAATAGGACTCTTCTAGAGATGGTAAGATCAATGATGAGTTATGCAAACTTACCAATTTCGTTTTGGGGTTACACATTGGAAACAGCAGCTTACGTGCTTAATGTGGTGCCTTCTAAATCAGTTCCTAAGACACCTTCTGAGCTCTTCCTTGGTCGCAAACCTAGTTTCTGCAAGTTTAGAGTATGGGGCTGTCCGGCACACGTACTGTAGAAGGAACCTGATAAGTTAGAAAGCAGGTCAAAAGTAATGTTGTTCATAGGGTATCCCTGGCAAACGAAAGGTGGTTACTTTTACTGTCCTGAGAGTCAAAGAGTCGTTGTTAGCACCAATGCTAGATTCTTGGAGGACGAGTATGTGCGTAATCACAGGTCAAGGAGTGATATCGTTCTTCAAGAAATTTAGAACGAGAATGCAATTCCAAGGGAAGGGAAACGTGTGGATGTGGGTGCACCTGTGAGAGGTACAGCACCACAGACACGTTCTTCAGTGCAAGGTGTAGGACCACAAGTCACTGCACCTACTACTGACACGGTACCGATGCCTCGTCGTAGTGGGAGAGTTATTTTCCAGCCAGAGAGGTACATGTTCGTGGGTGAGTCTTCGGACTTGAGCCTGGAAGACGGACATGAGGACTCTGACCCACTGACTTACGAAGAGGCAGTGCAGGACAAGGATGTTGCTAAATGGCATGTGGCCATGGATTCTAAAATTGAATCCATAACTGCTATGGATGTATACCAGCAGACTGATTTGCCGAATGGCTTTAGGGCCATAGGGTGCAAATGGGTATACAAAAGAAAGAAAGGGGCGGATGGAAAGATCACGGCTTTTAAAGCCAGGCTGGTGGCAAAGGGTTATAGTCAGAAAGAGGGCATTGACTATGACGAAGCCTTTTCACCCGTAGCCATTCTCAAATCCATCCAGATACTCCTTGCCATAGTTGTGCATATGGACCTCGAGATCTGGTAGAAGGATGTCAAAACTGCTTTTCTAAACGGTTACCTTGAAGAAGGTAGGGACATCTATATGCAGCAACCCAAGGGTTACATAAGCAAGGGCGAAGAACATCTTGTTTGGAAGCTTAGGAAGTCCTTGTATGTACTTAAGCAAGCTTCAAGGTCGTGGAACTTACGTTTCAATGATGTGATTAAATCCTATGGATTTACACAGTTGGAAAACGAAAGTTGTGTTTACCGACTTTATGTCAGTAGGAGCGTGGTCTTTCTTGCACTATACGTTGATGACATACTCCTATTTGGAAACAACGAGGGAGTGATGTCCGAAATCAAAGTTTGGTTATCCGAACAGTTCCAAATGAAGAATCTGGGAGAAGCTTGCTACATTCTTGGGATTAAGGTCTTACGAGATCGTAAGAGAAGAATGTTGAGCTTATCCCAGGCATCCTATGTGGATACTGTGATAGCCCGATTCAGCATGCAACTCGCCAAGAAAGGCTTGCCAGTGTCCTATGACACAGCGGGAGAAAGATAAGATGAGTCTTGTACCATATGCTTCGGCTGTGGGTAGTCTCATGTATGCGATGTTGTGTACCAAGTCAGGTATCTGTTATGTCATTGGCATGGTAGCAAGATATCAGTCTAACCCTGGACAGCGCACTGGACTGCTGTAAAGCATATCCTCAAGTATTTGAAGAGAACTAGGAATTTCTGCCTAGTTTAACAAAGTGAGGATTTGTGCCCTGTGGGTTATACAGACTCGGATTTCAAAGGGGACCAGGATGAGAAGAAATCGACCTCAGGATATGTGTTTACACTGGGAGGTGGAGCTGTATCTTGGAGGAGCTCAAAGCAGAAACGCATTGCTGACACCACCATGTAGGCGGAATATGTTGCCGCCTCCGACGCCTAGAAAGAGAGGGTGTGGCTCCGGAACTACCTTTTAGAGTAGGGCGTGATTCGGAGTTTGCCGAGGAGCATCACAATTTATTGTGATAACTCTGGTGCAGTGGCAAACTCAAATGAACCGCGGTCTCACAGGGCAAGCAAACACATAGAGAGAAAGTACCATATCATACGAGAAATCGTATCGAGGGGCGATGTGCTGATTAGGAAGATTGACACTGCTGACAATCTTGTTGATCCGTTTACAAAGAGCTTGCCGCAGAAAGTTTACGAAAGAAATATTCGTGAGCTGGGTCTGAGGTGGATGCCGACCACTGATAGTGGTTAAAGTGACAGCAGACTAGATAGACGCACTGTATACTCTGTAATAGCTTAGTTATGCTTTGAGTATAGGTGGGAGAATGATGGGTTTTGTATACTGAAAGCATTTATTACAATGAGTATACAACGGTTTATTTCTCCTATCTGTTAACAATCTTACATGTATGAACAATGGTATCCCCTTGTCTCACCGATAGGGACGATCATACGGTGTGTTGTAGATCGCATAAGACGGTATGATCACTTGACCTAGTGAGATATAAACCTGATCACAGCCAAGACAGCGTATGAGGATACATCTGTCCGGATGGCAGCGGCATTGTCGGAATAAGTAATCTGTCTTGGTTACTTGACATGCTGGTACGCAGAGGTGGCGTATTGATGGACCGCAGTGAGATGTATTCGTCTGTCTGACATCTGCGAATACAAGATCTCGTTATATTGATTGAGTCCAAACCCTAACAAAGGTTCAGGGGTTTGCACAGGTTGACTGTTGCTTTGACTTACCATGGTGGAGAGCCTAAGTAACGTGCTCGTATATCCGCATCTTGGGTATCAGCAGTTCGTGTAGTACCGCCTGAGACTGGACTTAGGTAACCATATCCGAGTAATAGGATGGGGACATTCCCTGAGGAAGCTCAATAACATTCATCGTGCCAAAGTCCTGCAGGCTGATTAAGTTCAGGCACGAGTGATAAGGTTTGAGTGGTACTACTCAGGAATTATAAGATATTAATTAATTGTAGCTAGATCTTGTCAGAGGCTCCGATTAATTAATGGATGTCCGGTAACCTTAAATATGGGGATTCTCAATTAATGCAGCCCGTTCTCATAACGTGGTAATAAAGGGGTAGGTCAGTATTAATTATGTGGTAAAAAAGATCTTGGGTTGTGGACATGGGAATTAATTAATTTATAGGCCCACTTTATTATTTGCATTAGGTCTCAGGACTGGCCCAATTAAATATGCTGAATTGAGCCCAAAATGGCCCATTAGGGTTTCCAACCCTAGGTCTATAAATAGACAGCTCTCTCTCATAAGTCATAACACAGTTGAAACACACTAACCCTATAGAGAGAGGGAGGCGCCGATTTTGGGAGAAGAAAGGAGGAGAATTTCGATTTTGGTCCTGCTCAGAATACAGATCTACGGAGTCCTCACCAGTAGTAGATATGAACAGCATTGGGACACAGCCCTGAAGATCTGATCTAGAGAACAGATTTTTCTTTCTTCCTCTTTCTGTTTCGATTTTAATCTAGAAATTAGATCTCTAATTTCTGTTTCCGCAGATTAAATCTGATCGCGTGGTTGACTTAGGATTTGGAATTCAAATGCGAAAGATCGGTTCAGACTCGACGGAGTTACGGTAAACCCTAAATCCACAATTCTTTGTATTAAATTCATAGGAGCATGCTAGGGTTTTGAGAATTTGAATTATGTGCAATAACCATAATTCGATCCGGTTCACGGAAAAACCCTACACCTTTGTGGATTCCTAATTTGTTATATATTGTCCAAATTGAAAAACGGACATCCACAAAAATGTTCTAAATTACGAGTTCTTCTCGTTGTTGCGATTCCACAATTTTTGAAATTATGGCATTTCGACTCCGAACTTAATAGTTTGAAAAATCATAGAAGATTACATGGGCATCAAAATCTCATTCCGATCATTTCCTAAATTCTAAAAAATTAATCTCATGTGAACCCTAGCTCAGTAAAAGAAACAGAACTCTCGGGTGTGAGTTGTAGTTTTAAACATATTCAAATACGCTAGGAATTCCAATTTATCGGGCTCAGGTTTCTTATTTAAAATTGGTTTGCATGGCCACCTAGGGTTCTTGAAAATGTACTCAGAGGTATTTATTTCTCACAAAATGAATATTTATGCAACAACAGGGGTTCAAATCTAAGTAATAAGCAATATAAAATAAATTGCTCTCTTAATTTTTTATTTAATCCCTAATTAACTGGTTTAATAATTTGTAGGGATCTTACCAAAAAGTAAAATATAATACGCGCAACAGTAAATTCTCTATTTGTTTAATAAATTTGGGTACATAATTTTGACCATTAAACTTTTATTTTTAAATTTCTCTAATAATCAAAAAATATAGTATTGACTTATTTATATTTCCCAATTCATTTATTTGAAAGACTATATAGAAAAGGTATTAATAGCAACTCAAAAATTACATTATTTTTATTAAATATAAATTAATATCTTTACCCTTGTATGCATGGAATTATTATATTTAAGTATTCTAAAAAATTATGAGTGTATCAAACATTATTTATGATTCAAATAGGATAATGTATGTTATAACATAAATGTGAATATAATATATAAAATAGTTGTGTAAATTAAAGGACTTGTTAAATTTTAAGTTCACGACTCAAGTGGTTAATGCTATTTTTCTACATTCAATAAATCATAAAATGGAGTGTGATTGAAATTAATGGATTATGACTTCCAAAGAAAAAGTTGTTGGTCCTGATATCAAAGGTTAACAAACATGTGTAGCGGAATATTTGGAACGAGTTCTTGCAAATTACAAATTGGTGGTTATCAACCAGTTTGGTTCTCTAAAAAGCTTGTTGTCTGTGAGTCTAATTATTAACTTGTTTGACAAGAAAGTGTTCAGTTTTAAATCCTTGCATAATAAAATAAAACAGTAAATAATGCAAGAGCTTATAGAGGTTCAAACCACTGTCCTACGTCCTCTCTTTATGAAGTAGCCTGGAATATACTAGCCTAACGATTAAAATCTATCCTCACTCGCCCACGGCCTCGATCTCCTTTGCACTCAGATTGGGAGTGTGCGCACACCACGCAGGATCCTCCTCCAGAAGTTGGGAGCTTATAAGTTCTTCCAAAAACTCTTCAAACTTGTGGCAGAAGCCCGTGATAGTCTAAACTTGGAGATAGCGTCAACTGATCTGATCTTTCTTTAAGAGAAAGAGCACCAAAAGAAAAACTCAAGCTGAGAAGCTCAGAGTCTCGTGTCCAGAGATGGGTCACGGTAAGCTATAAAAATAGCCTCGAACAGAAAAGAGGAACTCAATGAGTCTCTGTTCGGAGATGATGGCTACTGTTAGGATTTTTATTTGAGAAATCCTTCCTTACTTTTTGTTATTTTGGTGGGTCAAAGATTGTAATCCATCTTAATCAGTTTTTCCAGTTTCTAGAGTTCTAAAATGCAATCCTTGTATAGGATCGATCGAGTTGTAATCTTAAGTAAAAAGCTGAATTTGAGGGGGAACTTTTAAGAGTTTATAAGACTGATCGTCAAATTTGTAAAAACTCTAAAGTTGTTCACTACTCTTCAGCCTAGGATAGAGATGACTTTGACCACATCAAAAAGGGGGAAATTTTTAGGATGTTTGTTAGAAAAATCCTTCCTTCATTTTTTATTTTTTGTGGGTCAAAGGTTGTAAAAGTCATCTTAGTCAGTTTTTCAGTTTCCAGAGTTCAAAAACTGTAATCCTTGTATAAGATCAATCGAGTTGTAATAGAACTTAGTGGCTGAAGACCAAGCAAAGGAAATGCTCGAGAACTGAAGAAGTGAATGTACTTGAAACTTGGTTTCCAAGAGGTATGGCACTGACCTAGACTGAGTTTGGGTACTCAGTATAGGGTTTTCCATACAGATTAGGAGAAGTCACTATGAGGGTTCATCATACTGACTATGGGAAGTCAGTATGAGGACTGGCTATACTGACTATGGGAAGCACGAGCTAATCAATGTCATCCAAGCTCGATCAGACTTCGGCATATTCATGCCTAAGTAAAAGACAGTACGAGTATATCCAAACTTGGGTTCCTCCAACTGAAACTTAGTCTAACACAAAGTTAGTAAAAAGTACACTGAAACAGCAGAGCAGACCTCTAGTATGGGCTATGATTGAATGATATTTTCTATGAGTCTAACGACTAGATTAATGTGTCTAATGGGCAGAAATTCAAAATGCTCCAGGATTCCTCTATAAATAGGTCTGCCCTTCAACCTTAAAAGGTTATGAGGTACGCATAACAAATCTTGCACAAAAAAAAATATATCTAAGTTGTCACTCTGCTCACTCAAAACTCTCTGAGTTTCCGTGTTTCTATTTACGAGACTTATGTTCCTGACTCAAGTTGTTACTCCGTGCAACTCTCTCTTAGCACGAGGCTGAAGCTTTATAGCTTAAGCTACCCTTTGGTGAATATATATTTCTATGATATATTCATAGCAGTCAGTTTCCTACTCTGGGATTCTTATTCTCAAGGGCTTTTGCCAACCCCATGAGTTCTGGGAAGAACAACAAACATCCAACCACCAGGAAGAAGGTTGCGGGGTGCCACCCTCACTTCAACCAGAAGGCTAAGCGTACAAGGAGTTCCTAGGTGAGTTACCACAACAGACCGAAGGATGGAGCGCCGACGGGCTGTGTATAGATCATAAGGAGGCTTGTATTATACTTAGTGATTTTCCAAACCTAGTGTCTAAAGAGTGGACGTAGGATTTTTAGATTCGAACCACTATAAAATATCCTATGTTTTTTTATCACTTTCATTTAAGGTTCTGTCTGTATTTAGTTTTGCAAAATTGACTTTCAAACCTTCAATACTTATCCAAGTGTTGAAGTTTATACTCTGCAAAACTTACTTAATAAACGTCAGATCTAAGCTTAACACCTTTTAAGTACCCTAAACCAAGTTGCTGACAATTTAAGAGAACAAGTGCAACTCATATTTTTCTTTCCGCTGCATTTTACGTACTCTGATTTCAGGACCAATAAAGGATCTCTGTGCATATCTAAATAATTGTCATTCATCTACTATTCCCTAGCACGCTCCTGTTAAATGTTTAAATTCCCATGTAGAGGTTTATCAGATTACCTTTCATCCGTAGTGTCTACAAATCTACGCATAAGGATTGAAAACTTTGAATCCTTGTGTTCTATATTTAATCATGTGGAATAAAGATTAAATATTTATAATTTTAATAAATAAGTTAAATCAAAATTAAGAGAGAGAAGAGAAGAATCTTCCAAATCTGATCTTCTAATATTTCTCCCTTGCTAATATTTGGATATCTGGTGAGGACTGCTACCACATATTGCACCAATTGAGAAGCAGAGTTTCCTTCCCTATCAGATCTGTGTCGCCTACTTGTAGCCCCAAAACCTGTTTTGTTGCTTAGCAACTTATGAGCTTATTTTGTGTTGTGATCTGAGTATCTGAAGGGTATATATAGGAGAATTATAATCCATAATGGGCTTGAGCTTTTCATGGGCCAGACCAGGGACTAGTATGCAAATAAAAAAGAAGACCTATCAATTAATTAATTCTCATATTATACCCATATATAATTAAATAATAGATATTGATTCATTCCTCCAGAGAAACTATATTGTCGTACCCCTTTGTTACCTCGTCATGAAAAAAAAGTTGCATAGGCTCAGTATATCCCTATATTTAAGGTTACAGTTCATTACTTAATTTGAGCTATGACAAGCTCCAAAATTAATTAATATTTTTTATTCCTAAGTTATACCACTCAAGCTTTTCATTTATGCTTGAACTTAATCAGTCTGCACGACTTTAGCATAAATGAACCTTCTAAGCTATTTAGGGAATGTGACCATCATATACTTGAAATGGTTATTTAATACTAGCCACATATAGTTATATACAAGTTGCTATCACCTAAGATGCAGATATACAAGTACCTGTGTAAGACTCTCCACCATAGTATCTCAAAGTGACACACAAATCTTTATATACTTTTAAACCTTTATTAAGCTTAAAATTCCATCAAGCCATCAAGATAAAGATTTTTTTAATGCAAGATAAAAGAATCGGTCTTTGTTAGGTCCTATCAATACGTACCAAACGTACCAGCACAGTTAGCAATCATGATAAGCCACTAAGTACTGAGTGTGATACACCCTAAACAAACAGTTTATCCTAGGACTGTTTCAGCTATGACAACTGTTATTATCTTTTTAGGTCAAGTGATCCATACAATCTTTCGTGATCTCCTACACATCGTATGATCCCCCTATCGATGAGATAAGAGGATATCGTTGTTTGCTTTCTATGTTTGTTAATCAGACAAGATAATTATATCATTGTGTACAAGATATTAATGATTATCAGTATATCGAACGAAATAGTTTACCGATTAACAAACCATAATATTTTGCAGTATATACAAACATAACAGGGGAGAAAGATTGTTGCGTGCCATAACAAGTAGTTGGCTGATGTAAGTTTAATATTTACCATGTGGATCATGGTGGCAAGAGAAAAATTGGTGGTGGTGTGATTGGCCAATAGAAGGGAGAGAAAGAGAGGCGACGCGATAAGTAAAAAATAGGGTTTCAACTAAATGTGGTTGATACCATGTGAGAATGTAATCTATGTGATTCTCATTATATGAATTTACAAATTAGGGAAATATATACATGAGAGAAAGCATAAATCAAGGAAACAAACTAAGATATGATTATTTAGAAAGATTTGGAGTATCTATAATATATGTATCTATATTGTTGATAAGAACTAGTTAGGTGTTGTTCCAACGGATTGGTTAAAGTGTTTTATTTCTGATCAATTGTTTATGGGTTCAATGATGGGAAGGAACATTTCATCCCATTTAAATTGTGTACCAATTTAAAATATATATATATCTAGAGACGCTTGATTCAGGTCTAACGCTCAGGCGGTCTAAGCATGACTTGAACGGTTTTTAGACAGTGCCTAACTTATTTTATAATTTTAAATATATAAATATTAATTAATAAAAATACATAAATTTTAATTTTAAAAAAATAAAAGTAATAACTCTTGGAACTAGGTGCCCAACCACAAGAAAACCCACGAGTGCCATAGATTTTAGTTAGACTTAAAGCCACCTATCCCCATTTTTGCAACAATAGCTTTGTATAATCATGTTAAGCTTGTTATTTTTTGCATTTTCGTCTTCATTTTTTAGAATTCCATTGATCTTAAACTCATAAACAAAGATATGACGAGTCGAACACCGCTTCCATTGATCTTAAACTCATAAACAAAGATATGATGAGTCGAACACAGCGTGCTAGGTTTGTAAAAGAATTGGTATGAAATAGGTGTGAGATTTATAATTTCTTGAGGTATAAATCAATGGAAAATTTCATAATTTTCGTGAAAAAATTATATTATCTAACTCTCTGCAAGCTGGTACAGTTAGTAATGCTAGTGTACATTTAGCCAAAGCTTGTTGTTTTGCAAGTTAAAGCCAATCAAGAATGTCAAGTTTTCAAACCAAAATCCTAATTCATTTGAAATTATATATTACCCACAAAACTAAAGATAAGCAATACCCTTGAGTATTTTACAAGATCCGCAGACGAGTGAGCAAGGTTGCTAAGATCCACTACCCACGAAGCATTCAAAATGGAAATTGGATTCCAAAATGAATTATTAAATGAACTAACTCGGGAGGACCCCATTAAGTGGGTGCTTCAAGTAAAATTTTGTGCTTGCAAGAAAAGAAAATGAGACCAAATTCATAAACGTCAACTGATACATGGATCCTAGATAACGACTACTCATCTCACATAACTGACAACAAAGATTTGTTGACTCTCTTTTGACAAGTCAAAGGCCCTACAGTTGTATTTGGAGGTAATTACAAAAGCTGATTGCAAAATGTTCATTTGTCCAAAATGGGATTACGCTGAAAACTTTGTCATTAGTGACGAATCTCAAATACAACCTGATAAGCTTTAGTCAGCTAGGAGAAAATGGTACAAGACATTATTTCTCGACAACTATGCACTATCAAAGACAAGCTCACCAAGGTGATCAAAATTAAAGGAGTTTGCAAAGAAGGACAAGTTCACCAATTTATGTTTTGTCTCTCATAACTATAAGTCCCAAAATCATAGTTAGGTTAATATGGAGTTTTCAAGGTTAAGTCCTCCAAGCTGGTGATTTTGGCACCAACTCGGGTTCAAAAATGCAGATTGTTTAGTGAGTCGTAAATATATTACTTAGCCAACATATAGTAATATACCCCAACACTTGATGTTTTGGGTTTTAAATCCCATTTAGAAATTTAAAAAAAAAACATGTAAATGACAAAGAATTTATAGAGGTTTGGAAAAAACCGTCGTACGTCTTCTCGTCAGACGCAATTTGGAAACACTAAGCTGGAGATTATAAAGATATCAACAATCTATTGCTAGCTGATGAATGTCCGTGTCCACCAGTCCACTAGCGCACTCGACAAGTCCTCTGCAATCTAGAACTTCTTTAGGCCTGAAGCATGGGCACACCACTTGACCATCAGAATGGAGTATTTTATGTTTGACTCATCAAAACATCATATAAGGATGTAATTTCAAACAAAAACTCCTAACTACAACACAGTTGAGACAAGTTGGCTGTGGTAGAAAAGGATGAATCATCTGAACTTCAAAATTATCAACCACCTAGTCAGACATAAACTGGTTAAAGGACTGCCGCAAGAGACTTTGGAGAAAGAACAAGTTTGCTTGTCAGCTAGGAAGGCAAACAAAGACTTCATTTTGATGATGTTAGACATTTGTGGTGTTAAACTTTTACAAAGTTTAACAGCAATGTCTAACATATCTTTTGTTAATGATATACTTTCTCTCTGTTGCATATGAAATTGGTTATAACAAATTCCTATTTTTTAGGTATATATCTTTGACCCCAATTTCATGTATATTTCTGGTCCTATATTTCAAGGAGTGCCCCCACGACTTAACCACTGCCTACGTGAGTTTGTGAGCAGCTTTATGGATTTATTCATCGAGCAATTGACGTGGGAAGATTACACAACGCACGACTGAACGAAGTGAGGACGTGGAGTGTGGGATCGTGTGCTCCAAGTAAGAGAAAGAATAAAATGAAGAACAAGGCTTGAAGACTGTGTGTGACAGAGTTATAATTTCCAAAAGAAGACTCAAAGTTTATCATCTTCCACCCTTACTAATCTCAACCATACGAGTACCTCCTTCATAGTGCAGAGACAATCATCGGAGAGTGAATCCTAAGATTAAGGAAGCACTATTAAGGGTCGTTAGTTTAGGTTAGTAAGTCTTGTAATCAAATTTACTCTAAGGAGTGAACTAAGATGAAATTTGAGTTGTTTAGTTCATTATTTATTTCCTGTGTAAAAACTTGTTTTTACTAGTGAAATCATTTTTCCCATGAGGCATTCTGGGTTTTAGAAATAAACCCCAGACAAAATTTTATCCGTTGTGCACTTTAATTGTGTTATTTATTTGTTACACTTTCTCTATACTCTAGCATTAATAAATGTTTTTGTAAACTTGGGCACTACATTTCATCAATTGGCATAACTCCCCGGTAGCTAGAATTGAACACTACACGCATGGGAGGGAGCTTGATGTACCAGAGCCTTTAGTTGACGGACTAAGTATTTGTTCCTGAGTGTAGTTTACCAAAATGGATTCTTCAAGTTCAGCTTATCGACCACCAATACTGGAGAGTGATGGGAGTAATTATTTATTGTGGAAATCTCACATGATGATCTACATCAAATCCATTGATGAACGTACATGGGTTGTAGTTCTTGATGGTTGGTCACCACCAAAGATGACAGTTCCTGATCCAAAAGATGCAACAAAAGAAACGATTGCGCTGAAACCAGAAAATCAATGGACAGCTGAAGAACTTCTTATTTCTAACTACAATGCAAAAACATTGAATGCTATCTTTGTTTCTATTGATGTTCCCTGTTTCAGGTTAATATCAAGTTGCATGGCTTATTCTTTAGGCAAAATGTGAAGGAACTGTTAGTGTCAGAAAGACAAAGAAGAGACTTCTCTCGAACAGAGTTGAGAATCTCAGAATGCAAGATTAGGAAACTATTGCTGGATACTACGAACGATTGGCTGCAATGGAAAATGAAGCGCAAGCTCTGGGTGAGCCCATTAACAATAATAGGCAGGTGAGTAAGCTTTTAAGATCACTTCCTGAGAGATTCAATATGAAGATCTCAGCCATTGAAGAAGCAAGGGATGTTGATGCTCTGGAAATTTCAGAGCTGGTAAACATCCTTACCACTTTCGAGATGAACCTGATTGAATAGAAGCATGATTACCGAGGAAAAAACATTGCTCTTCATCCTCGAAAATCGCTAAAAATGTGAACTCATGACCATGTACTCCCAGAATCACATTTCCTGAAGATGACTCTGATGAGGAACTAGTAGATGAAGAAAGTCCTAGACTTGTTTTACTAACAAAGAAGTTCAACAAGCTTATCCGCTCTATGAAAAAGGACAAAAAAAGAATCCAATTTCAGGAGAAGATCCGCTCCGAATCTTGCTATAGCAAGTTTTTCAGGGAACTCTCCAAGCTCTTCAAGGTTTCCAAAAAGACTTGGAGATAGTACATCAAAGAAAGGAAAACGAATTGTCACTGAAAAGTCTAACATTGACAATGTCAAGTGTCATGGATGTTCTGGACTTGGTCACTATGCAAATGAGTGTCCCACTATCTTATGGAGAAAGAAACTGAATTTCAATACCACCTTGAGTGATGATTCCGAATCTGAAGAGAAATCTGGGGAGCAAGAACAGATTGTTCTATATGTTCGAATTGAAGAAATGGAGGAAGGAGAAGTCAGCATGGAAGTTGAAGAAGAGTCAGAAGCAAGTGAAATGGAAGAGGACTTAGTTGATACCTATCTACCTCTGGAAAATAACACTAATTGGTATGATCACTCTGAAAACTTTTCAGAACCTACTAACTTTACTTTTGGTCCATCACAAGTTGAACAAATACCAAAATTTGTCACCTCACCCAAGGAGATGGAAGTTATTGCAACATACTTCAATATGATGGATAAAAAGTGTGAAGAACAAGCTGCTGAAATGAACAAAATAAAGGAGGAGAACCTGTCATTAAGAAGACAGTTGGTTCGGATGGAAGCTCTTCTCACTCGCAGAGATCTAGAAGTTCATAAACTCAAAGAAAAGGTGAAAGATGTTGATCTTGTTTTTGATAGGATCATTAGAGGTAAAGGATCTCTGGATGAAGTTTTAGCCACTAAAACTTCAGATGGTGCTGGCCTAGGGTATGATCAACTTCATTCTGTTTACCCTACACTATTTCACTCTGAAAATAATACTCTAAAGTTTTGCAAATCTGAGTCCTCTGCTGATAAGTGTAACATATCTGAGTCTAACATGCATAACTCTAACATGTCTGAGTACAACATGCATGAGAAGGGAAAGTGTAAAGTGTATGTCTGTCACTATTGCAATAGAACAGGACACATCTAACCTTTCTGCAGGATGAGAATCGCAGAAGAAAACAGGAAAATTGGTAAGAAAAACAAAAAAGAATTATGTAATGTTGTTTATACTTCTTTAAAGTCTAACATTGCAAGAACTTGGTACTTTGATAGTGGCTGCTCAAGACATATGACTGGAGACAAATCCTGTCTGACTCATTTTTCAGAACTGAATGGGGTTCAATTACCAATGGTGGTGGCGCAAAAGGAAAAATTTCTGAAAAAAGAACCTTGAATGTTCCAGAATTTCCCAAACTTAAATAAGTTCTTTATGTTGAAGGCCATACTACTAATCTAATTAGTATCAGCCAACTGTGTGATGATGGAATGATTGTTAAATTTGACAAAGATGTTTGTGAGGTGTATGATCAATCTAACAAATGTGTTATGTTTGGAAGCAGGACAAATGATAATTGTTACCAAGCTAACCAAGAAGGAAAGTGTTTGATTAGCAAACCAGATGAAGCTGAGCTTTGGCATCAGAAGTTAAGACATGCTAATGTCAGAAGCATCCAAAAACTTCTGAAGTATGAGGCTGTGAAAGTACTACCAACACTCAAGTTCAACATTGACAAGGTGTGTAGAGACTGTCAGGGAGGTAAGCAAACTAAATCCTCACATCCTATACTAAACGTTATTAATACTGATAGATGTTTTGAATTACTTCATATGGACCTAATGGGACCTATTGAAGTTGATTGTCTTGGATGAAAAAGATATGTTCTTATTTGTACAGATGATTCTTACAGATACACTTGGGTTGAATTCATGAGAGAAGTCTGAAACATTCGAGCTCTTCAGAAAGCTTTACAGACATTTCAGGAAAATGTATCAAACAAAAGTTGTAAGAATTAGGACAGACCATGGAAGACAATTTGAGAATGAAGACTTCTCAAATTTCTGTATCAAGAAAGGGATCACTCGAGAGTTTTCTGCACCTAAGACTCCACAACAGAATGGAGTGGCTGAGAGGAAAAACCGAACCTTTCAAGAAGTGGTCAGAGTTATGCTAAACTTTGAAGATTTTATCAAAGAAACTATGGCTGAAGCTGCTAATATAGCTTGTCATCTGATCAATAGAGTGTATTTGCGCCCAAGAAGCACGATGACTCCTTATGAACTGTTAAATGGAAAGAAGCCAAATCTGAAGTATCTTCATGTTTTTGGATGTATTTGCTATATTATGAATGATCGTGATTATCTCAGCAAACTTGATGCAAGGAGCAAAAAATTACTTTTCTTGGGCTACTCCACTAACAGTCGCGCCTACAGAGTTTATGATCTTCGAACTCAAATACTTCAGGAATCCACTTATTTTGTTTTTCATGATGCAGGATCTATGAGATACTAAGAAGACCAACTTGATACTTCACACTTAATTGAAGAAGAATCTAAGATTTCTGACCAAACAGAGGTTAATGTTAGACCTTCTTCAAGTCCAACATCTCCTCAGGAATCTGACTCTGACAGAGAAGAAAATGTGCTTCTCTGTGATGCAAATAGAAGAGAACCTTTGTTGCATATCAAGAAGAACCATCCCACATCTCAGGTAATTGAAACATTACTGATGATGTTCACACCAGAAGAAAACCACCAGTCAACTACAAAGAGATGGTAAAACATATCTGCATATCTTCTATGTTCAATCTTCTTCATTCAAGTTGCTATTTGTCTTTCACTGAACCTAGAACAATTTCTGAAGCTCTTAAAGATGAACACTGGATTAGATCTATGCAGGAAGAATTGAATCAACTTGTAGCTAATGACATATGGACACTTGTACGTAGACCTACTAATAAGAATATCATAGGCACCAAGTGGATTTTTAAAAATATAACTGATGAAAAAAGAAACATTGTTAGGAATAAGTCTAGACTAAAATCTCAAGGTTATACACAAGTAGAGGGACTGATTTTGATGAAACGTTTGCCCCTGTTGCTAGACTTGAGTCTATACGTATTCTGATTGCTATTGCTTGTGTTGCTGACTTGTTTTGTTTCAAATGGATGTTAAAAGTGCTTTCCTGAACGGAATACTTAATGAGGAAGCTTTTTTTTGAACAACCAAAAGGTTATGTTGATCCTCACAAACTTCATTTTGTTTTTAAACTGAAAAAGGCCCTGTATGGATTAAAACAGGCACCTCGGGCCTGGTATGAAAGACTAACAGATTTCTTGTTACAGATTAACTTTGTTAGGGGAAAAGAAGATAAAACATTGTTCATCAAACATGAAGGAAAGGACTTCACAATAGCACAAATCTATGTGGATGACATAGTTTTTGGTGCCACAAATTCCAAGCTGGTCGACAGTTTTGTGAAAAGTATGTCTGATACTTTTGAAATGAGTATGGTTGGGGAACTAAACTACTTCCTGGGACTCCAAATTAAGCAAACTCAAAATGGAGTCTACATCTCTCAAAGTAAGTATGCAGGTAATCTGGTTAAGAAATTTGGTCTTGATTCTGCTAAACATCTCAAAACTCCTATGGTGTTGGGAAATTATTCCTAAAATCTCCCTTAGGATTTATTTGTAAAAGGTTTTGTTGGATCAAACCTTAGTAGTTGGTCGATCATTTGCTGAACTCTAAATAGTCTAGCATACTTTGTAAAGTCCTGTATAGGTTGTATATTGAGTTGTAATAAACTAGTGTGCTAGAAGAATTCCTAGCAGTCACGGAGAAGATGATGTTTGCTAAAAGACATTGAACAGCAGAATGCTAAGATATTAGCATTCATCAACAACCAGCACACTGCTAGAGAAGTGAGCAAACAAAGGATAAAAGAGTTATGTATCAACAAGAGTCTTCAGCTGCTAAACAAAGGATCCTAGCAGAGCAATATACAGGATGCTGAAGTCTCTCTGCCATTCTGACATAAAGCTCACACAAAGGACGAGACTTTCCCAGAGTAGTTAGGAAAGTACAAGTCAAAGACAAAAGCGACTGTCACAGATTAAACACTCTCGGATCAAGGAGCCGTTGAGTCTAACGGATATGGAGATTCAAAGTTTGAATCTCCACCTATAAAAGGCAGGTCCGAAAGTGAAGACAACTACTGCTTCTATCACTACCGACATTCGCAAACTACACAAGTGTGAGAATCCTTTGACAAAGCGAACAAGTGAAAAGTAGTCAGTTGAGAGCTCGTGATATAAAAGTGTATTCAAAGCTTTCAACAACCTAGAGTTTCTTTTCATTGAATATCTGACACTTATCCTTGAAGATTCTTGAACTTTCGTTAAGAATCTTCAATCATTGGGATAACTTCCTTCCTAGGAAGATCTAACCATCACTCTTGAAAAAGATTGACTCTGATGGGCTTTAGCCGCATATTTATTGAGTTCAGAGGCAAACTATAAAAGCCTCAACAGCGAAGGACAAGTTTTACGAAGGTGTGCCCTTGACTTGGCCGGAGCTGTGATCGGAAAAGTGCAAAGTGACGGAGGATAGCTGTGCCGTGGCCGGTTCGAAAGTTCACCGCCTACCGCAAGTGTTGGTGAATCCTTGTACTGTTGTATACTTTTCTAGTGAAATACTTAGCATTCTAGCTAAGGAGTGGACGTAGATCTATTTGGATCGAACCACTATAAAATCCTGTGTTCATTTACTGTTTTATTACCTACTGCTTAAAGTTGATTTGAAACCTAGCAACAGAGTTGCTAGCGTATATCTGAAAACTGACTTTGATCATAACTTGAGCTAAGAAACATATTATAAACAACGATAAGTGTAAGTGACGTATATTTATTCCGCTGCATTTCGTGTTAAGTCTTAATCACGACGACTCTGATATTTGAGGACCAACATATTGGAACAAGTTGCCATCTCAGCAAATATTCAGGAGGTGTTAATGTTGAACCCACACTTTACAGAGGAATGATTGGAAGTCTTCTTTATCTCACAGCTAGTAGACCTGATATCCTTTTCTGTGTAGGGGTGTGTGCAAGATACTAGGCTGAACCTAAAGAATCCCATCTTAAAGTTGTTAAACGCATTATCAGATATGGGATTATGGTACACCAAATCCTCTAACTTTGACATTACAGGATATTATGATGCTGACTGGGCTGGTGATGTGGATGATAGAAAAAGCACCAGTGGAGGATGTTATCTGATAGGCTCAAATCTGGTTGCCTGGTCATGTAAAAAACAAAATTGCATTTCCCTGTCTACGGCTGAGGTATAGTACATTTCAGCTGCTAGCAGTTGTACTCAATTATTGTGGATGAAGCAGATGCTCAATGATTATGGTATTGATTCTGATTCCTTAACTCTTTTCTGTGATAATTCAAGTGCTATTGAAATTTCAAAAATTCCTGTCCCGCACTCACAAACTTAACATATTGATATTAGGCATCACTTTATTCGTGATCTAGTGGAAAATGAATTAGTGTCTCTGAAATATATACCTACTAAAGATCAAATAGCTGATATTTTTACCAAGGCCTTGGATTTTGAAAGATACACCTTCCTTCGAAATGCCCTAGGAATGTGCAATTCCCCTCAGTAATAATTTAAATCTTTGTGCCTGTTAGATTTTACTTGTTATTGTTTGAGTTTGTTTCTTTGTTTGATCTTTACCATGTTACAAGGTCCGAAACACAAGTGTGAGGTTTGAGACTATAAAACTTGGTTGTTGTGTTCATTTCTTAATCATATAAAGTATTGTGAGTTGTATGTTGTTAGAACACAATTTATGTTCAATAATATCAAAATAAAGCAATGAGCTATCTATTCTTGTCAACTAGTACTAGAGGTTGGAGTTGATTAAGCACACAACCTCTGTGGAAGGATGTTGATATATTCACAATGTGTAACTCTAACAATGACTTTGTAAAACTCTTAAACAGATTTTTTTGTTTTTTTATTACTGTTAGTCGTTGCTATTTCTCAGGTATTCATTTCTCTTTCCAAATCTTTCATCATCTAAAATCTAGGATTCAGTTTTGTGATCCTAGCTAGGTTTATTTTTATTTGAGATTCAAAATTACTATCCCTTTATTTTCGAATATTTAGTGAACTAATTCAATATGTTTATTCAAAAAAAATTTCGCAGGGTTTCCATTAATTTTGCTTTTTACTGTTTTTTTTATATTTTGTTTCTTTCCACTCAAGTCTTGTCACAGCACATTTAACCAAAAGAAACTCCTCGACTTCCAAAGTCTACAGTTTCTCGTCTTTCTTCTTTGTTTTGTGTCTTCTCTCTCTGTCTCTCTGTCTCTCTCTCTCTCTCTCTCTCTCTCTCTCTCTCTCTCTCGAAACAGACTACCATGGCTGATAAAATTCAAGAACTTCTCAAGGTTGTCCTCAGCTCCGGCGATCTACAGGCTCTTCAAAACTCTATTTCTAAAGCTCTGGCTCATCAACAACAATCATCCTCCCAAATTTCTCCCATTCCAATTTCTTCAGAAATGGCCGATCCCAATATGAAACCAAAATCACCGTCGCCTTCTTCTTCGCAAACCCTGCCTGAAAACCCTATTGAACCTTCTCCTCTCATCCCAGTGACTAATATTCCAACAATATCTCACCCCACTCAACCTAAAACCTCTGAAATTTCATCTCTCCAAACTGATGTGACCCCTAAACTTGCTCTAGCTACAACCACTGAGCCCTTGGTGGAAAAGCCAAAATCTCCTTAGCCTGAATCACCAAAAAAACCTAACCCATAGCCTTCCGCTACCTCTGAAAAGAGCCCTTCTCCTGAGTCTGACAAATCTCCTGTCAGAGATGAACAAACTGAAGCAGATATCCTTTTTGATAAAGAGATGAAGGAAATTCTTCGCAAACCACCCATTGCCTAAGTCTTTCCTGGAGAGTCAATGAATCCCATCAACCCAGAAGATCCAGGAGACTTGCAAGCAATTGATGAAGGACTCAAGGCAGCAGGTATACCCCCTTTCCCACTCGAAGGTCTGGCCGGTTGTTTTAGGATAACATCAACAGACAAAAGAATAACAGGCCAAGGCGAGGGCGTGATGGACCCATCAAACAAGCACAAAGAACCCTGAAGGATACTGCCCATGTGCCAAGTCTAGCTGATGACTTTCCTCCATCCAAGCAAGAAAAGTCCAACATCAACATGTCCGGTGAAGGTTTTTCAGATGATACAGCTTCCGATGAGAATTACAAAATGGATCCTCGTGAGACGGTGGAGATCTCAAAAGATGACAGTGATTCCCCTGTCCATGAAAAGAAGGTAAAAAGACCAGTGAAGAAGATCTCTAGAAGCGTTGCTAAAAAGAGGAAGAAAGAAAAGGCTGAGGCAACCTCCTCCACAAGCCAAGAGCCCAAGTCATCCAAGAAAAGGTCTCCATCAGTTTCTGAAGCAGCTGATACACTTAAGAAATTGAAAAGGACCAAGAGGACTCAGTCCAAATCCACCTCTGCTACACCTGTCAAAGGTACTCCTACCTCTACTTTAGAATCTATCATGAAAAGGAACTTTAAATTTGAAAGAAATATGGATGAAGAACACTTTAAGAAGTATGGGGTAGATTTCCTTCTTACTCGTAGGGGGTTGTTAAAGTCTGTGTCTGGAATGGACGGTTTTGAAACTGAAGTTGTTTATGAGTTTTATGTTAACATCATAAAAGAAGAAGCTTGTGTTAAAAGAAAGAAGAAGTTTGGGAAATCCTATGTTAGGAAGAAGATCATTCGGTTTGATCTTGCCACCATCAATGCATTCCTTGGTCTTCCTCATTTCTTTTTTACAAGAGCCCACTCCTGTTGATGAAAGCCGCATGATTGAATAGATAACTGGAGGAGAGTTTAAAAGATGGTTGAGCAAAGGGTTGTCATGGTCCAGCCTGACTTATAAGTTTGTTGCTCTGTTCAAGATCAGTCTTCATAACTGGACTCCTACAAAGAATGCCACTCTAGTTACCAAGGAGCATATCTTCCCTTTAATCTTGGGGAAATTATCTTTGCTAACATTTGCAGGGCTGTACTGAAGGTTGATGGATCTCTGCTCCCGCATCCTTGTCTCATCTATGGCCTAATTCTTCAACAAGGAGTTCCTGTCCAAGGTGGTGATATCATTGTTGATGCAAGTTTGTTAGTGTTTGAACAAACTCTAACAAGAACAAGTGGACGGGTCAAAGATCTTCATTACACTAGTACCAGTGATGATGAGATGAAGGATGTTCATCCTCCAAGTCCTAGTGCATCTCCAGCCCCTGCTTCAACTTCTCTAGATCTACACAGTGCCTTAAAGGGGATTTCCACCATCATCTCTCAGCTCAACTCTTTGTCTGCTACTCTCTCTCAGATTCATGGTGCCCTTTCTGCTACCATTCAGGGGGAGAGCAAACCTGGTGGTGAAAACCCTACTGGTGAAGGTGATGGTGAGGACGAGGATGAAGAATGAAGGATCTTCCCTTCTGTTGTTGATATCTCTTTTAAGTGTTTCTGTTTCTACTGAACAAACAAATTCCCTTTAAGTTATTTCTGTTAAGTTTTAAGTACTCTATGTTTTTGGATAATCTTTCACTCAGGGGGAGCTGTTTTACCTCTGATATTCTATTCAACAATTTTTTCATTTATCTTTTATTTGCAATGGTTGACCCATGTTTTTCTAGTTTGTTGTGGATGATCCATATTTTACTATCTTTATTATTTATGTGCTATGGATGATCCAGTGTTCTATGTTTGAATAGTTTATCATGGTTGAACCATGACTTTGTTTGGTTTGAGGAATGGCAGCAGAAAGTCTAACATTAAGGAGGAGACTGATGATGTTAGACATTTGTGATGTTAAACTTTTCCAAAGTTTAACATCAATGTCTAACATATCTTATGCTAATGTTATACTCTCTCTCTATTACACATGAAATTGTTTATAACAAATTCCTATTTTTTAGGGATATATCTTTGACCCCAATTTCGTGTATA
>JAPKLW010001202.1:0-36048 GCA_026898455.1 Plectranthus barbatus
TTTAATGGCAATTAATATTGCCCGTCGTAGACTCAATCCCTACAGAATGAGGGTTTAGGGTTTTCCAGCATATGTGATGACAAAGGAACCTAATAAGTTAGAAAGTTGGTGTAAGCTGATGTTGTTTGTAGGATATCCCAGGCAAACAAAAGGAGGTTACTTTTATTGTCCTTAAAATCATAAAGTCATAGTCAGTACCAATGCGAGATTCTTCGAGGACGAATATGTAAACAACCACAGATCCAAGAGTGAAATTATTCTCCACGAGCTTGGAGGTAATGAAGAGATTTCATCAAGAAAGCCCAATGTATTGGTAAATCCACCTAGAATTGGTGAGGGAATACCAACACTGCCATCAATGCAAAAGTATGGGACCAACGAGTACTGTGCTAACTAATGACACAACTCAAATGCCTCATCGCAATAGAAGGGTTGTTTGGCAACCAGAAAGGTACATGTTCATGGGAGAGTCTTCTGACTAAATCCCGAAAAGTGGACTGGATGATACAAACTCATGGACGTACGACAAGGCGGTATCTGATAAAGATGCTGAGAAATGGCAGATCGCCATGGATTTGGAGATAGAATCCAAAACGGCTATGGATGTATACTAGAAAACATATTTTTCAGATGGCTATCGAGCCATAGGATGCAAATCGGTATACAAAAGAAAGAAAGGAGCGAATGGTGAAATCACAACTTTAAAAACAAGGTTGGTGGCGAAGGTTTATAGTTAGATAGAATGTGTAGACTATGATGAGACCTTCTCATCGGTAGCCATGCTTAAGTACATTCGGATAATCCTAACCATAGTAGCACATATGGACCTAGAGATCTGGCAAATGGATGTCAAAACCACATTTCTAAATGGGTACTTTGAAGAAGGTCGAGACATCTATATACAACAACCAAAAGGATATGTGTGGAAGGGCGAAGAGCATTTGGTCTGGAAGCTTAAGAAGTCACTGTATAGACTTAAGAAAGGTTCACGGTCATGGAACTTACATTTTGATGAAGTGATTAAATCATATGGATTTTCACAATTCTCTAATAAGAGTTGCGTGTACCGTCTGCGTGTCAGCAGAAGCGTGGTGTTCCTTGCACTTTATATAGATGATATTCTCCTAACTGGTGACAATGTGGAAGTATTATCGGGCATAAAAGAGTGATAATTCGAACATTTTCATATGAAGGAACTTGGGGATGAAGGGTACATCTTAGGGGTAAAAGTATTGCAGGAGCGCAAGAAAAGCATTCTAGCATTGTCTCAAGCTTCATATGTGGATACTGTGATTGCCCGTTTTAGCATGCAAACTACCAAGAAAGGTCTGTTACCCTTTAGACATTGCGTACATCTTTCTAAGGATCAATTTTTGGTGACACAAAAGGAGAAAGATGAGAGGAGCAACGTGTCGTATGCGTCAGCCGTGGGTAGTCTCATGTGTGCAATGCTATGTACGAAGCCAGATATTTGCTTTGATGTAGGCATGGTAGAAAGATATCAGCTTAACCCTGGACAGGCGCATTGGACCACGGTAAAGCACACACTCAAATACTTGAAAAGGATTTCCAGGCAGACCGGGATGAAAAGAAGTCGACATCTTGCTATGTGTTTACATTAGGAGGAGGAGCCATATCTTGGAGGAGTGCAAATCAGAAGTGCATTGCTGACTCCACCAAGGAAGCATAATATGTGGCAGCTTCAGAAGCTTCGAAAGTAGCAGTATTGTTTCAAAATTTCCTTCTAGAATTGGACGTGATTCCTAAGTTCCCCAAGACTATCACCGTATTTTGTGATAACTCGGGTGATGTGGCAAACTCGAAGGAACCACGAACTCACAAAGCAATAAAGCACATTGATAGGAAGTACCATATCATACAAGAAATCTTAGCAAGGGGTGATGTGTTGGTATGTGCTGGTAGAGAAGATTGATACAAAGGATAATCTAGCAGATCCATTCACAAAAGCTCTGCCTCAAAAGGTCTACAAGATACATGTACGTAACCTTGGACTGAGGGTACAACCAACCACGTGAGATGTTTAATGTAATAGCTAGATTAGTTTAGACACGTTATACACTAGAAAGCACCTGTATAATGCTTTGAGTAGAAGTGGGAGATTGATGGCATTATGTAATGAAAGCATTATGATAGGTATATTATGTAGAAATTTTAATGGTTAAAATATTGGGAATCATGAATGTTGAATGATCATCTCCTGTCTGAATTAACAAACATGTTTCACAAATGCCCTTATTCTCTTATTTTGTCGATTGGGAGATCATACGGTGTGTAGTAGATCACGTAAGATCATATGGATCATCTGACCTAGCGAGATATAAATGGTTGTCAAAACTGAGACAGTCCCATGATAGATTG
Source organism: Plectranthus barbatus (assembly GCA_026898455.1). Taxonomy (NCBI): domain Eukaryota; kingdom Viridiplantae; phylum Streptophyta; class Magnoliopsida; order Lamiales; family Lamiaceae; genus Plectranthus; species Plectranthus barbatus. The sequence goes on from JAPKLW010001202.1 coordinate 2,380, forward strand.
TCGGTATAGGCTGCAACATATGTGGTAATAAGCAGCTTATCTGGGTTGCTTGGTATGCTGGAGCGGGGGTACGCATTTATAGGACCTAAATTAAGATCGATTCCTTTATCTTACATTAAAGGAATCTTGATCTTGGTGGTTGGATGAGATCCTAAGCCTAGATGAAGGTACAGAAGTATACACAGATTGTGTGTCACTTTGAGATTCAGTGAAAGGCTCTAGTCGAGCTTGTATATCTGTATCTTGGGTGGTAGCAATTTGTGTTTGACTATCTGGTACTAGAACTAGGTAACCACATCCTGTATAGGATGGTGACATTCCATGAGCAGCTCAAAAGGTTTGTTATGCTAAAGTCCTACATGCTGATTATGTTCAAGCATAAGTGAACAGGTTTAGTGGATTGACTTAGGAATATAAGATGTTAATTAATTAAATAGCTTCTCAGAGCCTAAATTAATTCATGAATGTCTATAACCTTAAATGTGGGGATATATCGAGGCTATGCAACCCGTTCCTCAACACGTGGTAGCAAATAGGTTGGACAATATTGATTCTCTGGTGGAATGAACCCATATTAATTAATTAATTATATCCTGGGTTGAATATGAGAATTAATTAATTGTTATGCCTTTTATGCTATTTGCGTACTGGACCCTGGTCTGGCCCAGACCCATGAAAGCTAGAGACCATCTGGAGATCAATTTTTTCCTATAAATAGGCCACAGGTTCTCAGATCACAACACAACACAAGATCATATGTTGCAAACTAGCAGACCAAGATTTGGGAGCTGTGATAGGTGACTAGATCTTTGAAGAGGAGGTTATTGTGCTTCTTAATAGGCATGGAATTCGAAGGGAATCTTCACCAGATTTTCGGATCGGAGCTGGGATACAAATCAGAAGATCAGATCTGGAGGATCATTTTCTACTTCCCTCTCCTCAGTTCGAAAGAAATTATTATTAATTTCGTAGATTTAATTCCTTCCTCGTGTAGGAATAAATCTTGTGCAGGAAAGAGGATCAAGGATTGATGCGAGCAGAATGTGTAGCAAAGTGCAACTGTACACTATCAAATAGTATCTAGGAGTAATCTAGAGTCGAATCCCACAAGGAATGTTTTATATGTAGAATCGTGTACAAATTAACATGCAATACGGGTTTAAACATTTGATGTTTGAAATGGTCATAATGCAGAAATAGTAAAGTAACACAAACAGAAAAATGGCAATCGAATTAACAAAAGATAAGTAGACAAGGTGATAAGATCTCAGTTATAAAAGACAACTCAGGTTGCTGACTCTTCTTGCTTTGTAAGATGTTGTAGCATTGAGCCTAGCATTCTCTAGTGTTGAATCGCGGATGTAAACTAACAACTTTTCCAAGCGATAGATGTTGCTAAGATAATCATCTATCCACATATTATGATGCTAAACATAAGAATATCCAGCTCAAAGTAAGACAGGTTCAATAAGCACACAAATTCCACACAATTCCAATGGCTAGAATTAGTTCAAAACAGGGCTCCCTCCTAAACATACTTTTCCAAGCACGAGCATAAATGTATCTTGGCTAAGTTGGCCAAACAGAGCAAGATAAGATTGATAAACACCCATATCTGATTGATTAGAAACAGATCAAAACAACACTGCAATAAGCTTAAGCAAAGAAGTCAAAAACCCAAGTCTCAAAAGCTCATAGCTTAATCTAAATCGTAAATGACTAAATATTCTTCACAAATAAACATAATAAAAAAGTTTAGATAGCTGAAACGTTGATAGTGATTGCCACAAGGATGAATTCCTTCAATCCTAGAGAAATTATCCTCAAGATTCCTCTTTCAGCCAATAACCAGCTCTCTCCACGGCCTCTCAGCTCTCTTTTCTGTAATTTCTATGTATTTCCATCTGTTTCCCAGCTCCCCCCTTTGAAACTGTGCTCTCTCTGCCCCTTTTATAGTGGCTCCTCCTCCAAAAATGGGTTTTTAGGTTCCCCAAGTTAGATGCAATTTACCATAAATAACCCTCAGTGAACTAGCATCAACATTTTTAATTTCCCCTGCTCAACTCAACATTAAGTTGTCCATGTCAGCAGTGAACAAGTGGCCCATTTGAGATGCTTTTTTCTCTCTCCCCGACTTTCTCTCTCTACTCTGGTATCCATGCTGACTTCATGCTGTAGCATCTTTCTAGCATCCATCCCTTTCTTTGTGATTTGCACTTGATACTCACGTGCATTTTTTTATGACAATCTAGACACAAAAAGGGTTAAATTGCAGACACTATTTACTTCAAGACCACTCGTGCATAAACATTCTTATTTAAACCTAATTGGACTCAAACAAGACGCAAATTGACTCGATATTATTGAATTAAAGGCATGAATATAACTCTCCTAAGAGAGTTATCACACCCCCAAACATAATGTTTTACCTGTCCTCGAGTAAAAAAAATCACATAAAATTAACAAGACAATGCTTAAGAATAGCTTAATGCTTTCGGCATGGAATCATTTATGTTGGTCCCTGATCAGAGTGTTTTATATGCAGCGGAAGAATAAAATCAATCTTGTATGTATCTTGCTAAGGTCTCGACTTAGCAAGTGTTTATCAAATGTGTTTTAGCTCGAATATTCGTTAAGTTAACTTGAAGTTTATACTACAACACTTGATGTGTTGAGTTTAAATTACTCAAATGCACAGTAACGAAATAAGGCAGTAAGGACACAAGGATTTATAGTGGTTCGAACAATTGTTCTATGTCCATTCTTCAGTCCTATGACTGAAAATTCACTAGAAGAATGAATACAAGGTCAGACCTGATCTCTAACGTTAAGCAGCTCCTCCGTCTGGTCAGCGCGCACCTTCAAGCACCTCGATCTCCAATCTTCAACTGGTGTCTCACCGTAGAGTGAGGACAAACATCCCTTCTCCTTGGATGTCGATTGTTGGAATAAGTTCTTCCCATAACCTATCCTTGTGTTGGTGATGCCCGTAAAAATCATGCTTGCACAATAATCGTGACTGCTAGATTCATTCTAGAGTAGAAGGAATCCTAAAAAATAACCTTGAAGCTTAGCTTCGCAGGTCTCGAGCTTTAGAGATGAAAGCTTGTGGAAAGTGTAATGCCCCGGCCCCAGGGCCCGAACGAGTTCACCCGAGGTCGGCCACGTTACCCACCAATGGCCTGGACCGGCTTCCAGACTGATGGCTGACCCCACAAACCAACACAAGTCCTTCCCAGCGTGCTTTGTCCTCACTCACACGCACCCTGAAAAACATCCCAGGGGGTCACCCATCTTAGTTCTACCCCAGGTCAAGCACGCTTAACAATGGAGTTTTCCATGAATGGGTGCCGAAAAAGATGATGCACCATATTGGTATGAGTAGCACAATCAAATCCTTTAAGCACTTTTATTCTTGCATAGCCAGAATCCCTCTCATTTCGGTGTGGCTCCATTCATTCATGTCACCCTCCGCACACCTATCGGAAGTCTTACAGGAGCCGCTCATTGTCCGTGCTTCTCATGCACTGGCGATCACTCCTTGCTCCGGCGTCGGGTCGTCACAAAAAGCTTGAGTCAAGAACTTAGCTCGGATGAGTTCGCGTAATGTAGAGAGTGTTTTTGATCTCTTTTGTTATCTCTGTATGTAGAAATTCGCGAACCTTTTAATTAAAGGATGACACCTATTTATAGGTGAAGATTCAAACGGTTGTTTGAATCTTATCCGTTAGACTCAAAGGCATTGCTCGCCTATCTGCATTTTTTCTTTTTCTGTAGTGGTCAGAGACTCTTCAAGTCTCTTCATCTCTGATTGGCGTAGCATCTACCTGTAGTTGTCTTTGTCAGATTGGATCTTTTGGTGTAGATCTAAAACCTGATTTGTGTATGATAATTGTTTTATCGTCTGGGTTTCCTTGTGATTTGGATCCGTCTGATTTATGACTCTTTAACTTCTCTTGATTGCTATTTGTCATTTGCTGGCAATTAGCACGTGGTGCGTATCTCAGCAGTTTGTGCTAAGACCTTCTGTTTCTGTTGGAGTTACTTCTTCAGCATTCTTGTAGCGTTCTTCCGCATTACTGGCCTTTTCCTTCTTTAGCAGTCTTCAACAATTCATCAAGTGTGTTGACACCTTCAGCATCCTCGATTATTATTCTTTCTAATTCTATTACAACTCGAGTATGAATTCCTATACATGACTTTTACAATCGACTCGATACTGAGTTGCTAGAGCTTTGATGCACCAAAACATATCAAACTATGACTTTGGACCAATTACAACATAAGGGGTTTTATAATATCTAACAATATTCCTAACAATTTCCCCCTTTTTGGTGTGATCGAAGCCTCAATCTTACGCTTTAATTCTAACTGATCATGGGAAAACTGAGTACTGAGATTACAAAGATTTTCGTATCAAGCCTATCCTCAGCATCTCAGCTCCCGTAGACTCAGTATAATTCCTAAATGTTCCCCCTCAAAATATCAAGGGTATTGCTCGATTATTCAAAAAATTTCATCCAGTAAATGGCTTCAATATCTTTTATCAGATAAGCACATAGCACATTCACACAATTTCATCAAGCAATCACAGGAATATTTCACACACATCACAATCCACATAGTTTGCTGATTACACAAAGTGTGTAATTTCAACTTAGTTAATTAGATCAACGTTGGACAATAAGATGTTTCTTTCAACCTGGTTTAGCTTCCATTTAAGATATCATGCTCAGTTGTACAAGGAACACACACCCAAATTGAAATAAAAAAGTAACAAGTTTTTCAACCAGGAGACTCATAGAGGTAAGAGAGATATTACTTCTTAGTTGTTGAGGAGTTTGAATCAATAGCATTTCTGGCACTTGAGGAACCAGCAAAGGGCTTCTTCAAATTCTTGAGTGCTTCCATTGTTATCTTCATGAAGTTATCCACGACAGCTTCTCCTTCCTGTCTTCTCATTCTCTCATTTTCTTCAATTCTTCTCTCTCATCCTCTTCGCGTTGTCTCCTTAAATCCTCTTCTAGTTGTCTTCGAGCTTCAAAGCGACGAAATTTGTCTTCTTGCTCCTTTCTATTTTCTGCTTCTTCTGCTAACCTCTTCTCTTCCCCCTCTTTGATCGCGGCAAAAATCTCGGTGGAGTACGCCTCGAAGTTGTATTGTTGAGTAGCAAACATTTCGTCTTTTGCTTCAGATATCTAGTTGGTAACCTCAGTGTGCACAATCGGTACCAGATGCTCTTGTATGCTTCGTCCTACCATTGTATGAATGAATTGCTGGAGGTCCCTCTAATAAGTGCTTGAGCTCATGGGCTCAATTGCCGTGGTTTGGGGTTCCTCAGATAACACTATTTGATTCTTGGCAATAGGCATGGAGACAGCGGTAGCCAATCCTTGAGAGGAAGTGGATGGTTGGTCAACATGAATTGATGTGGTAGGTGCATTCTCCCTTCTTTCTTCTTCTTCAGCAGTAGCAGGGGAGGGCGACATAAAGCTTTGCATCCTGGAAGACTTGTTGGCTAGTTGAGTAAGGACATTTTCTTTGAATTCCAACATCTTCTTCCTATCCTCTTCTCTCTTTTGTGCGGCTTATTCTTCGGCTAATTTCTTTCTCAATTTCTCAGCTGCGGCCATCCGTTATCTAGTGGCCTGAGACTTAAAATGTTGTGTGAATGGTGGAGAGTCTTCAACAGCATTTTCGGATGGTGGCAGTGAGCGATCTCTAGTGGCTGCTCTGTGAGCCTGGATCTTCTGCAGCCTTGCTGCAGCCAGCTTCTTCGTGTATTGTCATTTGGATGTCTGATCCATCCAATCGTCAGCCCACTCCTCTTCACTCCTCCAGTAGTTGAGACCCATCCTGTCCATCATAATTGCGCGTGTTAGGTGTTGATGTAGAAATCCCACATTTAAAATTGATATTTTGATGTGTCATAACTGTGTACCAAAGTCTAGGCCATAGAGTTATTACCTCATGTAATGCTTGTATAGGATGATCGAGTTGTAATAGTCTAGGAGACGAGAATTGTGAAAAATTGTGGAATAGTTTTTGAAGAAGAAGTCGTCGAGACAAGAAAACTGTCAAAGATAAAGGACGAGAAAAACTAAGCAGAGTAATAGGCGCGGAAAACTGTTCAAACAGTATTTCAACTGTCAAGGATTGTATATCAAAGAACACTATGGATATAGTTTTCATATAGAAACTATCGAGAGGCGCTCACAGTTTTAGGACAGGATAGTTTCACGTCAACGGAATAAAAGAATTACAAGATGTCGAACAATCATAAAAGAACATTAAAGAAGTGAATGATAAGAGACGAAGAAACACTCAGTTACGACTAGCGTACAATGTTGTTCGGCGTCTGACACATCAAGTACAAACTGCCCTGCAAAAAGCATAGCAGTGTTTCAGAAAAGGCAGATGAGCAGGTTTACTTTACAGAGAAGGATGGATACCGATTGGACATCCTTCAAAATGTCTCTACCGGCTATTTTCGAATCTCCAACTATAAATAGCAGGGAATTAGAGACAAAACAATCAAATCAAACAATTGAAAACCTTATCGTCACTCTACCGAAATTAAAACTCTAACACGTTGAAAGCTCCCAACCGAACGACATTATTTTCGTGGTTCATTTATTGAACACGAGGCATTATTGCTTTAGGAATCTTCCAAGATTCACCGTGTAACCTTGTGTGCACGAGGATTAAGTCTTTCGATTTAATCTACTCTTTTGGTGTTCTTACTTTTCAAGTGAGAACACATCAACCTAATTTTCTAAAGAAAAGAAGGTTATTACGGGCAACTACCAACCAGCATACGTTCTAGGAAGATCTGAACCATCCACCCACCAGAGAAGGAGAAGGGAGGTTTGTCCTCATTCTATTTTTGACGACTTCCATTTTAAGGAGAGTTCGAGGTGGTACCTGGCTTCGAGGAACTGATGAAGGAGTGAAGAACAACAGCCAGGGCGAGTGATCCATTCTGCTGTGGATGGTGGTCACTATAGAATTTTGCAATAGATCGTGATGATTGTACCTTCATTACTTAGTGAATTACCAGATCAATTTCTTAACAGTGGACATAGGACTTAAGGCTCTGAACCACTATAAATATCCTGCGTCATTTACAGTTTTACTTACTATACGCTTCATACAATTTTCAATTGTATTTTTAAACCTTCAACACTTGTTTGAAAGTGTTGAAGTGTATAACTATTGACTGCTTATTAATGTAAACCGGTAACCTAATTTGCTGACTAATGCAAACTGTCATTTTTAAAACTGTTACTTAAAAACTGAGTTAAGTTGAAACTAAACTGCTTGCATTTAAGAGTGCGAATAACTGTCTTTATACTTCCGCTTCACATAATACGTACTCTGATCTTGGACCAACAAGTGGTATCAGAGCAACTCGGTCTTTCTAGACTCTCCTATTTTGAGTCGCTTAAGATCGGATCCGTACTTTCTTGCACTCTTAATTGTTTGTTAAGTGTGATTAGCGAGCAGGGAATCTCAAGATGGTCCAGTTAACCAAGTCTTCTCGAGTACAACCCGGAGAAGTTCGAAGTATGGAAGAAAAGGTTTCTTATTTAACTGAGAGCTCAGCGTCTAGAGATGGATGAAGTTTTGAAGAATGGACCCCTGAAGATCCAAAAGCCTAAATTTTAGCCCGCAGGAGCTGATGGTCCAGGTGGTGACGAAATGATAGATAAACCACTGGAAGAATGGACACTTGAAGACAAGAAACGCCATCAGCTGGATCCCATCGCTCAAGAGATGCTTAAACAATCTTTCCCAGATTCTCTTATAGACGAAACCATACATAATGACAATGCTAAAGAGCTATGGAACTGGATCAACAAGCTTACCAAGGAAACTGAAGCTATGAGACGCAAGAAGAAACAAATATGCATCGACAAGTATGAATCTTTTCAGATTCTACCTGGCGAAACAATCAAATCGATGGAAGCAAGGTTGAATGCCATTCTCAGTGAAATGAAAAATCTTTGAAGAGAAGAAAAGGCGGCTGACATGAATGCCAAAATTCTTTCGAGACTACCGAAGGAAGACTGGTTTGTCAAAACCACCAGTTTGAAGACCATGGATCTCTCAAAAATGTCAATCAAAGAGTTGTTCGCCGAACTCTAAGCCTATGAGTGGGATATTTAGATGGTGAACAGGAATGAAGCTGTTAGAACCCCAAATTCAGCAACGGGTGGTGATGCAGCATTCTTCGTAAAGAGAGACTTCGAAAGGCGACTGAAGAGGCCAGTTCACTTCGAGAAAACTGCCTATCAATCCTCACCAGCAAAGGATGCCTCCACCTCAGTTCAGAAGAAGGAAACTGAACTGTCAGTGGCCAAACTGGAGAAACAGATGAGGAACTTGGCAGTACTTCTCGAGAAGGAAAAAGGAAAAGGGAAGGAAACTTAATCCAGTGAGCAAAGGTTCACAAAGAGAGAGCCACACACCTGCTATGAATGCAACTCTCCAGATCATCTAAAGTACAAATGCCCTCTAGTTTCTCTGGAGGAGAGACACAGACTGAAGAAGGTGTTTGAAAGGAGAGCATCTAAAGTTGTGGCCCAAGCAATGCTCACAAGAACTAAAGTGCCAGACGTACCAGACCATGATGATGGGTACAACACGCCTGAGGATGAGAATGATGAGGAAGCACTTCTTGCCTTCATGGCAGTTATTGATGGAGATGTTACCGATGTAGAAGACAACGCTTCAAACTGCGAAATAGTGGTAACAGCTCATCTATCCTCATCTCTTGCATCTGCATGTTTTGAAGAAAACTCTGGTTTTTGTCATTCAAATTCAGAAGATGTTTCTCTTAAAGACATTATTAAAGAAGTAGAAAAATTCCATGATATTAAAGATGAATTAGTTTGTGAAATTGCCTCCACTGAAATCAGAGATATCTGCTTTGGCCAATGCAGTCGAAAGAACGAGGTCACACAGTGAGGAACTGGAAAATCTCAAGGAAAAACATTTTAATATTCTTAAAGATTTCGAAAATGTTTCAAACGAATGTGATTCCTTGAATATACTTGAGCCTGCTTAATGTGAATGCACTTTCAAAAAGAGCTCAAGAAAATTAGATGAGATTTTGAATGCTAAAAAATAGTCGTCCGATAAACACGAAATTGGTATCTTTGAGCACCAAAATGAAAAGGTCTTGAACAAACATGCATCCACTTCTAGGACTAAGAAAACACTTTTGCGCTCTGTCAAAGCCAGTAAAACAAAATGTCAAGACCAAATGTTGGTAAAAAACAGACTCGAAGCTGGCACCTCGACATAATACTAACACAGTTCGTAAACTGTATAAACTAACTATCGAAAGGAGAAATGAATTTCCTTCAAAAATGGACAATCATAATGTTTCGTATGCAAGAATCCAATTTTACCAACAAGAACGACTAAGCAACATGTAAATGTGGCAAGGGAGTCAGTTCGGCAACTGGATAGAAAGTCGAGAAGCTATGATAGACCACAGTTCTATCATAACAGTTATCCGAATAGGGGGAACACCTATTCGAGGCCTGAGTCGAGAAAATTTTACTCTCAAAAGACTGTGATGGCTATTCACCTGAGAACAGTTTCTCGAGACTCTTTCCAGAAAAATTGTTTCTGGAAGAATTCACACACCACAACATTTCATAACATGCATTCAAAAACATACATTACTTTAGAAGAAGGGTTGATCATTCACCAAAGAGTGATCTAGTTTCACGAACTGTAAAAGTGAAACACGTGTGGATACCAAAAGGTTGGATCCAAAAGAAGACTGACTTTGCAGGACCCGAAAGCATACGGGGACCAAAATAATTTTTTTGTCTTGTAGGAACCGAGTTCTCTAAAGAAAGCAAAATCATGGATATTAGATACCAGGTGCTCGGCACACATGACAGGAGAAAAGGATTTAGTCAAGAACCTTGTGAAGTTCAAAGGAGCATCAGTCACTTTTGGGAACAATGCCAAGGGACTAGTGATTGGAAAAAGATGCGTGGAGCACAATGGAATCATCATACAGAACGTGTCCTTAGTCACCAATCTGAAACACAATCTTCTAAGTATAAGCCAACTGAGTGAGAATGGCTATATTGTCAATTTTGAAGAATCAAAATGTCACATCATAGACAAGGTGACTCACAAGACCATTATCAGAGGAATCAGGAAAGGAGGTCTTTACATTGTTTATTGGTCCAGTGGAGAAGGGGGAACCTGCCTCCTGGCGCAAAGTTCCTCAGAAGGAGTAAACTGGTTGTGGCACAAAAGGCTGAGTCATTTGAACTTCAACTCGATCAGACATCCGGCGAAGCATAATTTAGTTGAAGGATTGCCATAGAATAAGTTCTAGAGAGAAGGAGTCTGTAAAGCTTGTCAGCTCGGGAAACTGACAAGAGCCTCCTTCAAGAACAGGCCATTTACATCAAGCACGAAATGGATCTTGGAACTGCTCCACATGGATTTATTTTGTCCAGTTACTCCACCCACAATAGGAGGAAGAAAGTATACATTAGTAGTTGTTGATGCCTACTCAAGATATATGTGGGTGGTACTGCTAAAATCAAAAGATGAAGTCAAAATTCAGTTGCCAGAACTGATTACCCGTCTTCAGAATGACAAAGGGGTGACAGTTAATAGGATATGGTTCGATAATGGAACAAAGTTTTGCAATGGAAATCTTATGGATTTCTGCGCAGAAATTGAAATCAGACATGAGAAGTCTACTCCAAGAACTCCTCAACAAAACGGTCTTGCTGAGCGGAGGAATAGGACACTCAAAGAAGCAGTAAGGACTATGATGGCCGAGACTAACCTTGGAAAAAGATTTTGGGGAGAATCCTTAATAGCAGCTTGCTCACGCAGAATTGAAGTGCATTCAACATGCGGCTGCACAAGACTCCCTACGAGATCTACAATGGTCATAAGCCCTCTATAGCTCATCTTCGTGCTTTCGGTTCTCCATGTTATATTCACAATAATGGGAAGTCTAAATTGAATACTTCCAGCCGTAAGGTTGATGAAGGAGTGATCCTTGGGTATGGACATCCTTCATATAAGGGATATAGGATATTCAATAAGACACCCCATCTTGTGGAAATAACATGTCATGTTATTTTTTATGATGCTACTCTAGTGCGCTGGACACTTCAAGAACTGGGTCTGAAAAATCATGAGATCAAGGATGTTAATGAGGAACCTAGAACTGATCTTGATCATAATCAAACAATGTCTCTTTCTAGATCTAGGAATGATATTTCCAAGACTCCAGTAGCCTCGGCTAAACCCCAAGCAATCGAGAGGGCCAATGATGATAATGTCATTGTTGGGGGCCTTAAAGTTCATTAACACCAAAGATCAAAGTGAAAAGAAGCCCCCTGAAATAAATGCTATGGTTTCCAAAGCGGAACAATCTAATACCAAGGAGGTCAACCTTGAGACCACAGAGGAAGCAGCCCCAACTGAAGAGACAGTTACAGTTCAAAATCCTGTTGCTGATCAGAATGTTGTTCTAGAACAAAGAGATGAAGCAGTTTCTGAACAAGGAGATAGAATAGTTTTAGAACAAAGAGGCAAAGCAGTTCCAGAACATAGAAGTGAATCATCTCATGAAGAACATCCTGCAGCTTCTGAGAATCCAGCTGCTCCTTTTGAAGCCGTACTAGTGAAGAAGCCTAGATGGCTAAAAGATCATCCCACTGAAACCATCTTGGATGATATTCGAAATCCTATTCAAACCAGACAAGGCACCACATTAATGTCTTGCTTTTTATCCCAGATTGAACCTGTGAAGATTTCTGAAGCTCTTCAATCAACAGACTGGATAAATGCGATGCAAGTGGAGCTCACTCGCAACAATGTGTGGTATCTAGTGTATTGACCTACACATCAATCCGTGATTGGTACCAAGTGGGTCTTCAAGAATAAAAAAGATGAGACCGATACCATCGTTCGAAACTATGCAAGACTGGTTGCTAAGGGGTACGCACAATGTTAAGGGATATATTTTGATGAAACATTCTCACCAGTTGCCAGACTGGAAGCTATTCGTCTATTCTTGGTGTATGGCTTACCACAACTTCACAGTTCTTCAAATGGATGTGAAGAGTGCCTTCCTTAATGGCAAATTAAAGGAAGAGGTCTACGTTAAACTGCCCCCAGGTTTCGAGCAAGGAAACCAAATCTACAAACTAAGGAAAGCCTTATATGGACTAAAGCAAGCACCGAGAGCATTGTATGTAACTCTCTCAGTTTCTGATCAAGAATGGATTTGAAAAAGGTGCAATCGACTGCACTTTGTTCAAGATAAAGGATGGAGAGGACTGATGGGTTTTGTATACGAAAAGCATTTATTATAATGAGTATACGACGGTTTATTTCTCCTATCTGTCAAACAATCTTATATGTATGTAACAATGGTATCTTGTCTCACAAATAGGAATGATCATACGGCGTGTTGTAGATCGCAGAAGACAGTATGATCACTTGACCTAGTGAGACAAAAACCTAATCACAGCCGAGACAGCGTATGAGGATACGTCTTTCCGGATGGCTACGGCATTGTCAGAATAAGTAGTCTGTCTTGGTTACTTGACATGCTAGTACGTAGGGGTGGTGTATTGATGGACCGCAGTGAGATGTATTTGTCTATCTGACATAAGCGAATACAAGATCTCGTTATTGATTGAGTCCAAACCCTAACGAAGGTTCATGGGTTTTCACGGGTTGACTGTTGCTTTGACTTGCCATGGTGGAGAGCCTGAGTAACGTGCTCGTATATCCGCATCTTAGGTAACAACAGTTCGTGTAGTACCGCCTGAGACTGGGTTTCCTTAACCATATCTGAGTAATAAGATGGGGACATTCCCAGAGGTGCTCAATGACATTCATCGTGCCAAAGTCCTGCAGGTTGATTAAGTTCAGGCACGAGTGATAAGGATTGAGTGGTACTACTCAGGAATAATAAGATATTAATTAATTATAGAGCTTGTCAGATGTTCTGATTAATTAATGAACGTCAGGTAACCTTAAATATGGGGATTCTCAATTAATGCTGCCCGTTCTCATAACGTGGTAATAAAGGGGTAGGTCAGTATTAATTCTGTGGTGAAAAAAGAATTAAAATTAATTAATTAACTCTGTCCTGGGTTGTGGACATGTAATTAATTAATTTATAGGTCCACTTTATTATTTGCATTAGGTCCCAGGACTGGCCCAATTAAATATGCTGTAAAAAAAAAAGGCCCAGTAGCCCATTAGGGATAAAACCCTGGGTCTATAAATAGACCACTCTCTCTGGAAACCCTAGTAACTTTTGAACACATTCAAATCAGTGAAACCCTACAGATACAGAGATAGAGGGTGGCGCCTGTAGTGGGGAGGAGAAGGATTTTTCTGCTCCGGCCTACAACACAGATTTGTGGAATCCTCACCAGTAGCAGATCTGAACAGCATTGGGACACAACCCTGAAGATCTGATCTGGAGAACAGAATACTTCCTTCTTGTTTTTCTTTATTTTTGATTTAATTTAGAAATTAGATTTCAAATTTCTATTTTTGCAGATTAAATCGAATCGCGTTGTTGAATTAAAGTTGGATATTCAAACGCGAACGATCGGATCAGACTCAACGGAATAACGGTAATCTCTCAATCCACGAATCGAATTATATTCATAGGAGCATGCTAGGTTTTATTGTGAATTTTGATTTTGTGAAATATTCATAAATCGATCCGGTTCACTTGGATTTTTTGATTCGGTTCACAAGAAATCCCTACAATTAGTATCAGAGCCAGGTTTCTGATTTATGGCTCTATTGCATAAAAATAAATTCAATTATGCATGTATGAATTTTATTTTGTTTTGTGGATGGTTTTTGTTCCTCGTGGCAACCCGTATAATTCAACCCACGGTTGTTTATCGTATGATTCAACCCACGGTGCGCGATGCAGCGAACGACGGAGCAGCGGCGCGTGCGGCCGGCGGCGCGCACGAGCGAAGGTAGGCGACAACATGGGCAACACAGCAGCGCGCGGCGGCGCACACGGAAACGCGCTGCCCATGCGCACGCGGGAGGTCGGTTGCGGGCGGCAGGCAGCAGCGGGGCGGCGGCGCCGACGGAGGCGGTGGCTGTCATCGGCGGCTGTTGTCCCTGCATTGGTGGCTCGTGTTTTGGTGGTTTGTACACTCCTGTGTAAACCCTAGGGTTTGCATTAGGGTAAGGGCAAATCATCAGATCACAAAGGCCTAAATCCCAAAAGATTTTGTGGATGTAGATTTGGAGGCCCTAAAAGATTTGAAAAGATTTGGATTTATCCATTAATTTTAAATTCAAATTGTAATAGATAGGATTTTTTTTTCCTATTTTGTGGGGCCATGAGGAATTTTTGTTTGCCTTAATTGTCCTCGTATGATATGTGATTTATTATGTGCGCAATTAAGCATGTGTAGATAATAGGAAAAGCATGATTTATTGCTTTTATTATTTACAGCTTTCCAAGCATGCTTATGTGATTAATTTCTTGTTGGATTATATTTTGGGAATTTATGGGCTTGTTTAATTACATGCAAAAATTTGGAAAATATAATAACAAAGAAGTTATATGTGCGCATATAAGAAACCTTTTATAAGAAAAATACTAAGCTAATTTTTTTAATTAAAATCAATAGACCTCCACAAAGCGGTCCTAGGTTGTAAGTGTATCTCTCGTTCTTGTAAACGTCTACGAGTGTATCTTGCTAGTTCCTAGAGGTGCATGGGTACGGTTGTTGGGATTTCTAGACAAACAATTTAAATCATGTGAATAGTGGGAGGGTTTTGCTTAAACGTCTACGAGTGTAGCTTGCGTAAATCTCTTTCATAAGTATTCTAGGATTGATTTAAATTATAGATAACAAAAGCTTTAAGGGTTGTGCGGTATGGTTACGTGCCATGCTAAATTGTCTCTTTTGGCCGGAGTTTAATTTCTGGTTAATGGCTTAGAAGCATCTTAGAATATAATGCAAAAAATTGCATCCCTGTTCTTGAGAGATGGCTTGGTCTAAGGTTTTCACTAATTATTAATTTCTAGTGTCAAAAGCTTCCTGACATGGTAGTGAAATTAAATGGATTGGGGCTTAAAACTCGCAGTTCTGGTTGAGGGTGACATCGTAAACGTCTACGAGTGTAGCTTGCGGTGGGAACTCTTGGGCAATTAGTGGAAAACATTTGTATTTGATTTATTAAAAGGTTTTCAATGCATTTGTTTTCAAAATTCTACATGTATGTTCTTATTTAAGATTTTTATTGTTTCAGATATGTCTATGTCTAATGTCATCAATATTCTCGCACAAAACACTTTAACTGGTCCAAACTTCCTAAAACAGAAACGCAATCTCGAATACCTCCTGATTGCAGAAGAACATATGTTCGTTTTGCAAGTACTTCGTCCCGAAGTGCCAACTGTTGAATCCAGTCAAATGGATATAGACTTTTATAACAAGTGGGAGAAATCGAACAATGTAGTCAAGTGCTACATGATGACCACTATGTCGAAAGTCTTACAGCAGTACCATCAGCACCATAGGGATGCCTATGACATCATGACGAGTCTGGAGGCAACCTACGGGGAAACTGATAGAGCCGTCAGTTTCAATCTCATGAGGGAAATCGTGAGTAAGAAGATGACTGATGGCTCCTCAGTGAGAGAGTACGTAGTTACCATGACTCATCTCATAGATGAACTGACTGTGCATGGTGGAGGTATCGACGCTGAGGCTAAAGTCGATATCATACTAAACTCTCTACCCAAGTCTTTTGAGATTTTTAGACTGAATGTTGTCATGAACAAGAAAGAGTGCCTTCTTAATGAGTTACTCAATGACTTGATGGCAGCGGAATCAGTCATTAACCCTTAGAAGGTTGCCTTGGCTACTTCTGGTAATCTCTCTGATGTACCAAAAGGTATGAAGCGGAAGAAAGGGATTAAGAAGTGGGCTAAGAAGATACCCATGAAGGATGGTGGGGCTGGGAAAAAGCCTAAGGTGGCGACTGATAGGGACAGGTGCTTCAGGTGTGGTAAGAATGGACATTGGAGGAAAGATTGTCAAGCCAACAAAGCTAGACAAGGTATGCCATTTTGCATGTATAACTGCAAGCATGATTAGAGTCTGTTGTTGCTCTTCTAGAGCTGTAAGCGCCGACTTGTTGATCATGTTGTTGTACTTTGCAGGGGACCGTGCCGACAAGGCTGGTGAGTGATAGCAAGAAGATGCTAAACTGGATCAAGGCAATGACGGAGCTTCATGAAGTTTTTTTTCTTTATGTTTTGATGAACTAAGTACGTTTAAGAGTTTGTTTGTGGGCCTTGGTTTATCGGCATGACAAATTTTATCAACTTTCTATGGATGTTTGTTATTTATTATTTCAATCATTGGCGATAACAATGTCATTCATTATGTAATGTTGATTTATACTCTTTATGTTACTTCAATCAAATATCTATATTGCATTTAATTCATCCGTAATTGATAATCCTAGAAAGAGAAAACTTACTTCCTCTGATGAGGATCTTACATATCTCTGGCACTTGAGACTGGGTCACATCAGCTTGAAGCGGTTTCAACGACTTGCAGATGACGGTACATTGGACTAAGTCCGGGCTGTACCTAATCAAGTCTGCGAATCCTGCTTCGAGGGCAAGATGTCAACTAGGCCTTTAAAGGCTAGTCAGTCTAGAGCAAAGGAAGTGTTGGAATTGATCCATTCTGACTTATGTGGACCGATGTCCACGCAGGCTCGTAGAGGGTATGAGTACTTCGTCACTTTTATTGACGATTACTCAAGGTACGAATATGTTTACCTGCTCGCTACAAGTCTGAATGCTTTGAGAAATTCAAGGAGTTCATGGCTGAGGTAGAAAAGAAGGTCGGGAAAACTATCAAGTCACTGCGATCTGACCGCAGTGGCAAAATACCTCGGTAACGAGTTCCTGCCGTATTTGTCAGATAACGGGATTACATCCCAGTGGACTGCACCGGGTACTCCCCAGAAAAATGGTGTAGCTGAAAGAAGAAATAAGACTCTTCTAGAGATGGTAAGATCAATGATGAGTTATGCAAACTTACCAATTTCGTTTTGGGGCTACGCATTGGAAACATCAGCTTACATGTTAAATGTGGTGCCTTCTAAATCAGTTCCTAAGGCGCCTTCTGAGCTCTTCCTTGGTCGCAAACCAAGTTTGTACAAGTTTAAAGTATGGGGCTGTCTGGCACACGTACTATCGAAGGAACCTGATAAGTTAGAAAGCAGGTCAAAAGTAATGTTTTTCATAGGGTATCCCAGGCAAACGAAAGGTGGTTACTTTTACTGTGCTAAGAGTCAGAGAGTCGTTGTTAGCACCAACGCTAGATTCTTAGTGGACGAATATGTGAGTAATCACAAGTCAAGGAGTGATATCGTTTTTTAGGAAATTGAAAACGAGAATGTGATTCCAAGGAAGGGGAACGTGTAGATGAGGGTGCATCTGTGAGAGGTTCAGCACCACAGACACGTTCTTCAGTGCAAGGTGCAGAACCACAAGTTACTGCACCTACTACTAACACGGCACCGATGCCTCGTCATAGTGGGAGAGTTATTTTCCAGCTGGAAAAGTACATATTCGTGGGTGAGTCTTTGGACTTGAGCCCAGAAGACGGACATGAGGACTCTGACCCACTGACTTACGAAGAGGAAGTGCAGGACATGGATGTTGAAAAATGGCGTGTCGCCATGGATTCCGAAATTGAATCCATAACTGTTATGGATATATACCAACTAATTTGTCGGATGGCTTTAGGGCCATGGGGTGCAAATGGATATACAAGAGAAAGAAATGAGCGGATGGAAAGATCACGATTTTTAAAGTCAGACTGGTGGCAAAGGGTTAAAGTCAGAAAGAGGGCATTGACTATGATGAAACCTTTTCACCCGTAACCATGCTCAAATCCATCCGGATACTCATTCCCATAGCTGCGCATATGGACCTCGAGATCTGGAAAATGGATGTCAAAACTGCTTTTCTAAATGGTTACCTTGAAGAAGTTAGGGACATCTATATGCAGCAACCTGAGGGTTACATACGCAAGGGCGAAGAACATCTTTTCTAAAAGCTTAGGACGTCCTTGTATGGACTTAAGCTAGCTTCGAGGTCGTGGAACTTACGTTTCAATGATTGATTAAATCCTATGGATTTGCACAGTTGGAAAACGAAAGTTGTGTTTACCAACATTGTGTCAGTGGGAGTGTGGTTTTCCTTGCACTTTACGTTTATGACATACTCATATCTGGAACAACGAGGGAGTGATGTCGGAAATCAAGGTTTGGTTATCCAAACATTTCCAAATGAACGATTTGGGAGAAGCTGGCTACATTCTTGGGATTAAGGTTTTACGAGATCGTAAGAGAAGAATTATGAGCTTATTCCAGGCATCCTTTGTGGATACTGTGATAGCCCGGTTCAGCATGCAACTCGCCAAGAAAGGCTTGCTACCTTTCAGAAATGGCGTTCATCTTTCTAGTGGGCAGTGTCCTGAGACACAGTGGGAGAAAGCTGAGATGAGTCTTGTACCATACGCCTCGGCGGTGGGTAGCCTCATGTATGCGATGTTGTGTACCAGGCCAAATATCTGTTATGTCGTTGGCATGGTAGCAAGATATCAGTCTAACCCTGGACAGGCGCATTGGACTGTGGTAAAGCACATCCTCAAGTATTTGAAGAGAACCAGGAATTACTGCCTAGTTTATCAAAGTGAGGATTTGTGCCTTTTGGGTTATACAGACTCGGATTTCCAAGGGGATCAAGATGAGAAGAAATCGACCTCAGGATATGTGTTTACCCTGGGAGGTGGAGCTGTATCTTGGAGGAGCTCAAAGCAGAAATGCATTGCTGACTCCACCATTGAGGCGGAATACGTCGCCGCCTCCGACGCCTCGAAAGAGGGGGTATGGCTCAAGAACTACCTTTTAGAGTTGGGCGTGATTCCAAGTTTGCCGAGGAGAATCACAATTCATTGTGATAACTCTGGTACAGTGGCGAACTCAAAGGAACCGCGGTCTCACAGGGCAAGCAAACACATAGAGAGAAAGTACCATATCATACGAGAAATTGTATCCAGAGGCGATTTGCTGATCAAGAAGATTGACACTAAGGATAACCTTGCTGATCCATTTACAAAGAGCTTGCCGGAGAAAGTTTACGAAAGACATATTCGTGAGCTGGGTCTGAGGTGGATGCCTACCACTGACAGTGGTTAAAGAGATAGCAAGCTAGATAGACGGATTGTAAACTCTGTAATAGTTTAGTTATGCTTTGAGTATAAGTGGGAGATTGATCGGTTTTGTATACTGAAAGCATTTATTATAATGAGTATACGATGGTTTATTTCTCCTATCTGTCAAACAATCATACATGTATGTAACAATGGTATCCTCTTGTCTCACCGATAGGAATGATCATACGGCGTGTTGTAGATCGCAGAAGACAGTATGATAACTTGACCTAGTGAGACATAAACCAAATCACAACCGAGACAGCGTATGAGGATACGTCTGTTTGGATGGCTGCGGCATTGTCGGAATGAGTAGTCTGTCTTGGTTACTTGACATGCTGGTACGCAGGGGTGGCGTATTGATGGACCACAGTGAGATGTATTTGTCTGTCTGACATCAGCAAATACAAGATCTCGTTATTGATTGAGTCCAAACCCTAATGAAGGTTCAGGGGTTTGCACGGGTTGACTGTTTCTTTGACTTGCCATGGTGGAGAGCCTGATTAACGTGCTCGTATATCCGCATCTTGGGTAACAGCAGTTCGTGTAGTACCGCCTGAGACTGGGTTTAGGTAACCATATCCGAGTAATAGGATGGAGACATTCCCTGAGGAGCTCAATGACATTCATCGTGCCAAAGTCCTGCAGGCTGATTAAGTTCAGGCACGAGTGATAAGGATTGAGTGGTACTACTCAAGAATAATAAGATATTAATTAATTATAGAGCTTGTCAGATGTTCTGATTAATTAATGAATGTCCGGTAACCTTAAATATGGGGATTCTCAATTAATGCAGCCCGTTCTCATAACGTGGTAATAAAGGGGTAGGTCAGTATTAATTATGTGGTGAAAAAAGAATTACTATTAATTAATTAATTGTGTCCTTGGTTGTGGGCATGGAATTAATTAATTTATAAGCCCACTTTATTATTTGCATTAGGTCCCAGGACTGGCCAAATTAAATATGCTGAAAAAAAAAGCCCAGTAGCCCATTAGGGATAAAACCCTGGGTCTATAAATAGACCACTCTCTCTCGAAACCCTAGTAACTTTTGAACACATTCAAATCACTGAAACCCTAGAGGCAAAGAGAGAGAGGGTGGCACCTGTAATGGGGAGGAGAAGGATTTTTCTGCTCCGGCCTACAACACAGATCTGTGGAGTCCTCACCTGTAGCAGATCTTAACAGCATTGGGACACAGCCCTGAAGATCTGATCTGGAGAAAAGAATTCTTCCTTCTTGTTTTTCATTTTTTTCAATTTAATTTAGAAATTAGATTTCTAATTTCTGTTTCCGCAGATTAAATCGAATCGCATGGTTGAATTAAAGTTGGATATTCAAACGCAAAAGATCGGATCAGACTCTATGGAATAATAATAATCTCTCAATCCACGAATCAAATTAAATTCATAGGAGCATGCTAGGTTTTATTGTGAATTTTGATTGTATGCAATATCCATAAATCGATCCGGTTCACTTGGATTTTTTAATTCGGTTCACAAGAAATCCCTACAAGGACATCCTGCTTGTTCAAATGGATGTGGACGACATCATCTTCGGAAGCAAAAACACCATGTTATGTGAAAAGTTTGCCCAGTTTATGAAGAATAAATTTCAAATGAGTATGATGGACAAGATGACATATTTTCTTGGTCTACAAGTTGATCAGTCTGACGAAGGGATTTTTACTAGTCAGAAGAAGTATACTCAAGATTTCATCTACAAGTTCTGTCCAGAGAAGACGAAGTCACTAAGGATCCCTTTGAGCACCAGTTCTTAGATCACTCTCGATGAAGAAGGAGAACCTATTGATCCAACTACTTATAGAGGAATAATTGGGTCTCTATTGTATGTAACTGCCAATCAACCAGATATATCTTATGCTGTGGGAGTGTGTGCATGATCCCATGCGAATCCTAAGAAGTCCCACATGGAAACGGCAAAAAGAATCGTGAGATACCTTAAGAAGACTGAGTCTTTAGGCATCTGGTATCCCAAAACAGATGGAATCATGCCGAATAGATTCTCTGATTCAGATTTTGGAGCTCGCGGAATTGACAAAAAGAGCACAAGTGGAACTTGTCAGTTTTTAGGTTATAAATTGATTAGCTAGTTCAGCAAGAAGAAACATTTCGTGGCTACGTCAACTACTGAGGTTGAATATGTGGCAGCAGCCAGTTGTTGGGCTCAAGTGCTTTGGATAAAGCAGCAACTTAAGGATTATAGAATAGACATTGGATGTGTTCCTATTTACTGTGACAACGAGCGGTTTCTATTTCGAAGAATCAAGTTCTACACTCCAGGACAAAGCACATTGATATTTGTCATCATTTCATTTGAGATCATGTTGAGAAGGAGGATATCATGGTGGAATATATTAGAACCGAGGACCAGTTAGCGGACATCTTCACCAAGCCGCTACATGAGGCTCGATTCAAAGAGCTATGTATCAAACTAGTTCTTATAGAGTTTGATAAAATCTCAAGCGAAGGAGATTAAAAGTGATCCGATGCATAAAAGTATGGGTTATTATTTTAGTCAAACGCATTACTTTTGAGACTTTTTACTCAATGTTAAAGTCGAAGGGGAAACGACTACTTCATTCATTAAGTGAGGAGGAGGATACAATGTCCAAGCAAAACATAAGGAATCTATATTTACAGAAAGCGGGTGGACATACATCTTGGTGGGTAGTAGTAGATGGCAACCAGTTTGGACCCATCTTCAGTAAAAAGAGGGATTCTCTTTTCAATGAGCCAGCTCAGTAGCATGTCGTATGGGATGGTAACCTCAGGAATATTTTGAAAGGCCATCATCAGGCAGTCAAAGATGAAAGCTGCTCAGTCTACTTCAGCCTGGTCCTCAAATGCAATCATTGCTTTCAATACTAGCGGTGAAAAGTCTGTATCTAGAAGGATGTTGCCAACCACAATCTGGTTAATTATGCAAAAGTTGCTCTATACCGCGGCTTGAGGAACTCGCTCGTCACAGTTGGATGGAACCTTATCTCCGCTACCCTCCACTGCTGCCATACTGACCACTCAGGCGTCGTGTCATCCTTGAGATAGTCTATGACCGGGATGCCATTGCGACTAAGCCCGAATTCTACAGCGATATAGTCAGCAGATAGAAAGAACTCCTCCCAGTTAAGATTGAAGTAGATCTCTTTTTCTGTGATAGTGGAATTGTAGGCGAGCACCTTCAGTAAATCTTTGTGGAAGGAATGAGGCTCCTTGATCACAAAGGTTTCAAGACAATTGACCTGTAGTTTTTCCATCACCTTACTGAAGACAACGGGAGTTTTCCAGATCTGTCGCCAGAACCCACCTAAATCCAAGATGATGTTCCTTTGGATAGAGATCCTCGCAATTTCGTTTACAATGCTAGGTGAAGGATTCATTATCTTCAAAGATATTGCATGGAGCAAAGAAGCAAGTGCTGATATGAGGTGACAAAAATTATTTCATGAAAAAGGTATTTATTTGAGATCTCTGTGCGACGATCGATGAGTCAGAATTAAATGCCAACTACTGCGTCATATCACTACTAAATGAACATGAAGGCAAAGTAGGTAGGAGGCTAAGACTGTAGCCTCAATGTCTAGCCAAATCATGGATGTACGGTTACGATCTCCCAAATATCATGATTAATTCCTTGGAAAGGAGTTCAGATACTGAGAGTCCACAAAGCTGCGCCATGGAAAACTGTATGACGTGTACAGTTCAAAGTTGCGCTATTAGGAATTCAGTCAAAATTGGAACGAAGGAACAATTCTATTTCATTTCATTGAAAAGGAGTACATGACAGAAGCAAAAATTTTAAAATGTACAAAGACAATAAAAAGTTGATTCTAGTCAGCGAGAGGGATGAGGCCTCGGAGGATAGAGGTCAGAATCCTCGATGTTGGTCCAACTTTGCACAAGGGATGGAATTTCCTTGTCCAAAAGCCAGCTCAGCTGCATCCCGTAAGGAACTGTACGTCAGGCAAATGCTCTATAACCTCCCGCACCTGGTTGAAGACATACGTACCCTAGTCAACCTCCACTTCTTCAAATAAGGCCAGCATTGCCTTCCAGAATGGGGAAGAGAAGTCCTTGTCCGACAAAGGGTTTCCTATGATCATGTGATTGATGATGTCGAAAGTCACTCAATATTGAGGCATCAACCAATATGATGAGACCTTCGGGTGGAAATCAACATCAGCACCTCTCCATCTGTGCCAAGCAGACCATCCAGGAGCCGTTTCATGATGGAAGCAATTCAAGACTGGTGTACGACCACGAGGGAGTCTAAAGTTGTTGAAAAAGGACCTAAGAGACTAGCAAATCCATTGGTTATTGATTCTACCAAAGATTTTGCCTTCCTCCAAAACAAAGCTTGTGTGGGCTAATACCTTTAGCGTACTCTCCTGGAATTTGAAAGGCCTTCAGCTCACAAACGTCTCAAGACCATTGGCTCTCAAACCCCTCGTTACCTCGCTGAATAACTGAGGGTCAGTCCCATAATGGACCTCTAACCCATGCTTATGAAAGATCTTGTTCCGATCAATGGAGATATCATCCGCAGAAAACATATTAACTGATGAGTGAAGTTGAATTAATTCTCAAAAATCTCTGAGATAAGTGGTTGCGTATTTATAAATGTCTTGAAGAAGTTGTACTTATAGATAAAATTGTGCGATGTTCGAGACGATGACTATTCTCTTAATTGGAAGATACAATGTTCTATGAAGACACAACTCTCCATGATTCCGATTTAGAATTTGTAAGGTCAACATTGAATGCTCGACAACTGCCATGTATCAATAAAATTTGCTCATGTGTTCAACAGTTCAAAATGTGATAGACGCATGTCAGAGAGTTATCATCTGATGGAAGTATGATACATTCCGTTTGCAAAAGATCTTAAAGATACAGGGCAAACCATTCATTGATGACAAAATATGGTGCGAAGTACATAAACAAAGACAAAAAGAGTAATATACATTAGTTAACTCATCCACATTCCATCTCCCAATAATGCCAAAAGAGAAGACTCAAATCAGGGATACCAGCACCTCCGATAACCTGAACCGTTCATAGTCATTGAAGAGACCTCACAAGATGAATTATTTCAAATAGTTGACGATTTCGGCCTCACCAACCATCAGTTTCGGGCATCGCTAGTTGTAAATGAGAAAATCTTAAATTGGAAGAATTTCACCTCAATCACGTTAGACACGGCAATTGCTACAGAGATCACCGTAAAGCTCATAAAGGAAAATCTAACGCAGTTCTTAACTGCCAGTCCCCGGAGATTCAACCCAAATCGTGTAGCTGAGTTCTACGAAATTGCAATATTTGACCAATGTAATCGGTTCTTCCAAACGAATGTTGCATCACAGGATATAAGGGTTGATCCTGATCTCGTCGCTCAACATCTTCATCTACCCAAGACGGGAGTCCACATCGCCAACTATCTCCATGATAATAAGAAGGCTCTGAAGACTCATTATTTGAAGTGGAAGAAGCCAGAGATTAATGAAAAATTCAAACCCGCCACCAAGGTATATGAACTGAACCCATTCTATAAGACACTTAGTGAGACCGCTCTAAGGATGATCTATTGTGGCATTGGATCCTTATCAAAGTTAAGCAGTCCCAATATGCCCTGATGATGGCTCTTGATGACTGCCCTGGAGGAAATTGGGCAACATACATCTTTGGGCGATTGTTGGAAAATGCGAAGAAAAATAAGGGCATCCAAAAGAATTGCTCGTTTCTTCAAGTGTCTGTTTTGGTTTGAAGGTTAGCTACCTTCTTGAGAGCATTCTAGGAATACGAGATAAGGGGGAAGACCTTATACCGTCCAATTTCATTCAACCAAAGGATCCAGTCTACTGTTTGATTCAAAGAGATGAAGGAGATGACAGTGGAAACGATGGTGATGATAAAGGGCATGGCAGTTTTGACGACAATGAAGTAGATGTTAAGACGACTGAGAGTCTTGCTATCATTCCACCAGTTCGAACTGTCGAGGGTCCCACGAAACCTAAAAAAATTGGCACCTCAACTTAAAAACATGAGCATATGCGAAAAAGGAAGAAGAGGAAACAAACTGAGATAAACTCTCGAGAAGGTTCACATCAAGCTGTGAAAGGTAAACAAACTTTCCATGAACATCCCCAATGCAAGAAGAGGAAAAAGACGAATCATGAAAATTCAATATGGACAGTTGACAAGAAATTTGAATTTGATGCTACACATGAAGGGGTTGGTTAATCCTCCAAACTACCAGAGACTGCTCTGAACCCAGAGCACATGTCTGCTAACGATATTGAATGTCTTCAGCTTGAGGGACTTGGAATCTACACAATAGATAAACACGTAGATCTTGAAGAGATGACATGCTCCTCATCATCCAACTCTGAGAAAACAACATCTCAAAGACCAGAACAGCCTGAGGATGGCAGGAATGCATCTGAAGATTCCAAAGAGGAAGAAGAATCAATTAAGGAAGCAGAACATGAGAACATTCCCTTTTTTGATTTAGGGGGAACTGATCAAAATGCCTTTCAATAGGATACTGCTACAAATAGAGAAACATCGAATCTGGAAACCATCTGAAAAAAATCATTGAATATCACACTGTCCTTGAGCAACTGTATGAAAAGCGATAGAAATTAAATGAAAAGGAGCAAATGTTCAGGAACGTCTCTCTCAGCTTGAAAAGGAAGAAGAAATGTAGCTAGAAAAAATTCTCAGGAAAGAAGATGAAGAGACCCTGGGTTAAGCAATCCGACTCTCTCAAGCGATAATTCTTGCAAAAACTGCCGAGAAAGGTGTCGAGCTTGTTCGTCAACAACAAGTGAAATTACTTCTCCAAAAAAAGATTCAGCGGTTATTCTGAATCAATTCTGCTAAAGATTATTTTATCCAGAAAGCTCAAAAAATTCGCAAAGAAGATGAAAAGATCCAACAATTTGAACGTGAAGTTGAGCAACAAAGACTTAAGGCAGAACATCAGAAACAAGAAACCGACGAAGCTGCTAAGCTAAAGAGAAAGCAAGAAGAAGAAGCAGTAGCTGAACTAAGAAGAAAAGAGGAAGAAGCAGCAGCTCAACTGAGAAGAAAAGAGGAAGAAGCAGCAGCTGCTGAAGCCAATAGACAAGAAGAAGAGGTCGTTGCCGAAAGGGCAAGAATTGAAGGATCAACAGTTGCAAAGCAAAAAGATAAAGAGGAAGCAAACAGCAGAGCTCATCCTCAACCAGAGCCATCTACAGCTACATCTCAGAGTCAAACCAGCGGAGACTCTAGAGCACTGGCTGCATTTAAACGAACAATGTCTCCCGATCCCATCTTTGTGGCTGCACCTCATCTGCCCCATGATATTCTGAGACGGGAGATGGATCAGCGGATCCTTACTATTTTTTGATTTTGTCAAAAAGGGGGGAGAGAGAAGAGATGAAACTATGAAGCTGCAGTTGAAAATGATGGAGAGACGAGAAGAGGACCAGAGAAGGTGAGAAGAGGAGCTGAGATTGCGGGATGAAGAGATAAGAATGCAATTAGAAGCAATAAAGGCTTCTAGAGAACAAGAGTTGAAACTTTTCATGGAAGTGACCACAACTCTTAATGCGCCAGCTAGATCCTCCAATTCTGCCGCAACTTCCTCAAAGCCAAAGGACGCAGATTGATCAAAACAAGAAAAGGAGAAGGACAAGGATCAAGACAAGTAAAAGGAGTAATTCTGTTAATTTGAATCTTTTTTGTGTCTTCTTTTATTACCGCAGTTTTTAAACTTTTCATGTACTTGTAATCGAACACATATAGTCAAAAGTGTAAAACCGTAGGTTTGAAGACAACTACTCATTGTCTCTTACCTTGATTCTTGACTGGCTGAATTCACACATTCTAGTGTGATCAGCAATCCTTTCTCTTATCAATCTAATTTGATTTATATTAATCAAGAATGTTCTCTCCTATTCAGGGCGAAGATCAATTAGAGTAAGTCGAGTGTAAAAGAAGCACAGTTCTGAGTAGTATTAGATTAACAAACCTTGTAAACTCAGATCAACTTCATCTTCTTGCCGACTTAGATAGACTTAGAGGTTCGGTTTTGACAACATCAAAAAGGGGGAAATTGTTAGGTGTTTATGTACAAACCCCACCTTTAAAATTGATGTTTTGATGTGTCAAAACTATGTACCAAAGTCTGGGCCTTAGAGTTATTACCTCATGTAATCCTTGTATAGGATGATCGAGTTGTAATAGTCTAGGAGAAGAGAACTGTCAAAAACTGTGGAACAGTTTTTGATGAAGAAGTCATCCAGACGAGAAAATTGTTAAGGATAAAGGACTAGAAAAACTGAGCAGAGTAACAGACGCGGAAAACTGTACAAACAGTATTTCAACTGTCAAGGATTGTATATCAAAGAAAACTGTGGATATAGTTTTCCTAGAGAAACTGTCGAGAGGCGCTCACAGTTTCAGGAAAAGATAGTTTCACGTCAAAGGAATACGTGAATAGCAAGATGCCGAACAGTCATAAAAGAACATTAAAAAAGTCAATGAAAGAGACGAAGAAACACTCAATGTTGTTTGGCGTCTGAAACATTAAGTACAAACTGCCCTGCAAAAAGCTTAGCAGTGTTTCAAAAAAGGCAGAGGAGCAGGTCTACTTTACAGAGAAGGAAGGATAGTGATTGGACATCCTTCAAAATGTCTCTACTGGCTATTTTCAAATCTCCAACTCTAAATAGCAGGGTATGAGAGAAAAAACAATCGAATCAAGCACTTGAAAACCTTGTCGTCAATTTGCCGAATTTTAAACTCTAACACGTCGAAAGCTCTCAACCAAACGACATTATTTCTGTGGTTCATTTATTGAATTTGAGGAATTATTTCCTAGGGAATCTTCTGAGATTCACTGTGTGACCTTGTGTGCACGAGGATTAAGTCTTTCGACTTAATCTACTCTTTTGGTGTTCTTACTTTTCAAGTGAGAACACAACAACTTGATTTTCTAAGGAAAAGAAAGTTTTAACGGACGTTCTGGGAAGAACTAAACCATCCACCCACCGGAGAAGGAGAAGGGAGGTTTGTCCTCAATCCATTTTCGACGATTTTTAGTTCTGAGGAGACTTCAAGGTTGTACCTCGCTTCGAGGAACTGAAGAAGGAGTGAAGAACAACAGCCTGGGCGAGTGACGGTGGTCTCTACAACATTTTTCTATAGATTGTGAGGATTGTATCTTCATTACTTAGTGAATTACCGGATCAATTTTCAAAGAGTGGACGTAGGACTTAAGTCTCCAAACCACTATAACTATCCTGCATCATTTACAGTTTTACTTACTCTATGCATCATACAGTTTTCCATTGTATTTTAAAACCTTCAACACTAGTCTGAAAGTGTTGAAGTGTATAACTGTTGACTGCTCATAACTGTAAACCGGTAACCTAATATGCTGGCTAACACAAACTTTTGTTTTTAAAATTGTTACTTAAAAACTGAGTTAAGTTGAAACTGAAC
The DNA here is from genome assembly GCA_026898455.1 of Plectranthus barbatus. Lineage (NCBI taxonomy): Eukaryota > Viridiplantae > Streptophyta > Magnoliopsida > Lamiales > Lamiaceae > Plectranthus > Plectranthus barbatus. Next base: position 31,193 of record JAPKLW010001202.1, read on the forward strand.
TGTCTGCATTTAAGAGTGCGAGTAATTGTCTTTATACTTCCGCTGCACATAATACGTACTCTGATATGGGACCAACATACGGGTCCTCATAATGTACTTCATGAGTGGCATAATCAAAGAATCGCCATCTCTGGACCTCTGTTATCAACCATTCTTGATCGGAAGACTCGCCTAGTAATTCAGCAGGATATAAATTCTCAACTTCTGCGGCAACTTGAGTTTCTATAAAGATGCAAATATCTTTCGCCAGGAGCTAAGATCATCTCATCTCTCACCATGACATGAGGAAACCACTTTGCAATCCTCTTTGCTTTGTAGTTTCTGTCGGGTAGTCCTTCCATGGGCACTCGTTGAGTTTCTCCTCTAAACACAGACTCTCCATCAGTGACAGCACCAGCATCCTCCTCATCGTTAGATCTAGGAATGTCGCTGAGGGATATACCTGATACTTCAGCAGTGGGTGCACTAGAATCTGCTCCTTCAGATGTTGTAGTGATCTGTTGAACGCCTTCTGGTATACCTGATACTCTCCATTAGTGAACCCATGTTTTCTTCGTTGTCCTTGAGGTCAGCATTCTCCTTTCCTGCGACCTTATCTCTTAAATCAACAATCGGGATCTATACTGACTCTTCCACAAGATCGGCTTCTGCCATTATTGTAACGACCCAAATTTCTCATTGCTCAGCCAGTTGTTCCTTCTCATTTTCTTTCTCAACAACAGAAGTGCTTCCACCTTCCACAGCAGTATGTATCAAACTTCATTCATAATTTTCTTCAACACTTACGCTTCCCCCTGATTGGTGGTGGGCTGAATTGGCATCATTTCAGAACTCCTTTCTTATTGCGCAGGAGTCTGCAATCTTCTTGAGTCCTTTACGGCTTCTTTCAATTGTCTTATCTCAAGATCAGCAGCTGATTCAACATCAGGGTTTTCAAACCTTTCATCAGCAAACATGACCTTGCCTTTCCCTTTCGTGGCTTGTGCCTTCTCAACGTCTCTTGGAGTAATACGACTAGTTTGTTCTCCAGCTTGAATCTTGGCATTGCGCTCTGCACAGCTTGCCATAACTTCCACATAGTGAGAGTCCCTCTCATCAAGAGTCATCTGCAATCTGAACTTGACATAATCTCTCTGTTCGCGTGACCTCTGGAGCGCTTTCTGTTGTTGCATCTTCTTCCGTGATTCCTCTTCACCAGAAAATTTAAGCCTTCGTTTGTTGTTTTATCAGTGTTTTCTGTTGTAATCTCCTCGATGACATCTGGAATTGGTAGAGAAGTATCTACCTCTCGCACTGTGATTTTGATGGTTGTTCACTTAGATCTGTCGTGCTTTCCTTTGTTCTTGGGTTGTTCCTTATCACCTGCTAGCTATCTGCTCCTCTGCTGAGGTCTTCTTTGTGAACACCACTTCTCCACAACAGTTGGCTCAGGAGGTTGACAAGTTTTTTGTGACAGGATGTCGACCAAATTTTCAAGTTCAGTAAACAGGGCATCCTGTTCTGCTTTTTTCCTTTCTTCCTTAACTTCTTCGGTGGTAAGTAGAACATCAGTAGGCGTGAAAGCATGTCCATGGTAGGGATCCTCTTCGTAAGAGCATGGATCATCAGGATTGACATTGCACTTTCCTTTCGGAATCAAAGGATCTTCGAAACTCTTCAACGGTTGTTGTTTTCTGGTTGGCGGTATGTAGTCGGAGTAGATCAAATCCTCACTGCAACAATGTCTTCCTTCTGGTATGATTCCCTTCAGAATGTGGCTTATCTTTAATCCAAAGCCCATGTCTTGGGTAAATGTGTGATCCTTCTTCACATTCATGTTCTTGTAGACATGCGCTAGCAATTTGGTGTAGATGAACTTAGCCCAATTTCCATGAATTTGATCCTCAATCGCCATCGTGACAGCAAACTTCTTAGCACTAAGTTCAAAAAGCAAACCAACTTTGCCTACTATGATCGTTATGACAACCCGTGCTAGGCTCTTCATTGGCTCAGCCAGTGACTTCAGTAGTGGTGCTATCTTCCATGGCTCTTTGAAGGTTTCTGTCTTCCATCTTAGCCATCTCCTTTACATTTCGGCTCCATCATTGACTTTGTAGTTGGCTACATCTTCACCGTCGTTTCGGAGTTCGTACTTTACTTCCAAAACTTCTGGGCTTACCACAATCTTGATACCCAAAACACTTGTGGTGAAGAGCTTTTCATCTTTATCAACTACTGCACGAGCAATGAATTCTGCGACTATGTGCGGACGAAACTTCTTGGGTTCCACAAATAGATATCTCAATAGGTTTTTGCGGTCGAGTTTACTTATAAGAATGTCACACAAGTGCTTTCGGAATAACGGTTCGTAGAGTATCTTGTCCTTCTTGACTTGAGCGGTCCTATTTGGCTCGTTGGTGAGTTCACCGGGATCCTTACCATGACTTATGGCAACTAGGCGGTGGTATGAGATTGAATCATCAATGTCTTCTATCTTGTAGATGCCTGTGAACATCAATTGGAAAAGTTCAGGCTCTTCGGGCATGTTGGGTCGTCCAGATGATTCTGCAGGGACACAGGTGCGGTTGGAAGATTCCGCCATTGATGTTTCTTCTGAAAACTTCAAAAGGTGTAGAGCAGAAGAAATTTCAAAATCAGAAGTTATGGGAGTATTAAGGTATAGAATTCTCAAACTAAACTTCCTTTATACGATTCCAAGTAACTAGCTTTACTGTGAGGGATTGGATCTCTCCTTTTGATATGGATGAATCGACGGTTGGGCAGTTGGTGTCGGTTCGCCTTACGTCCCTCAGAGTTAAAAACTCATACATGGCTGACGTGTCTCCTAAGTATTCATCGCCGCCCTGAGTTAGAGTGTCTTTTTCAATTAATGCGGACCCTTTAGCTTCTCCATCAAAAGATAATCCCGCCTTTTGAGATATTTTGAAATAATTATCTCTTCCTTGTTTGCTGGTCAACATGCAAATATGCATTTGCTGAGGACGGTGTATCAAGCAATGTGAAAGGCCTATGCTGAGAGTTTGGACTCAGCATACGATTATCTGAGATACCCCTTTATTTAGAATGCAGTAGATCACAAAGTTTACTGAGAGCTTGGAATCATCATTTAAGTCTTTGATTCTGCTGTGATCTTAGCATTCATTAGACCTTGTTTGCTGAGAGCTTGGACTCAACATTTCCTTTAAGGTCTTTTATTCACTAGACGCTTATAATCTGCTGAGAGCTTGGACTCAGCAGTTACTCAAGTTGTATCCTTAGTCATCTACAAATATCTACTGAGAGATTGTGCTCAGCATTCTTCGGGGTTCTATCGAGAGCTTGGACTTAGTAGACAACACAGACTCTTTCATAATTTTTTCCTTGTTGGAACAAAGAGTCTCTTTACTGAGAGCTTGGTCTCAGTAAATATTTTCTTATTTTGTTTGCTATTGCCGAATAGCAATTTACATCAATCTGCTAAGAGCTTGGACTCAGCATTCACTGGATATCTGCTGAAAGCTTGGATTCAGCAGTTCTTCTAGAATCTTTAGATTCAATGAATCCTTTAAATTCACGAGTATTTTACTGAGATCTTAGACTCAGTAAGTGTTGGAAATCTACTGAGAGCTTGGACTCGGCATTTAGCAGAGAATGTTTTGCTTGAATTGATTCTTCATTTCAGCTATCAAGCACTCTGCTTCTGACTGGGGTTGGGGAGACCTTAAAGAAATTCCTATCTTCTAATTTTCCTTTAAGTTTTCAATCTTTTCATGGAAAATAATCTGATTTTTTATAGGATTCTATACACACAAGGAGTGTAATGATCTAGCATTTTGACTTAGGTAGTTATACTATTTGAGACAACAGAGTATTGTCATCAAAATGGACATTTTATTGATATCATTGATTTACAAGAGTTACACTTCGCAAAGTATAATACTAGAAGTTTACAATGATGAATTTATCTTTGGACTGCTCCAAATAATGCATTTGCTAGATCTGCTCCTTCTTGGTCATTTCCCGAGCTCATTGCTACAAGACACCCCACTTGCACAGCAATGTCTTCTGTCAAGGCTGTGAGATGTCTTGTATGTAGACATCTCTTCAGCTTCCAACCTTGTTTCTTTCCTGTAGACACTTCAACAAAAGGAAGAAAATCCAAAACCTGCAGATCTCACCATCTGCATTGATCGGTGCTCTTGTCCACATACTTCATATCCACTAGCTCTTAGTGACATGCTGTCATCCATACATTTTGTATGGTGAGTATCACCGGCATCACTCACGAGCTTTGCTCTTCAGATGCTAAGTAGATGATTTATGTTGAATCTACTTCATCTGAAGGCCTTCCCATGATCTCGTCTTCTTCTCCATGGTTTGAAGCTTGATCCTAGAAGAAGAGATTGGAAGAAATTGAATGGGGCTTTTGGATGCCTTAAGTGATTGGCACCAAGAGGGCTTTCCCATTGCTTGTGACTAAGGAATATCCATCTTCAGACCCACCTGACAGACTTATATCGCTCCAACGAGAAAGTTGGCATGGCCTGATAGAATGGACCTCTTATCTCCATTCGGTTCTAATATCAGAAAACTTATCGTCCATGGTGAACCGAGAATTGAGAGAATCTTCTTACATATGATCTTTGTGAAGATTACAACTCTTCCTCTCAATTTGGTGACTTCCAAGTCACGCTGCTCGAACCTATTCTGAAGGCGTTTTGGTGAAGTGGTAGAGGATTGATCACTGTAATTTCTACAGATTAATTATAGAAATAGTGGCAAATAAATTTGTAAACCCGAAAGTTAACGATCCAGGGGAATGAAGCAACAAAAAACCTTAAGTACTAAATCATAAGTTCTCAAAATACTGGTCAGGA
>JAPKLW010001202.1:36058-52274 GCA_026898455.1 Plectranthus barbatus
AAAAACTTGGGTCTGAATGTCTTCCCACAAAAATATGTCTTCAAACATAAACCTAAAAACTCTTGGAATCTCTAAAATCTGAAATCTGGAATGAAGCATGATAAAAAGGTCAAAAGGTACTCTCAAAATCGACATTATTAGGATATTTATAGAGGTGGGGGTGTATCCTATCAATTCTAGGGCTAAAGATATGAATAAATCCAATTTTTATCAGATTTCCGCTCCAGCAGAGAGGCTCACATCGATCGTGGCTGATCCACGTCGATCGACGAGGCTTCCTGGTCTCCGTCGATCGATGCTGATTGGCGTCTGTCGACGCGGCTTCTCGTCCCTTCTGCGCGGTCTCACGATTTTGGCCAAAACTTCCTCCTCCAAACTCCGATTGACCCGATTCCAGTTGCGTTGGAGAGCTAACTCAAAGCATCATCCATTTCCATGCGCCAATAGCCAGAATTCCTCTTGTGGAAAAACTCTTCACTGCTACTCTTACACGTCACTGCTTCCGGAACGGTTTTCTCGTGAGTTTAGGCCTAAAAACCTGCATAAACATCAAAACACACCTAAAACCACCTAATATTGACATCATGCATAAAATATATATATAAACTCAATAAAACTACATAAAATAATATAAAAATAATATAGATAAGTGAGTGAAATAATGAACTTATCAAGGATGACATTTCTGGTTTTTCTTGAGCAACAGGGTTTTAATAGAGAAGGGAATGAAGGAATAAGGTGATTGTAGGTTTCAAGGATCTGGGATATGAATTCCTAAGTGACTATCCTCTCCTTAAATAGATGAATTTGCCCTACAGATTTGTTCACCCAATCACTTCGTCTGCCTTGGGAACCGACGGTTTTACAATGACTTTCCACGTGATCGCTATTTTCACAACTAAATCATCTTGAGCTTTGAACGAGATCTTGGGTAATGATAGCAAATATGTATCGTCACTTCATCAATGATGATGATTTTAATTGATATGTCGGTTGAGTATCCCAATATTTATTCCCTTTCTGAATCAATTTCCCAAAATTGATTCAGCATATATTGATTCAGTAGTCCTTTTCTTCTACTGAGACCTGGGATTCAGTTAATCTACGAAAATCAATATTCTTCAATATTTGATTATCTGCATTGCTGCGAGCTGGGACTCAGTAATTCACAAAATTTTGACATTTTTTTTCTGAAGAGCGTGAGCTGGGACACACTCTTATTCCGCATAATCTTCAAGAAATCCAAGTAGCTACAAAATTCCAATACTTGAGAAAACCAAGAACAAAATGAGAGCTGGGACTCATTCTTCAATAACCTCATCTAATTTCAATAGACCGAGCTTGAAATAAAGCTCCTTAAATATGTTTTCTGCTAGAGGTTTGGTAAATATGTCTGCTTGCTGATCCTCTATTCTGATATAATCTATGGAGATATCCTTTTTCTCAACATGATCTCGAATGAAGTGATGTCGGATATCGATAAGTTTTGTCATGGAATGATGTACTGGATTTCTCGTGATGCTCATCGCACTATTGTTGTCGCTATATATAGGAACACAACGAATGTTGACTTCATAGTCTTGAAGTTGTTGCTTAATACACAGTACTTGTGTACAGCAGCTGGCGGTAGCCACTTATTTTGCTTTTGTTTTGGATGTTGCTATGGAATGATGCTTCTTGCTGAACCAGCTTATCAGCTTGTGACCAAGGAATCGGCATGCTCCACTTGTGCTCTTTCGATCAATTCAGCAGCCTTCGAAATCTGAGTCCGAATATCCTACGAGTGTGAGATCATCTGCTGCGGGATACCAGATTCCTAACGATTTTGTTCCTTTCAGATACCAGACAATCCTTCGTGTGTACTCCATGTGAGATTTCTTAGGATTAGTTTAATATCTAGCACATACGCCTATAGCATACGAAATGTCTGGTCTGCTGGCTTTCAGGTATAGCAGAGAGCCAATCATTCCTCTATATGCTGTGGGATCCACAGATTCGCCTTCTTCGTCCATTAAAATTTGAAATGTCGTGCTCATGGGAATCCGCAGTGTCTTCGTCTTCTCTTGACATAATTTGCTGATAAGATCCTTGGTATGCTTCTTCTGATGAATGAAAATCCCATCACTGGAATGCTGAACTCGCAGACCTAGAAAATATGACATCTTTCCTATCATACTCATCTAAAAGTTAGTCTTCATAAGTCGAGCAAATTTCTCACAGAGATTTAGATTTCTTGATCTAAATATGATGTCATCCACATAGATTTAAATGAGCAAAATGTCTTCAGCATCTTTGATCAAGAATAATGTCTTGTCAATCTTCCCTTTCCTGAATCCATTCTTCAGCAGAAACTGTGATAGCGTCTCATACCAAGCTCTTGGGGCTTGCTTTAGACCATAGGGAGCTTTCCTTAGTTTGTACACCTTGTTTCCGCGCTCGAATCCTGGAGGTTGCTCCACATAGACTTCCTCCTTTAATTTGCCATTCAGGATTGCGCTCTTGACGTCCATCTAAAAGACAGTAAAACCATGATGGGCAGCATATGCTAGGAATAACCTGATTGCTTCACGTCGATCTATCGGAACAAAAGTTTTGTCGAAGTCTACTCCTTCGCACTGTGCATATCCTTTAGCCACTAGTCTGGCTTTGTTTCAAATGACGAGTCCATTTTTGCCTCGCTTATTCTTGAATACCCATTTGATTCCAATCATTGATTGATGTGTTGTCCGATTAACAAGATCCCGTACATGATTCCTTGTGAATTTTGATAGTTCTTCTTTCATTGCGTTGATCCAGTCAGCTGATTTGAGTGTGTCTGCTACTTTGGCAGGCTAGCAGGGCGTTGTGTCTGGTTCGGATTAGATCTGCAATATCTCCTAGAATTGCTTTAGTGGGATGGTCTCTGAGCAGCCATTTTGGTCTTTGTAGCTCTTTTATTGGAATGACTTGACTGCTAGACGTTCCAATGGGTTCTTCTGAGACTGGTACATCAACAAGCTTTAGATTTTCCAAATTGTCTGCTATGCTTGTTGGAGTGTCTTTTGCTGAATAACTATCTTCTGGCATATCGTTTGCTGGATTCTGGTTTACTGATGTAGTACTTCTACCTTTAGCAGTCTGCTCCTGGTTGACTTCAGCAGAATTGTCTTCAGTAGTTCTCTGGCTATTCTGGGAACCTTCAGTTGTATCTTCATTTTGCTGAATGACTTCATCTCCTTGAGTTCCCTTTTGATGTGTAAGCTCTTTGAGAGAATTTATGGTGGCTTCAGCATACCAATTGCATCACTAGCCCTTTTGACTATCGGCTGATCAGTCAAGGTCTCCAGTAGAGATGATGATTCACTCATTAACCTAGTTGGATCAATCGGTTCAGCTTCAGAAATATTCGAGCCCGAAGGTCCATTGACATCATTTGTTTGAATTGTAGTGGTCCTGTGCACTAAAGTAGCTTTATAAAAAATAACATTGCATGTTATTTCCACAAGTTTGGTTGTCTTGTTAAGCACTCTATATCCTTTTTGAGATGGATGTCCATATCCTAGGAACACTCCTTCGTCAGCTTTGGGAGAGAAAGTACTTAACTTCGACTTCCCATTGTTATGGAAATAACATGGTGAACCAAAAACACGAAGATGAGCTAAGGAAGGCGTACAACCATGATATATTTAATAGGGAGTCTTGTTGAAGCAAATATTCTACAGTTATCTCATGTGATTCTGAGCAATAAGAATCAACAGTATCATGCATATTCTGAGAAGTAGAGGCATTAGGCAGAATAAAGTTTGTTACCTGGTTTCCTGCGGCAGCTAGAGCTAATTCTTTTGTCTGCTCTTCATTGATATCTTCCATGAACACCATGAGAACATCCTCTTCATCTTCTGATGAGTAACTTTCATCGTCATAATCTGGGATGTCTGGTAGTTCCGTCCTTATCAATAATGCTTTGGTGACAGCCTGTGATGCTCGCCTTTCGAACATCTTTCTCAGTCTTTCCCTTTCCTCAGGATCTACTCGTGGGCATTCAAATTTTAGATGATTTTGGGAATTACATTTGTTGCATGTCCTTGGCGCTTTCTTGATATTCTTGTTATCTGCTGGTTTACTAAGCTAGAAATCCTCCTTCTTCCCGTTGGCTTTCAACAGCAACTTCTGCAATTTCTTTATTTGTTCTTCCAGTTTGCTAACTAAGCATTCTGCTTCTTTGAATTGAGATTCGTTGGTGGAAGGAATCTCCTTTGTTGAACTGGACTGAGCTGGTCGATCGGAGTGGAATGATTTCTTTGTTTTCCACTTCTATCCGTCTTTCTTCACAAAGATTGCAACATCCTCGACTGGTTCCTCAATGATTACTACAGCACAAACAACTTCATTTTTGTTGATCTGTGTGATGTCCCATTCATTGGCCTTCAGTTGAGAAAATACTTCTATGGTGTTGATTGCTGACATATCTTTCTCCTTTAAACTAGTTACTTTGACAAACCAGTCCTCCTTTTGAAGGCTTGAGAGAATCTTTCAGTTAATGTCGGGAAGCTCGTACGTTCTTCCTAGTTTTTTTAACTCAGCTACAATGTTGTTGAATCAGGCCTCCATGTCCTTGATGGTTTCACCTAGAATCAATCGAAAAGATTCATATATGTTACCCATTGTTGTAACTTGTTTCTCTTCATTTGATCTGTTTCTATATTTAGAGTACCAAGAAAATCCCACATTTCTTTGGTATTCTCGTACTCCAATGCTTCTGCCATTAGAGTAGGTGATAGGGCACCAAAAATTAAATCCATGGCAACATAATTTAGTTGGTCACAGGCTCGTTCTTCTTGAGTCCATTCTTCAAACAACTTGTCCACCATTACGTCTGGTCCTGCTACGTGTTATTCGACCCTTATCTTAACCTTTTGGATCTTAATTGGTCCTTTTTCGATCACTGGTCTCATTTCAGGATGTATGTTCATCAGTGTGATAAACGACCTCCTTTTCCATGTAGAGTAGGATTCTGGAGAGAACTTTGCAAGCTTTGCATTGTTCGCCATTACTTTGAACCTAAGCTAAACACAGAAACACAGATATGCAAGAAAATCTGGATCTAGTCCTAAGTGACTCAGAGGCAGCTAGTCTGTATAGACCAACCTGGCTCTGATACCACTTGTTGGTCCCAGGTTAGAGTGTTTTATGTGCAGCGGAAGTATTAAAACAAACTTGCACGTATATTGCTAAGGTCTCGACTTAGCAAGTGTTAATCAAATGTGTTTTAGCTCGAATATTGATTAAGTTAACTTGAAATTTATGCTACAACACTTGATGTGTTGAGTATCAAATACTTGAATGTGTAGTAACGAAATAAGGTAGTAAAGACAAAAGGATTTATAGTGGTTCGAACAATTGTTCTACGTCCACTCTTCAGTCTTATGACTGAAAGTTCACTAGAAGAATGAGTACAAGGTCAGGCCCAATCTCTAACGTTGACCAGCTCCTCCTGGTCAATGCACACCTTCAAGCACCTTGATCTCCAATCTTCAACCGGTGTCGCTCCGTAGAGTAAGGACAAACCTCCCTTCTCCTTGGACGTCTATTGTTCGGAGTTTTATAGATCTTCCTAGAACCCATCCTTGTGTTGGCGATGCCCGTAAGAATCACGCTTGCACAGCAATCGTGACTACTAGATTCTTTCAAAAGTAGAAATAATCCCAAAAAGTAACCTCGAAGCTTAGCTTTGCCGGTCTCGGCATAAGTGAAAAGGAGTGAGCGGTATTACTCAGGAAATAAGAGATTAATTAATTATGGCTGATTGTCTTAAGTCAAATTAATTAATGAATGTCTAAAACCTTAAATATGTGGATCATGTTAGTTTGGTGCAACCCTTTCCTAATAACGTGGTAATAAAGGGGCGAGTCAGCATTGTTACTGTGGTGAAGGTTAAAACAATGTTTTGTTAATTAATTATGTTCTGGGTTGAACAGGGAAGAATTAATTAAAAAAGAGGGCCCACTTTATTATTTACATCTGGTCCCTGGTCTGGCCCATGAACTGCTCAAGCCCATTAGGGTTAGAGTTTCTCAAAACCCACACTATATATAGGCCTTCTCTCTATCAGATCACATTAGAGATTCAGTATATTGAAATAACTGAGAGAGAACGGCGGCGGCTGATCCGGAGGGAGAGATTGATCGATTTCTCTAGAACTCGGATCCAACTTGGTAGATAATCCTCACCAGATTTCCAATGAGCAAGGGAACAGATCAGAACATCAGATCTGTAGGAACAACTCCCAACGCCATTGTTCAGATTCAGATCCAGATCTACTTCATCGTTATTGTCTCCCATCTAGATCTGTAGATCAAACGGTGAAGATCAGGTATTCCTAAATTCCATCCTCTGCAATTAATTTTGTAGGAGCATGCATAGGGTCGCATGGTTTATTTAATTGAAATTTATTCCTGATATCCTAAGAACGATCCTTGGCAAGAATTTAATAATGGCAACTCATGTTGTCCATCGTAGACTCAAACCCTACAGTAATGGCTTCTTGACTTCATGCAGTCCCCTTTCGGAATGTCTCACCAGCAATCTTTGGACCACAAATATGCATGATCAGTTTAAGGAAGATGGAAAGAATATTAATTGTCACATTTGATGTACTTAGATTACTTTGTGTTTGTAGTTAGTTTTAACACTACACTATTACCAAACATATGTAATTTTGAGAATTATTAAAATGCTATTTTATATTGTTATTATTTGTGCATGGGTAATTTAAATAAATTATTTTATTATTTTTACAGGATTTACAAAATTTAAAAATAAATAAAGAAATAAAAGACAACGCAGTTCACCGCGTTGTCTATTAACCTATAGACGACGTGAACCTCCGCATTGTCTATATGTTAATAGACAATGCGGTGAGACGCGTCGTCTATTAACAGATAGACAACGTAGTGAACCGCGTAGACGACGCGGTTCACCCGTTGTCTATTAGCATTTTCCAATAGACTAAATATAAATAGACCATGCGAAAATTTTGAATATACTACGCGATTTCTGCGTTGTCTATTAGCTTTTTTGTTGTAGTGATTACAACAGAAGGGGTTTTATAATATCTAGCGATTTCACTCTCAACATAATGGAGAAGATTAGCTATAACCACACATCATAAGCATAACAACACATCATCTCATCATACTTCTTAATGGTTTAGCAAGTAAATTCCTCCAACTCTTATAATCCAACCCTCATGAGACTTATTCAAAGAGCAAACATGAAATAAGCTAAACCAGAATCTCACATATTTCATTGCACAAGCCATCATGATCATCAAGCCTACTTTTCTTTTCTTCACATTGGATTACATGCAAACCTCTCCACTAATGTTGTTCTCAAATCCAAAGGATCATAAGGACTTTTCAGCTTGTAATGATAGGCTAGGTTCAAGGTTCGATAATATGGATAAAGTTACTAGATCATGAGCATTCCCAAGACTTCTACACCTATCTTTCATCCACAGATTTCACCAAGGGTGGTGCCTCACAATTTCCTCTCAAACCCTCTATTACATTTCTTATTTATTCCCCCTTTTTTCTTTTTCTTTTTTCAATAAGGACAGAATGCTCCGAACAAACACATGTTAACTACATGTTATAGCCTCTCTCAGCACGTAATCTTTCTTTTTTTCTTTTTTTTTAGAGCAACATAACTTGATATGTTTTTTGCAAGGCACCCTCACCCCCAAACTTAGAAGTCAACATTGCCCTCAATGTTGTAAAAGTACCTAAGAATGCTCATAGAGGTGCAAAAATAATTAGAAAGAATAGGAATAAAGGAATAATGATATAGGGTAAAATAAAAAACTTGGCAAAAAGGCGCAAAATAGGATCAAAGGAATACGTTATTTAAGTGAGGTCACAAAAGATCTAGGCTGCAATTGAACAAATATGGCCTTCATCATATCCAAAAGAAATGATCACACTAAAATTTTGCCTCAAGTAAAACACAAATCCAATGCAGAGGTAGGTTCTCACAATCCTAAGCAAAGCATATGAAAGCATGATCACCTTCAAAAGCTTATTCATGAACAAAACACAATTTTTTTTTTCAAAACATGATAAGCACATGCTATTGCTAGGAGGATTACTGACCATTTTGGAATTCATCAAGCTAAAACACTAGAAATATTTTGAGATAAGTATTGTGTTGCAGATGAGTATGCCCGCAAGCTAAGAATGCAAGGGACAATCTCATCATCGAGCATGAGAACCAGCACGATAACACGAACCACTTCTCAAGCCAAACATAACAAAAGACAAAACATAGATAAACATCCACAAAAGTAAACAACGTCCAGGCACAGTAAAATCAAGGACAACCTCATCGAAAAGTAGAGAAATAGGGACATAAACAACTAGAAATCCTGCATAGGGAGGAGAACTATCAACTGCTCGAGGCTGAGGTTGGGTAGTGGCAAGGGTGTTGTGCATTTTGGTTGAAGAGGTTGAGCTACTGGAATAAGCAAAAATATAAAGTTGGGTGAAGATAGATCTGCAGATTTTCATAGCTCCCGTGCCTTTGTACTCATGATGAAATTTTTATTTACCTGCTGAAAATGAAACTAGACAAGAAACCATCAGTGAAATGCAAGGGGTCAGATGTAAGCCCCCACAACAATTATTTGTGCCAACATAAATGCATCATAATATTATGGACTGAAAAAGAATGGAGCACTACAATTCTCAGCAAACTCTCAACAGATCTAATATTAATATCTCCCCCAAACTTAGCTCACAGACAAGCTAAAATCACACCTCACAAACTCAACTCTCAAACGAAACCACACATGATTTTTTTTAAAATTTATTTTTTCATTTAAAATTAAAGACCATTAAAACTGAAATGAACTAAATGCAAGTAACAAAGTAAAGGAATAAAAGAGATATTTACAATAAATTAGCTCGGGTTGTGTTAAAGAGGTGAACCTTAAGCACGAGACAACCTGAAGTACCTTCTCCTCATGGTTTGACCCCATTGGTAGAAGTCTTCTTCTGGTTGACAATTCTACCAAAGTTTTAATTAACTCCTTGCCTTTTCACCTTAAACTCTCTCCCAGGATTTCCTTCTTTCTATTCCATAACTCTTTTCCTGGTATAATTGTCTTGTTGTTGTTCCACAAAACCATTGCAGCCTTCAATAAGCAATATCTCATCCTTAGAACTCGGAGAGGTGAACTCATCACCCATGTACCAAACATCAGGGGGTTTTGAATTTTTCATAGGTAATTTATCTTTTTCATCCAATTAATCAAACTCCACATGAGGTGACATGGTATTCAACACCAATTTTGATTTTTGAGTGGAAAGTGTAGGAAGCTGAAATTCCCCTTATGACAACTCAAGCACATCAGACTTTAAAAAGCCTCATATCTTACTACCCTCTGACTGAAGCCGAGCAAATTGATACTCTATATAATCTCCCAGCTCCTCAGTTTTAAGTTAATAATTCTCAACTAGCTTCAACTCAGTACACACTCCTTCGAGCCTTTCTTGAGCAAGAACATCTAAGATTTTCTTTAATTGTGCATCCCCACTTTGCTTTTTGAATCTTTGTGGAAAAAGTAGAGATGGGGAAACAAATTGAATCGCAGAGGTTTGATGTTGAGGCCATGCTGCATGCATCGGTGTAGCATCCTGCTTTGCCTGGATCTTAAATTCTTTCTCATCGGACTTCTCAACTTTTTTTATTGAAGATGACTCAGCTCCCTCTTCTTGAACAGGGGTTGGACTTCCAATTTGTAGGCCACTCTTCAGAGTTAGCACATTGCATTGCTCTTTCCCTGCCCTCTGATTGACATTGTCACTCGGTAATGAACCTTGTGGTATTTTTTTCATCTTATTGGCAAGTTGCAAAATCTGCACCTCAAAATTACTAATCGAAGCTTTTTTACTCTGAATTCTTGCTTCACTCTTCACAATGAATTCTTTCATTAAAGCTTCCAAAGAATTAAATTGATTTTGGGACGGAGCTTGATCTTGTCTCACATGTTGTGGATGTGGAACACTAGGTGGTATTCTTTGCTTGAATGATGGTTGGGTTGCAGTAGATGTAGCTCATTGATTTGACCATGAGGAGTTAGGGTGTTGATTCCCTATGTAGCACACCAAAACAGGATTCCAAGGACATCTCTCAAAATGATGACACTCATCACAATGAATACAAGAGACATGAGATGTGACTTGATTAACCACTTGTGATTTGGGTGGAACACCTTCTGAACATAATTTCTTCTCAATATTCTTCATCATATTACCCATAGATTCCATTTCAGCTGTAAGAGCTGACAATACATTAATCTAATGATTCTCAGCTCCTCTCCGAGTTGGTGTAGCTCTACTATTTGCGCTCTGAAAATTGTTGTTGGAGATTATTTCCAAAATTTCAAATGCCTCATTGTAAGTTTTTGAAAGAAAAGCTCCATTGGTTGAAACATCCAAAGACATTCGAGAAGAAGAATCTAGACCACTGTAAAAAGTTGCCATTTATATGTAGTGAGGAATTTAATGGTGTGGACATTTCTTTAACAGATCCTTAAACCGTCGTCTTCTTGCCTAAAGGATGTAATATTATTTTGGAACTAGGCATTAACCTCAAAATGATCAGTTTCAACTTCAGGTTGTATGATGTCCGAGTTCTGCTCCTCAAACAATGGGTTGGCAAATACCAAATTAGCCTTATTTTTATATTCAGCCATATCAAGTACAATCTCATAGTATTCACTCCATTCCCAGCTCCCAGATTAGCCATATGAGTTCTCTTTTCCTCTTTCTTCTTATATTCCTTCTGAAGGTTCTTTCAATTTATGGATCAAAGACGAGACACACACTTACAGCCTAGGACCGCTTTGTGGAGGTCTTTTGATTTTATTTAGAAAATCTTGCTTACTATTTTTAATTCAAAAGGTTTTCAACCGCACAAATAATTTTTTTGACATTATATTTTACTTCATTTTTACATGTAATTAAAAAAGTTCCGAAAAATCCATAATATAATTCCCACATAAAAATAAATATATAAGCTTGCGATTAAAGCAGTGAATAATAAAAGCAGTAAAACATTCTTTCTTATTATCTATAACATGCTTGAGCGCAACTAATAAATCACACAGCATACAAAAGCAATTAAAACAAACTAAAATATCCTCGTGGCACTAAAATCATAATAAAAACCTATTCTATTACTATTTGGAATAAAATACTGGACTTCAAATTTTCATTGGGCCTCCTTGTCACAAATTAGTTCCAACGGGGCATTAGGGTTTGTGATTTGAAAATTGGGTCCAACAATTAAATTCTGAACCCTAGGGTTTGCACCAGATTGTCACCGATCGTCAAACCACAAATTACCACCACAGTTGACGACAACAGCCAGCAGTCGGCCAGCCTCCTACCAACCCTATCACCGCTTGCTGCAATAGCCGCACGGCTGAGCGTCGCCTCATACGCACGCATGCGGCACAACTGCACACGCCTTCGGGCGTCGCCATTGCCACTACCTGTAGTCGCGCGTCTGCGGCATTACTGCTCATCGTTGTGTGTCACCTTTGTTGGCACGGCAGCCTGCCACGCCGTAGCCTCTGCTGGGATCTGTTCTTCGTGTTTTTTCTTTTGCGAACCATTACAGATTGAAAATAGAAAAAATACGAATAGATCTAATGTATTACATTGATTTCCAATCAATCTAATCATAGATTTTCATATGATTTTGCAAAAACAATTTATTCCAAACACGAATAAACCACCGCAGATTAAACTGAACGCATTGCCACGAGGAAAATAAAAACCAAACCATCCATAGAAGTAAAATAAATTCATGCATGCATTCGACAATTATTTTTACCAATAAAGCCATGAAATAGAAACATAGCTCTGATACAATTTGTAGGGATTTTTGTTGTCATGAATTGAATCACAAAATCCAAATAAACCCGGATCGTTCATGGATGTCAAAATAATTACCATTCAATATTTAAATCCTAGCATGTTCCTATGAATTTAATGCAAAGGATTTAAGATTACCTTTTTAATTACAGATTTGAATCTGGTTCTTACTGAATCCGAATCTGATTCCACCACGCGTATCTTTTAAACCTGCGGAACAAGAAATCAATATTTTAAAATATTAATTTAATATTTAATTAATAGAATAAGATATTAGATATATATAGTGGTCTCCAGCCTAGACCTTCACATTTGTATCCCTTGCTTTCAATCCAGCTACTAATGTAGGATAGGGTAGAATTTCTTCCTCCCTCTCACTGTTGGCGCCGCCCCTCTGTCTCACTCTCTATGGTTTCAATTGTTGTGACTTATGAAATTTGAGAGGCGTGGGCTATTTATAATACTACGGTAAAACACTAATGGGCTCCAATAGGCAATTAATTTGGACCAGACCTGGGACCTAATGCATAACAAAGTGGGTTTTTAAATGAATTAATTCCCATGTTCACAACCCAGGAAATAATTAATTAATTAATATTAATTCTTTTTCACCACAGAATTAATACTGACCTACCATTTTATTACCACGTTATGGGAACAGGCTGAATTAACTTGATAAATCCCCATATTTAAGGTTACTAGCATTCATTAATTAATTGGAGCTTCTGGCATGCTTCACTCAATTAATTAAAATCTTCTTCTCATGAGAAGTACCACTTAAACATTATCACTCATTCTTGAACTTAATTAGTCTGCAGGACTTGAGCATGATGAACCTTATTGAGCTCCTTAGGGAATGTCCCCATTCTATTACTCGGATATTGTAATCTAACTCCAGTCATCAAAACGTTCTACACAAGCTTCTGTTACCCAAGATGCGGGCATACGAGCACATTACCCAGGCTCTCCACCGCATACTTTAGGGTTTATATTCAAAAAAGACACGAGATCTTGTATTCTCTGTGGTTAGACAGATGAATGCATCTCACAATACACAACCGCACGTACTAGCATATCAAGTGATCAAGACAAATCACTACTATCCGACTATGCCACAACCTACACCAATAAACTTATCCTCAACATAGTCACATCTGTGATAATTATATTTATATCTCGCTAGGTCAAGCAATCCATACGATCTTCTACAATCTACAACACGCCATATGATCTCCCTATCGACGAGATAAGTGGATATCGTTATTATCGTATATAAGTTTGTTTACAAATAGGAGATAAAGCTAACTTATACACACTGTAATAAATGCTTTCAATATACAAAACCCAACAATGGTTTGTTGAGGTAATGCTTCAACTTCTCGAGTGCTCGTGCACAGTCGTCTGTCCATTCAAACTTCTTTCTGCTCCTTAAGGCTACGAAAAAGTTTTGTGTTCTTTCAGAGTATCTTGAAATGAAACTGCTGAGGGCCGCCAGTCTTCCTATTAGTCACTTCATCTATTGGGATTGCGGGGGTGCGGGATGTTGGTGAGTGCCTTGATTTGCGTTGGGTTAGTTTTGATTCATCTTTTATTCACGATATAGCCTTGATATGTGTGTGAAATGACCAATTCATTGATACTCTTGAGTGCTTGATTGTGTTCATTTCACCCACATATCATAGGTTTTTGTTCGTTTTGGTGTTTTGTTGTGTTGGTGTTGTGTAGGACCTTAAATGAGCATTTTTCATCAAGTTTTGCCCATTTTTGGTGAAAAATCGACTTGGATCGTGCACAAACCTTTGAAATATCAACCCGAATGAGCAGAGGAGCAGCAGGAAGATTACAAAGCCAAATTCTGGTCTAGAAAAGGTTGGGTTCGGGCGAGATTTTCCTCTATAGGGCAGATCTTGACCGAACCCTACAGAGCTCGGCCTGAATTTTCACTATAGAGGCTAATCCTGGTTGAGCTGGTTTCAGCCGAGGCGAGATCAATTGTGTTGTTTTGGTGGTTTTTCAGTTTTGAAGCATCCAGGTCGAAATTGAGGTCACTAACATGATATAAATGCTGGAAGGACGGATGGGGAAAGAACTTTTTGCGAAATTAGAGCGGTTACTCATTCAATTCTCACTTCCCACTCATCCAAAACCTCAACCTAGGTGGATCTCAAGCCAATCCAATCCAATTGGAAGAGACATGAAGACTACGGTGTAGATCAAGTCCAAAACCACTCAATTGGGGAAATTTTCAACATAGCTTTTCTATTGTAATGGATTTGTACCATTTTTATATTGAATTGAACCGAATCAAAGGTATGCGTTGCTAATTCCTTGGGGATATTGGTTGAATGAAGCATTGAATTGTTTGATTGAGCTTGAATTGTTGAGATAATGCATGTTTTAGTTATAGCTTTCCTAGTTAGGTAGTTTGATTTACTTGTTGCCTAGGATAAACAACCACTCAACGACTTAATTCGTACTTAGATACAACCGCAATTCTTAATTAGCTAGTAATCTAATGGGCGAAGTGAGAAGTTCCTGGATTGATAAAATTATTCTTGTACTCACACTAGAGTATCAATTGGGTGTATTGATTGAGAATTTAGTGCACATCAAGTTTTGGCGCCGGGGACTTAATTGAGTAGGTTGCTAGATATTAGTGAACTTGAGTTGCTTGTAGTCTAAGTGTTTGTTTGATTGTTAGTTTAATTTGAGATTTTTGTTTGTTTGTTGATTGTAGCTTTTTGGTTTTTGTAGGTGGTGAATGATTACGAGGTCCAAAGCTCGGGTGTTAGAAGCACAAAAGTCGACAAGAAGAGTTCAAGGAGTAGAATTCAAAATGGAGGATCGAAGAGATGAGACGAAAAGGATGGATGAACTCCAAAGGCAATTCAAATAGATGAAAATAGTTTTCAATGGAAGAAATGAGCCTTGGAGGCCTCTCCAAAATCTTTTATGACCACAAGGAGACAATGCCACGGGAGGATTCCGGTTGGGGGTCAATGCGACACAATTTGAGATAAAGCCACAACTCGTGCAAATGATCCAAATCAATCAATATAGTGGCCATCCGACAGAAGATCCTAACGCCCATATCTCCCGGTTATTAGAGATAACTGACATGACCAAGATAAACTAAGTGCCTCAAGACCACATTCGGAGAAGACTTTTCTCATTCTTGCTTAGAGACGGGGCAAGGCATTGGTTTGAAGGTCTAGACAAGAAGAACATTGCCTATTGGGATAAGCTGCGTGAAAGTTCCTCTTCAAGTTTTTCCCTCTGACCCTTACCTTAAAGCAGAGAGCCGACATCACCTTACTTGGTCAAAGGTACGATGAGCCACTATACGAGGCTTGGGATCGTTTCCAGTACTTGATCCGAAGGTGCCCAAGGCATGGTTTGTCAATAAGCCAACAAATATGCCAATTCTACGGGGGTCTCAACTACGAGACTAAGGTGATGATGGATGCCTTATCGGGAGGCGTATTCCTTGATCAAGAGGAGGATTGATGTCGTGTAAAAACACTCGTCAAGTTAAAATTATCAATCTAAGGTTCTTTTCAACTTCGCCCTGTAGATTACTCTTTACTCATATGGAATTTTATAGTTAGGCAAAACTTTAGTCGTTGAGTTGTTCTATCAATTAGGCAAAATCGTAAACTAGGCTAAAGCGTAAATGAAGAAAAACACAATAACAATCATAATTGAATAGAAACTTGTAAATCAACCAATCAAACTTCTCAAACTAGGTAGACAAAGTAGCAAGTTCAATCAATGAGATAAGAGTGGGTGTTGTGTGGAGATCCAATGTGTTCAATTTAGATCAAATCATGATGTAAGCTCAATTTAATTCCTATGAAATTGAGCAATCCACTCTAAGGTAGCTAACCCCTTGTCACGATGAGTTAACCGTAGATGAACCTAGCAATCTCAAACAGTCACGTTATCGATTTCTAGTCCACTCCTTTTAGAACGTAGATTTTGGCCCTATGACCTATTTCTGCAAATGGATTATATTTTGAATCATATGAATTCACACTATTCGTGATGATTCCACCCGCGTGTTGGTTGCAGTGTTCACGTAAAAAACCACCTACGTTGGCTATTACTTACACCTAGGTTATTGGGAATGAGATCTAGTGTGATTCAAACTTTCATAGGAAGGTAAACATTCAACATTCAATCACAATTTCACACATTATCAATCCAAACAACACTCACAAGGAATTTAGTTCTCCATATCTTTCAATTTGTTCAATACAAGAGAAAATGAAAGACAATCCATTACAAATTTGAAAGGT
>JAPKLW010001202.1:52284-71039 GCA_026898455.1 Plectranthus barbatus
CTTGATCCACTTGGATTTGGATGGAATAAGGATGGAAGATGGAATTTTGGAGAATTTCTAACTTGATCTAATGAAATTTTGGCAAAAGTTTTCTAAAAACTCGAAATTCCCCTTTTTATAGACAAGCAAACAGGGCCTCGGATCACCCGGGCCAAGATCAGATCGCTCGGGACAGCTTGAAAACTGAAAAATCGCCAAGGATCCCGCCCCGGCTCGGCCGAGCTAGATTTGGCTCGGTCGAGTGAGCCCTCTGAACCACGAGCTCAGTCGAGCGAGGCAGTGCTCGGTCGAGCCTGCTCTCTGTGCAACATGGCTCGGTCGAGCTAGGCTTGGCTGAGCCGAGCCTGCTCTCTGAAATTTGGCCTGCTCCTCTTCTTTGCTCCGCTCGGTCGATCCTGCTTCCCTCTGACTCACGGCTCTGGCGATTTTCCTCCAAAACTAAGCCGAAAATGTTGTTTTATGCTCAAAACCTAACCTACATCATCCGAAATACACAAAATACGAATACACAACAAAAACAAGCAAAATGCATATGATATGGGAGTAAAATGGCCACAAACATGCACGCTCACACATCGAAATATAGGTCATTTTACGCACATATAAAGGATGAGGCTTGGAGAACCATTAAGAAGATGGCTGAGAACAATGGCCTAAAGAGAGGAAAGATTACCGAATGGTAAAGGCGGTAGGAGATGTCAAAGAGAGTGATAAATTAAGCAAGAAAATCTCCATGATGCAGAAGAAATTGAATATGTTAACTACCTCTAGTGGGAGGAAGGACTAGTTGATGATGTTCAAGAGAGAAGAGATGTACCCAGAGAATGTGAACTTCAGGAACCAAAGAATAGGGTACAACAACAACCATGGCCCCTATAATCCACCGGGTAATATGTACTATCACCCTTCCAACCACTTCATCCCAAATTTTCTTATGCTAACCTGAAAAAAGCTTTGAATCCTCCAATGCAATTGGAGAATGTTGGGGGTAGTTCTTAAGGAGGATATATGGGACGATGAGGTAGTCAGCATGAGAATCATAAGGCAAGGATAAATCTGAATGAGGAGATTTATAAGAGATTCGAGAAATATGATGGTATGCTAGCTCAGAATCAAATCCACAGGAAGCATCAAGCCGGTAAGTTTCTGAGTGATATGGAGACTACCCAAAGAAGAGCTGTAACGTTGTTAATGAAGAGCGAGGAGAGGAGGATCGATTCTTGGTAATGACTTCTAAGGTGGAGAAAGTAGAGTTTGATGAAGAACAAGAGGTTGAGAAGGATGAATCGATGGAGAAAGTTGAAGGTGAAGGACTGAAGGAAAGTGCGACTCAAGAGTAAGAAGTTAAATTCTTCGACTATGTTAAGAAATGTGACATTGAGATGCCACTTTCGGAGAAAATCCAATGTGTGCCTTTGTTGGATAAATTGTTGGATGATGAGTTTAAACCGGTGAGTGGTATGCATGAAGATAAATCCATGGAAGATTATCTTAGTGAAGGAGGTGAAACAAGAGGAGAATGGTAGATAGCAAGCAAAAAGGATGACCCAGGAAGTTTTGTGAATGGTTGAAAGATTGGGGGCACAATTGTGGATAAAGCCTTATGTGATTCCGGGGCTAGTGTCAACATTATGCCTTGGGTTTTTGTCAAGGAGTTTGATGTAGGTGAGTTGAAGCCAAGAAATCATGTCCTCCAAATGGCTAATCATGCGATATTTTGTCCACGAGGAGTTGTTGGGGATGTGAATGTTGAAGTGTTGGCTTCACTTTTCCGGGAGATTTCTTGGTAGTTAACATGAAAAACCAAGGGGGAATCTACTTAATCTTTCGGCAACCATTCTTGCATACAGCGGATGCATTATTTGATATGAAGAATGGGGAGATTTCTCTTTAATGTGAAGGAAAAGGAATGGTGTTTGCTTTTCCTCGGAAGGGTGTTGAAGGTTTAGAAGAAGGCAAGGAAAGTGAGCCTTTGAATGCTAGGAGAGAGTTCTTTGAGAGGGGAGCTGGAACAAAGTGGTTGAAAACAAGCATAGATCCAAATTTGGTTGGCTTGGATGAAGAAAAGGATGATGATGTTGATGATGATCCAGGGGATTTTCCCAATCAAAGTGAGCTAAGAACCAAGAAGTCTAGACTTGAAGAGGAAGCACCTCGGAGTGCAAGAAGGAAGCTTATTTTTTGTGTGAGCTTTGTGACATGGATCGAGGTATGAGTTCCAGTTCTTCTCCTTTTGATCTTGATTGAAGACAATGAGGTATGGAGTCAAGCTAATTACTTAAAAGAAGCGTTTGTTGGGAGGTAACCCAATTTTAATTGCTTTTAGTTGTTTTTTATTTTGAATAAATGGTTAGCTTGATTGATTTTGTTAGGTTTTGTCAATTTAGGTAGATATGATGTTTTGATTGGGGGATGATTTATCTTTTGATGTTTTTTGCAAATATTTGGTGTTTGGTTCTTGAAAAATTGAGTTTGGAGGATGTAATTGTGGCTCTATAGTTGAGAACTTGGATGAAAAGGAGTCGGGGAGCCAAAAAATAGAGAGAAATTTTGCCTCGGACTGAAAAATCTCACCCCAACCTGCCTCAGATTGATCGAACCCGGTTGTTTGCTTCCTTGGGTTAGGTCGAGCTCGACCAAGAATCAGGAATGTTGGAGGACAGAGCCAAATACCAACCGAACCTGGCTCAGTGTTGCTGTGGGTTCGATCGGTCTAGGTCAAAAATTATCAAAATGGTTGGGACAAACCGTGGGATCGGTAGACCTGCTCTAGGACAGGCTGAGATCGGGCACAGATTCTTAATAGATCTAGGGCTCATTTCGCCCCAAACTCATTTCTTTGGAAATTTTCACTTCAAAATTTCAAATTCTTATTTTACCCATTCATTTTGTGTGATCCTCACCTTTGATTTATTGCCATGGCCAGCAAGAAAGCTCGTGGGAGTCAATCTACATCTAGAATTCGTTGCCCACCAACTTCAATGACAAGAGTTTGCACGGTACAAAATCATTGTGGAAAAGCATGTTGTGGGCACACGGTACCCCTGTAGGGATACTTTGGAGGCATTAGAATTGAGGGAGGATGTTTGAAATCTCTACAAATGCCTTGGATGGAAGAGCTATTTGTCGGGATGTGGCCAGCCTACATGGACCTTACAAAGGAGTATATGGCCACCGTGACGGTGATGAAGGGCACTGAAAATATTCCCATCTCCGCGGTATTCAAGGTTAGAGGTCATGAGTTTGTTTTACGTAGACAAGAACTTGATGAAATCTATGATTGTGATGAGGATTCTATTTTTGTGCCTGAGGATGTGAATGTGGCTTCATTTTGGGAATCTATTTCGGCGGTAAAAACTGAAGGTGTATTTCATATAAAGTCTGCGAAGGCATCTTTGATTAAGAATCTGATTATTCATTATATTTATAAGGTAGTTGGAGGTTCTATTTGTGGACGGTAATTCTTTGAGTCAGGAAATGTGTTTCTTTGGGAGATGTATATGTTGTATGCTATGATGCATGGGTTGAAGATTTCTATGGGGGGAGTTGTCATGGATGCATGGAGTCGGGTTGTTGGTTCGAAAACCTCTTCTCTTTGTGGTGGGGGAATGCTTACTCCCATCTTTCAGCATTTTGGTATTCCTTTGACCGGTTTATTTTCTCCGGGTTGCTTTTTGGTATTGCTTCCCTTGTTACTGGGAAATTTTTTGTTTCATCTTGCCATGGGGTTTATTATTACAAGTTTGGGGAAAAGTTGATTGAGTTGCCCCATTCAGGGTTGACTACGGTGGATGACTTGAATGATCGATCCAACTGTTGATGGGTTATGAAGACCACTAGGACTTTGTTGGTATTTTGACTAGCATGGGGTACTTTCGTTCCAACAACTACTTGGCTCAGCTGCAGCAACAAGGAGGCGAAGGAGCAGGCACTAGTTCGCAGGCACCGCCCATAGAGGATTGGCAATAGCAGTTGTTTTCGATGATCCAGAGGACTAGTGATACGAATGAGTCCTTGTCGCTGTCTATGCAGGATTTTGATGTCCGGATAGCTGTTGATGTAGGGGGATTTTACTGCTTTTCATACGGGCTACTTTGTCCAGCAGGCTGCCACAACTTTCTAATTTAAAGGCATCAACCGGAGACTTGATGATATTCTTGGTGATGTTCGAGAGTTGCATCGCCGTCTGCACATGCCATATTGCCGCCACTATGACCATTCTCCACAGGACTGAGAGGAGTGATTGGGCACTGTCCGCCTATTTTACAAACTTAGTCTCACTTGACTAAGTTTGGGGGATGTGCCAGTTGTCGGTGCTTTGGTTTACCCTTCTCCTCTCCCTACCTTGTATTTATCTACCTTATCTTGTTTAGATGATTACCCTATGTTGGAGTTGGATATTTGAATACATTTTGATGTTTTGATTTGGTTGTATTATACTTTATATTGTTGGATTTGGATGTTGGATATTTAATAGTTTTATCTTGTGTGTGGATGAGATGTTGATGTTTGGATGCATGGTCTTATTTTTTCTACACTTTGGTCGATGAATGGATTGTGGAATGTTTGGTGGTGCTAGTGGAACATTGTTTGATTTGTATAGATGATGGATTGTGGAATGTTTGGTGGAAAGAGGTTTTGACGAGATGATTTTGGATGGAATGTTCATATTTTGTGCAGTGATGAATTGTGGAAGTGTTTTGAAGTGAGACTTTGATTAGGTGGATGTGAGCTTATGTTGTAATGAATTATGCTCAAATGGTGGTGTCTTTGTGTTTCTGTTTAGTAGGTACAATAAGGCTGATGGAGAGCGGTTTGCTCGTAGATGCCGATGGGTAACACATTCTATCGTTTCTCTTGCCATTTGTTGATAGTTGTGATTATATCTTAGTTGATTTAGGTTATTTACATGATGGTGTGCGTGTGAAGAACTCGAACTAGACTTGAGATCTACTCGTGATGAACTAGTGAAGTTCGATTCCTACTTATACTTATGATACGGCGGAATCATTGATATTGAAGCATGTTTAGGTTGAACTTTTGAATTGCCGAACTTTGTGTGTGATTAATGCTTGAGACTTGACAAAAAGCCGTGAGAATTGAGCTATGATATTGTCATATCTTTTTTATTGTGAGAGGCGAGATTGAGAGTGAGAAATCTTGAACCTTCATCCATTCTCTATCTATTAGCATGAGCTTTTGACTAGAAAATGATATTAGGCCGTTGATTCCTAAACCTACCTCGCACATTAGGGGTAAAAGGTGTTATATTTGGTCAATATTTGCCTTTCATATCGTTGTTCTTCGTGATTTAGCTTAATTGACAAATTTTCTTTAAGATATAATTAGGAATAAGTTTGGGGGATGTGTGTATGAGGGTGAATACGGTGTTGTGAGTTTGGGAATGAGAATTGGTTGTTTTGGTAGATTGAATCCCACTTGTTGAGGCATAGAAAGTAATTTAGAGGTTGAAAAGAAAAGGGTGCAAGTCATGTCATGAAAAATGAGCACCTACGAAAAAATAGTTGTGAAAAAGAAAGAAAAGAGAAAAAAAATGAACACGCAAGGGCATGAGAAAAGAAAAGAAAAAGAAAAAAAAGAAATGAAAAGAAAAGAATGTGAAGTCAAATAAGCCTCGGGATTGGTTGATGGAAGCAAATGTTGGGGATTTTGGGAATTTGAGTTTAGTCACTTTGGCCTAAAACCACTTACCATTTAGACAACCATGTTATAACCAAAATAAAGACCTTCTTGATTCCAAAATCTAGCTCGTTGTAGTATAGTAGTGAGATAGGATGGATATCGAACTTGATATCTCGTGCTTGAGTGACAGTCTAAACACGAGAGGTTGTGAATTTCATTGATTTTATCTATCTTGTTGAGAGGATTGAGTCTCTTGCATTAATCATTGCACAAGTTTAGGTGATAATCTAATTTTATTGAAGCATGCTAAGATTAATATAATGAGTTATGAGGTATTGCACTAGGTACGATGATTTCTTTTCTTTATTTTGATTGAGGACAATCAAAGGTTTAAGTTTGGGGGATTATGATATGTTTGTGAAATGACAGACTTATTGATAATTTTTAGTGCTTCAATTCACCCACATATCATAGGTTTTTGTTCGTTTTCATCTCCATTTTTTGTTTTGTTCTTTTGGTTAAAAGATAATAGCATAAATGTAAATCGAGTATAGGCCGAAACCTTACAGCAGCACAGGGGCATACCCCAGGGATAAAAACAGACACCCGAGGTTCACAAACAGTGTGACCATCGGGACAAGCAATCTAACCCTGCAAATACAAGTACACGGAGCATACCCCGGTAGAAAGATGACATCTAAGCACACTATAAGGTGACCAGCCCAACAATGGCCCAAATCTCACACCTACCGAGATAACCCAACAGAAATCAACCGCCCAAAACAATCATACCGATAGTAGTCCTGGGTCCGAAAGAGAAATGCCATCCTAACTAGGTCAGCACGACATCCCCCTTCATCATACTCAAAACCAAGCGATGTAGGCATACTAACTAGGTCAGCCCACCCACATCACACTATCGATATGATCACAAACCAACAGAAAACACAGAAGAGACCACTAATGGGTATTCCAGTCAAGATGAGCAACAACCTCATCTATCGGGAACACCGAGTAAAGAATACGAAAAACGTCCTCCTTAATGCCCTTCACAACTGCAGCGGCATCAAAGGGAGCACCATTAAAGACTTTCTTGTTCCTTGCATGCCAGATATGGTTCGCCGTGGCGGCCAGAGCAAGATAACGGGCTTTCTTCAAGACTTTGGACCAGCTCCTCTCCCGCAGGCACCACTTCAGCGCAGCTTCCACGGTCGATGTCCTATGCTTCAGTCCAAGCCACTCCCGCACATCCCTCCAAACCCGTGAGGTTTCCCTACATTCAAAAAAGAGATGCTTAGCGGTTTCATTAACAGAGTCACAAAGCTGACAGACCAAGGGCACATCATCACTTAAAAAGCACATGCGGTCTCTAGTCTTAAGCCTGCCATGTAAAATAAACCAAAGGGTAATAGAAAAACGAGGAGGGATAGGAGACTTCCATATGGTCTTGTGCCAAAAGCGCCGAGTCCCCTTAATCCTCCAAAACTCGTAAGCCCCAGTCACCCCTTTCTGAGCGAACATCCTATCAAGTAGTCTGCCCGCACTCTCCGCATCCCCTGAAGCAGCCTGCAAAAGAGAATCACGAAGAGTAAAAATCCTCTTCAAAAACACAGAGTCTCGAGAGTTAATATTAAAAGTCCATAGATCATCTCCCCTCAAGTACTCCGTGTGGACCCAGCGAATCCACAATGAATCCGTCTTCTTATGTATATTCCAGAGCACCTTCGTGAAAAGGGCATCATTCCATTTCTTCACATCATGAATACCCAGACCCCCCTCCTCCTTTGGGGTGCAGACCGTCTTCCAGGCGACAATTTGACCATTTTTGGTGAAAATTTGTAGGAATGGAAATGAGCAATTTTCATCAAGTTTTGCCCATTTTTGGTGAAAATTTGACCCGGATAGTGCACAAACCTTGGAAATATTGACCCGGATGAGAAGAGGAGCAGCAGAAAGATTACAGAGCCAAATCCCAGTCCGGACTAGGTTGAGTTCGGCAAAGATTTGCCTCTGTAGGGCAGATCTCGACCGAACCCTGCAGAGCTCGATTGGGATTTGCTCTACAGAGGCAAATCCAGGTCGAGCTAGTTACATCCGGGGCGAGATCAATCGTGTTGTTTTGGCAATTTTTTAGTTTTGAAGCATCCGGGTCGAGCTGATTTCATCTTGGTCTAAATTGAGGTCTGCTAACTTAATATAAAAGCTTGAAAGACGAATGGGGAAAGAACTTTTGGTGAAATTAGAGTGGTTACTCACTCAATTCTCACTTGCCACTCATCCAAAACCTCAACCAAGGTGGATCTCAGACCAATCCAATCCAATTGGAATAGAAATGAAAATTACGACGTAGATCAAGTCCAAATCCACTCAATTGGGGAAATTTTCTATCTAACTATTGTAATGGATTTGTACTATTTTTATATTTAATTGAACTGAATCAAAGGTATGTGTAGCTAATTCCTTGGGGATATTGGTTGAGTGAAGCATTGAATTGTTGGATTGAGCTTGAATTGTATGTTTACCTTCGCCTATTAGATTGCACTCACTAGAGCCTTTTCCTAAATCACATAGTGTAGGCATTAACCAACTATGTGTGTAATAGACACCAAAATTGCAGCCAACACGCGGATCTAGGTGTTGTGAGTAGTGTAGATGCATCTAGGTTTTGATCAAATCCCTGTGCGGAGATTGCCTATAGGTCAATAACTTACGGTCTATTTGCAGTGAAATTAGGTGCGATAATGTAACTATTTGAGTATCTAGTTTCATTAACTCTTAACTCGCTGGTGCAAAGGGGGTTAGGAAGCCTAGGGTAGGTTGATCATCTTTGGGTGAATTAAACGATTGTTTGCATCATTCTAATCAATCTTATGGATTCAATGTGGATTTCATACCAATGTCCTTTGTTACAACATGGTTAAATTTAATTACCTTGAGTTTCTTCTTACATTTGCAATTGAGTGTGGAAGTGATTGATGAGCAAATATAATGAATGTTGAGATAATACATAGTTATAGCTTTCCTAGTTAGGTAGTTTGATTTACTTGTTGTCTAGGATAAACAACCACTCAACGACTTAATTCGTGCTTAGATACAACCGCAACTCTTAATTAGCTAGTAATTTAGTGGGCGAAGTGAGAAGTTCCTAGATTGATAAAATAATTCTTGTATTCGCACTAGAGTATTAATTGGGTGATATTGATTGAGAATCTAGTGCGCATCAAGCCTAGGAATTTACTGGACGCAACTCCAAAGGAGCATTTAGCTAGATTCACCTTCATGTTATACTTGTCAAGTATATCAAATGCTTCTTCAAGGTGCTTCACGTGCCACCTTGATTCTTTTAAGGATAGCGTCTATATAGACTTCCATTGTCTTTCCGATGAGAGGCTCAAACATTATGTTAATTAATTACTGGTACGTTAAGCCGGCATTCTTCAATCCGAATTTCATGACTTTATAGCAATGGATTCCTTTTTTGGTCATAAATGTCGTATATTCATGGTCGCTAGGATGCATCTGTATTGGGTGGTATCTGGAGAACGAATCAATGAAGCTCAGGAGCTCGTGCCCTGAGGTCGCGTTCATTATGTTGTCGATGTGCCTGAGAGGATATGGATCATTTGGGCATGCCTAGTTGAGGTCTGTGAAGTCCATGCACACTCTATTCTCCTCATTGATAGTTTTGTTCTTTTCAAGCATGAAACGCCTTTACCTTTATTGGATGGGTCTGCGCTCTGGATATAGTCGTAGTGTGTGCGTCATGATCTTTGGATCTATCTCGATCATGTCATTGTTTGACCATGCAAATGTCCTCTGCCTTTCTCTAAGAAACTGGTTAGGTCTTAGCACGGGTCAGATGCCATGTCCGCCCCAATTAAGGTCGTTCTCCTAGAATTTTCATTGAGATTGGCATCTTCAAGTTCTTCAATGACCTGCACCTTATTTTGTTGTTGTTGCTCTGGGCATTCCTGGTTGCATACTGATTTGAAATGTGAGTAATTGCGTTCCCTCGAAGTGTTTTGCTCCCCCTTGATGGTTTGTACTCCCTAGCGGGTAGGAAACTTGACAACCTTGTGATAAGTGGAAGGAACGGCCTTCAGAATGTGCAGCCAAGGTCTCCACAGCAACACGTTGTAGGGCAAAGGTGCATCCACCACTGTGAAGTTGACATCGAGTTGGTCACCTCATCAATATGTCAGCAGCTTGATTGTGCCCTTTGTAAGTTGTCTCTCTCCACTTAAACCTATCAAGGTTGTGACCTCCTCACGATCTTATCTTGTGGGATATTCATATCCTAAAGTGTTTTTAGGAACAAAATATTGACAAAGCTACCATTTTCACCAAGGATTCTTTTTACCAAACAATTTGAGTTCAGCTTGGAGATCACAAGTGCATCATGGTGTGTGTGGTGAATCTCGGGCGACTCCTCCCTGTTGAATTCAATAGGCTCGTGCTTGGGATTCATACGCGATACTGAATTATCTTCCTTAGTTATCAGACACTTCTTTTTTTTCTTAGGAACGAGTTACTCCGCTCACTTCAGATCCTCCAATGATGATGTTTATGTCCTTTCAAGTATAGGAGACTTGGGTTTATCTTGTTTCTTCTTAGCTAGGCATTTCTCTTGACCAAGTCTTTTCACCTCTGTCAGTGAGATAGTCCTTCAGCAACCCCCGCTTGAGTAGCTCGATTATCACAAGTTGTTGTGCTCTATAGTATTTGTTGAAATGGCCATGGTCTCCATGGAACTCACAGTATTTCTTTGGGTCTCTCATTGCATGATCACTTTCATCTTCTTTGCCCATTTGACCTCGTTCGACATTTTCTTCAAGACAGAGAAAACTAAGTTATCCACGTCAATCGAGTGGTTGTACTCTAGCACAAAAGATGATTGCGCAAGAGTAACTGCGTAGGTTTGATGTGACCTACAGTAAGGGTGTATCCTTCTTGTCCTCCTCTCATTAGTCTCGGGTTGCCTACTATCAAGGTAGGGAGGAGGTCTATGGTTGTTTCGCAAGGTCGTCTTTTTTAGGAGGGATCCTCGTGACTTTTTGTAAAGCTCATCCTCTTCCCACTTGATGAGGGCCAAATTCATGTTGATCAAGTCATCCAGACTGTTGCACGGGCAAATTGACAACTCCATATAGAGATTCGAGTCGACATCCAGCCCTATCTTAAGGCTCGTAAAATTGTATTTGTAGGGAAGTTAGGTACTGCAGTGAGCTCCTAGTTGAATCTTGAAATGTACGAATGTCGGCTCTCACGAGGGCCTTGCATCACGGCATAGAGGTTGTTGGGTTGCTTATCCAGGTGCATGTTGCTTGTGTATTGTCTCTGAAACAGTTGGTGGAGCTCAGCAAAGTAGTCAATCTTTCCTTGGGGCAAGTTCACAAACCACAGTAAAACTAGGCCTGTAAGGCTTGACCGAAAGCTCTTACACATGCACGCCTTATGCAGATTGATTGGAATGGATTCAGCAAAAATCTTCTATTTGTATAGCACTACATGGCGTTTTAGGTCAATTGTTCCATCATACAACACAAATGTTGGTTGGGCAAACTTTGAAGGCATCCTTGCTTCGGCAATGTCAAAGGTGGAAGGGGATTCATCAAAGCTATCCCATGAAATAATCTTCTCATGAGCGGGCATCCATGGTACCTTGGCCAGCAATGAGTTGTACACCTCCATCTTCTTCTCAATCTTTGTTTTGATGGCTCAAAAGGCTGTCGATATCATTTCTTATACTGCACCTTGGTGGTCCATCTCCGTCACAGGGTTCTTTCCCAAGGTGTTGAGGTTGAGTCCAGATCCTATAGGCATACGTGGTTAGTCTTCTAGGCTCTTGTCAAAGTTTCAGTCAGGTTCCGAGGACGAAGCAACGTTTGAGTCCCTAAGCCCCTGATCTTCCGGATTATGAGCTGGTTGTGTGGAGGTGGAGGCAGTTGGGGCTGCAAACGCAACAACTTGTTCTCCTCCTGTAATTTGCAATACGGCCTCATTATGGCTTCAATTATCTTGTTCAATGCATCGACTTGCTACTAAATTGCTTTGTTCTATTCCATCAAGTGAATGGTTGCATGGTCCATGGGGACCGTTGTTTGTGGTGGTGGTGGAGCAAGATCTTGACTCCTTGGTGGATCTGTAGGTAGGATAGTTCTTTGAGGGGTGACGTTTTGCAGATCCATATCCCTGTTATCTCTCGAAGAGTTGTTTCCTGCCATTTTCCTACAAAAAAGAGTTATAGTTCCCAGGGGCCCATGGTGGGAACCTAAATATTGAAGTTCAATTTTGTAGGGATACGTGCCCAAGGAAATGAATAGAATACTAGCAAGAAATAATATGGAGTATTCTGAAATAATATGCGTAAATAAAGAAGGAACAATGAAGTTAAGTGAGAAGGAAAGAAAGCAAAATTTAGTTGATGATTATACCGTGAATGAGAGCAGATATTCAAGAATTATCAAGAGAAGCATGCGCAAAATCTAGTAGCCGCAACAATAGAATTTCAACTAAGCTGGAGTGAGCGTTAGGAATATAAGAGTCGAGAAGTAATAAAATAATGTCGACTCCCCCTATTTATAGACCATAAGGGGTCAAATACAAGTCCCCTAATGTCCTAAACCCTAGCCGCTAGGTTTTCCATCATATTAGGGGTTGTTGGAGTTGTTTCCGTGAAAGTAGGAGTTGTTGCAACTACTAGCACCTTTCTCGCAACTGCTGGTGCATAACTGCAAGTTGCAACCCTTACAAAGAGGAGGAAAAAATTGGTCAAAGCCTAGTTCATCCACCCCAACACTAGAAGATGTAGCACAAACTGTTACCATGATTCAAGAGCTGGTTACGAGTCTGAGTCAAGAATTCAAATAGAATGAAGAGAGCTGAAAAGTCGAAAGTCGGGAACAAAGTAGCCCAGAAGAAGAGGAGGTTGAATGAAGGTGAAGATAGTGAGAAGATGGTTGGAGAACAAGATGAAAGCGAGAAGGTTGATTCCGGAGAAGAGTCATCTAGTCAAGATGACTTGTCTGGGTTTGTGATTTTGATCTTTGTTGGAAAAAGTTTTTTTATTGTTATATCAGTTTTGGATTAATCAATTTGATCATTCTTAACTCATTTGCTTAAAAATACATATTTTTCTTAATCATTTTATGATAACCAAATGTTGAAGAAACTGACGATTAAGAGACGTCAGATAATAAATAGATCAATATAAGTGGAATGTCTGATATATGACTGATAGTCAGTGAATTGATTAGTCTGTATTTATCATCAATTGAAAAAGAAAATATGAACTAAAACATGTGTACGAGATCAATTAAGATTTCTTAAATCTGTCCTAATTGGAAAACACAATTGAATCCCAACTCTCTATTGTCCAAATCATGGTGTATCTTGCATGAAATTAATTTTTGATCTCAGCATAAACATTTTAACCTTCAAACGGATCTTGGTCGTTAGTTCTAGCGGTAACCAATCTTTAATTTTTCTTTATTAATCATTATTGAAATGCTCTACAATCGCCAATACTCCTAATTTCTTCATTATTCAATCATTTGCAATCAATACTCTTAACATCAAATAATGGTTGAATGTTCTTACATCTTATCCCTCTCACCAACCAAACCTTAATATATTCCAACAAGAATCGTTTATCACCAACGTGTTCAGATAGCAAAATCTAAGTCCAGAAAGAAAAGATTCTAAACCTTAGTCTATCCAAAGAACAGGGTCGCATTGCCTTACAAGAACTCTTGATCTTGGAGGGCTAGTGAACTTTCTTACTGAAGAACCCAAGGCATTTCATTCATTTCTGATCTTCGAGTTCAAAGTGGCAAAAGATGAAAAGTTATTTATCACGAATGTATATGGTATAGAGATTGCCATGTCTGCTGAGATTATGGCACAAATTTTTGGTTAGTTTAATGAAAGAATCGACATTGCAGATTATCTAAAAGGTGGACGAATGTGTGAATAAAATCACTATCAAAAGTCGAAGAACAGTGAGTGGACACAAAAGTCCAATACAACAACTCCGAAAGGTTAAATGACAGATTCTTATCAACTATTAACTGACATTGTGTCGAAGATGATTGTTTGCAAAGTAGGCTCCAAATCAGAGCTTCGCATCAAAAAATACAGACCAGTGATGGTGCTGATAGACTAGTTGAAATGAAATTGGGCATAAAACATCTACAACCGTATTTTGGAGCACGTGAAAAAGACTCACACCGTGGAGGACACTCACAATTTTGAGAATGATGTCGATTTTTTGCTCCAAATCAGTTATATTTGTAAGCCGCTAATGAAAAAATCTAACAAGGGAGAACAAGATCCACCAGCACCAGGCCATCATCTTGACAATCCAAGAAGTTAGTTGTTGAACCAGTAGAAGAAGTTAGAGATGAAGAACCAATCAATCCAGGTACAAGTGCTTTAGAATCCCCAACTGAGTTTTTGACCAATAGATGAAAATAAGAAGTTAAGCAGAAAGCCGAGAATGCACCCTTCCTTGGGCTTGACAACATTCAAAATGTACCTCCTCTTAGACCAGAAGTAGGAAAGAAGCATATTGTTGTACCCATCGGCAGGAGGACAAGAGCGCAATCTCCGCAAAAGAGTATTGCCCCCCTCCAGTTCTTGAACATTAAGGAGGAGAATGCAACTGACTGAAACTTCTACATCTCAACCAATTGCTGATATCATTTGTAAAGGAAAGAAGAAAGTTGTTTAAAAGAGAAAGATGTCATCCATGTCTTAGACTCTCAAAGAACACATCTATCTATATTGAAAAGTAGAAGGAAGTTGAGCAAGAACAAGTTGAAGCTGAAACAGAGAATGAGTTAGAAAAAGAAAATTGAAGATGTCGTCATAACAAAGGATGATGAAGTGGAGATGCGCAGTGTCATTGATGAAGAACATGCTCAAACTGGGGAGATAACGACTACTACCACTGCTACAATTAGTGAGCTAAGAAATGGAGAAAAGTATCATGGAAATCGTCAAAGAAAATGTAGATCCGAAATAGTTTACATACAAGATTGTTGAAAATAACATATTGGATCAGCTAATTCCTATTGGGGAGACAACTATTCCCTTACTCAATATTGAGAATGGTCTAGTAGGAAACATCTGTCCATATTGAATAGCAATGGAAGTTGAGCAACAACAACTTGAAGCTGAAGCAGAGAATGAGTCAGAGAAAGAAAAGTGAAGATGTTGTCTTAACCAAGTATTCTGAAGTGAAGGTGCCCAAAGTTATTGGTAAATAACGTGCTCAAATCAGGAAGATAGCGACAGTCGTACGTATTGGCTGACTAGACATAATTTGTTCAATGAGTTGTAATAGACTTTGGGACCAGCTCTCGCCAGTTAAGCAGATGACAAGTCAAAGTTTTACACAACTGACACTTAATCAGCCAATGAGATATAAGTTAAGTAAAAGACTTAACTAATCATTTGAAGACTAAGTGTAAAGGTATAAATACATTTGTCTGTCCAGACTAAAGGAATAAGTCAGTCGAGTTATTATAAATGACTCACTTGAGACAAAACATTAAGGTTCAGAATTTAGTAAGGACTTAGAGAATCAGTCAACATTCCTCAGACTGATTGGGAGTTGTTGAGGTTCCATTTGAGACGAGATAGAGACCCTCAGAGCTTGTAAGAATATAAGAAGAAAATTGCTTTAGAAAAGTAAAATAATGTAATTTTATTATGAAGAATGAAGCGTGAATCATGAATTTTGAAAAATACAAAGCTAATAAAAGGAAATTTCTGTTCAAAAAACCTACTGGCTCATCTTTTAAAGCTCAAGAGGGGCCGTTACAACCCTAGAGAATTTAGGGGGCAGTTCTGATTTTCTCGGAGGTCATGACTAGAGGTTGGTGGTTGCGTCCTTTTCGGAGGTTTTTCAGCTTGGGCTTTCAACAGTCTCCAATCCATGTGCAGCCTGATCTTTATCCGCTTGGCTACTCCCGACTAGGTTGCGTAATAAATTTGAGATTTGTTCTTTTTTTTTTCGGGGACAATTCTGTTAGGGTTTCCAATAGTCCTATGAGTTGAGTGTGGTTTAATGTTTAACTCCTCAAACCTCTAGGTCGTAAATTGTAGCTCTGTGGTCCGTTGGTATGATAAGTCGTGTGGGCTGTAGACAGAATCTTGCATGCAGTTTGTGGTCTAGTGAATGGTCCTCTGGAGGTCATGTGGATCTTTGGATCGAGCTCATTTATCATTGTATGCTCCTAAACTTTGACCGTTATTTCCCTTACTAGGCATGGGCCTTGTCTGTTTCAGCCCAACCATATTTGGGCCAAATAATAGCCCCTTGGGCTTGGGGTTCAATGATCGGGAAACCCCAAGGTCGAACACTTTGGTGTGTTAAGCATGTCACAATGTTAGTGCTCAAATCATGGAAGTTCCAAGCTCCTCATGAGAAGGCATCGGGAGTGGCCCTCGTGAGGTGTTTATCTCCTTTGATAGGTCAAAATCCCCGTGGGCGAGTTTGACAGGCGTAGAGGACTATTTTTGGGCTCCTACACAGGAATGCATTTAACTCCATGGAGCTATCTTGCGGGCTCGAATCATGGGTCCGTAACCACGAGATAGAAGGGGGAATATCCAGTAGGACATCCCGCTTTATGGGAGTTAGGCTCTTATGTAACAGCACTTTGTGCATCCCCAGAGGAAGACTTGCGGGGCTTTGATCGTTTGTTCATTTGTTGGTATTGAGTTGTCCTAGTGCGTCGAGGTTATTACATCCCATTACACCGGGGTCACGCTATTGTGGGTCATGTTATCCTGGGTCCTGAGCCTAGGTTGTGAATTTGGGTCAGGACTTTGGAATTCGTGCACTGGAGTGGTGGCAATTTTGCCGCCCACGTTTGGCATAACTGTAATTACGTGAAGAGTGGAAGTCAGTTATGGATGGTTATGAGAAATTCAGCGATCGCCTGCTATAGGGGTCACATCACCCTTGGTTTTCCCCATTTCCTGATCTCGATACTTCTGTTTAGTTTCTTTGCAACTTCATTTGGTAATTCTTATCACTTCTCGGAGTTGCACTCTTCTCATTCTGAGTTTAGTTGTGTTCGCTGCCCTAAGTTATTTTTTGGGGTGTGTAGTGAGTATTGATGTAGAAATCCTACCTTGATTTGATGTTTTGACTCATCAAAACTACATACCTCATGTAATCCTTGTATAGGATATTCGAGTTGTAATAGTCTAGGAAGAAGAAAGTCAACAAAACTGTGAGACAGTTTTGAAGAAGACATTCGGACAAAAACTATTTTGACTAAGAAGATGAAGACGAACAGAGCAAGGTCACAAAAACTGTGAATACAGTCTTCACACGGAAACTGCTACGAGGATCTAGCAGTTTCAGAACAAGACAATTTCGTATCAGGGAATGCGTATATGATAAGATGTCGAACAAGTCGCAAGGGATCATCAAAGAAGTCAATGATAAAAGATCAGACAGATACTAAGCTGCGACTAGCGTACAACGTTCGATGTCTGACATACAAGTACAAACTGCTCTGAAATGCAGTACATTGTAGCAGAAAAAGCCGAGAGATAAGCAACTTGTCAGAAGAGCAAGGTTTTTGATTGGACATCCTCTCCAATGTCTCTACCAGTTATTTTCCGGTGTCTCATCTATAAATAGCAGTAACAACAGAGACTTAAAAACCTTTGCCTCTCTGCTCATCTGAATACATCCACTAATTTAAATCTCCAACATATTTATTGTCTTTCGTCTGAAACTGAAGCTAAAGCATTAAAGGCTTTCAAGGGTGAAGACATTGCTGTCGTAGTTCACTTATTGAACACAATGCATTCATTGCTGTGGAGTCTGAGGAGATTCACTGTGCGAAGTTGTTTATACTAGGATTAAGTTAGCAGACTTAATCTAGTATCTTGGTGTTCTTACTTTCCACGTAAGAACACAACAGCCTGGTCTTTGCTAAGGGAGAACAGGTTATCATGGGCTACTGCCGATCAGTCGACGTTCTGGGAAGAACATAATCATCCAACCTACCGAAGAAGGAAAAGGGAGGTTTGTCCTCAGTCCAACTTCGAGCCGATCCACAGAGAAGATGCAGAGCCTTCGACGGACTGAAGAAGGAGTGAAGTACAACTGTCTGGGCGAGTGATCCATCTTGCTATGGACAGAGGTTTCTAATATCCAAAGAGTGGACGTAGGACTTAAGGCTCCGAACCACTATAATATCCTGTGTTGTTTACAGTTTTATTTACATTTCGCAATTTACAGTTTTCTAAGATATCTTGAAACCATCAATACTTACGTAGTAAGTATTGAAGCGTATAAATTGTCTACTGTCTAATTTCGTAAAACTGTTATTCTAATATGCTGGTTAAAATCAAACTGTTTAAAAAATTGTTAACTATAAACTACGATACAAACTAAACTGCCTATACTTAGAGTGTGTTTTGTTGATTAATTACTTCCGCTACACATTATTTGTACTCTGATCTGGGACCAACAAGTGGTATCACAGCATGTCGGTCTTTCTAGATTGTCCTATTTTGAGTCGCTTAAGACCGGATCCGTACTTCCTTACACTCTAACTGTTTATCTAGTGTGTTTTAGCTAGCAGATTATTCTTAGAAAATGATAACTCATCCTAGTCTTCCCAAGTACAATCCAGAGAGGTTTGAAGTGTGGAAGATGTAGGAACTGAGTTTACAATAGGCGACATGATTCGCCATTTATTATAACTCCAGATTCGATTTATGGATATCAAAATAAATATCATGACAAACAGTAAATGCCATATGCATGCTCCTATTTAATTTAATTCGTAGATTCAAAGGAATACCTGAGACTCCAACGACTGATCTACAGATCTTGATCGATGATGGCAATGAAGATGGTGCAGATTTGGATCTGGAATCGATCAAAGCGATGGTGTTCCTACTGATCTGATCTTCTGATATGTTCCCTTCCTCGATCTGGAAATCAGGTGAGGATACGCTACCGGATCTACAGCCGCCCACTCTCTCACAATCTCTCTAGGGTTTCTGATTTGAAACTTCAAACTTATATGAGAAAATGAGAGATTCATCTATTTATATAGATCTGAGAATGGGCTATT